>PVIW01000966.1:174853-361209 GCA_004026585.1 Noctilio leporinus
CCATGGTTCCCAATATACATTTGCAATATACATTTACAAATGATTCAATTATACTTTCAGATAATACTATGCCATCTCACAGGTAGTATAAGTACTTTATAATAACAAAATATTCCTAATTCCTTCATGCTATTCCTTGCATCATTACTGTAATTCATTTCACTTATACATAAATATACAGAATAGTATATATCTATATAGATGGAGACCTATCTATATAGATAGAGCTGTATCACACATTTGCTTATTAATAGCAATAATAATAATAATAATAGCTTATTGCTATTATTATTTTGAACAACTGCTAACCTGTTAGATTAAGAAAACAATAAGGCCCTGGCTGGTAGCACAGTGGATAAGGTGCCAGCCTGCGAACCCAAAAGTTGCAGGTTCGATTTCCCAGCCAGGGCACATTACCAGGTTGCAAACCAGGTCTCCAGTCAGGTCTGTGGCTAGAGGCAGGTGAAACGCAACCATACATTGGTGTCTCTCTCCCTCTCTGCTTCTCTCCCTTCCCCTCTTTCTAAAAATAATGAAATAAAATCTTAAAAAAAAAAGAAAACAATAAAAAATTTATTCTACTTTTGCTTATCCATTTTCTGAAGCTCTTCTTATTCTTTATTTAGATCTAAGTTTCTGGCTTACATATATATTAATTTCCTTCTCTTTGAAGAACTTATAACATTTCTTGGAAACAAAAGCAGTTTGAGTAAATTTCCTCAAGTTTTGTTTGTCTGAGAAAGTCTTACTTCTGCTTAACTTTTGAAGAAAGGGTAATTTCACAGGTATAGAATTCTAGGTTGGTGGTTTTTTGTTTCCTCTCAAAACTTTAAACATTTTATTCCACTCTCTTCTTTCTTGTATGGTTTCTGCTGATAAACCTAATGTAATTATTATCCTTGCTTCTTTATAAGTAAGGAATTATTTTTCTTCCTTTTTGGAGATTTTCTTATAATTGATTTTCTGAATTTTGAATATGGTATGCCTTGGGTGCAGTTTTATTTTTTCATTTATCCTGTTGGTATTCTCTGAGTTTCCTGGTTTTGTGGTTAAATGTATGACATTAATTTTGGAAAATTAGTCCATCATTATTGCTTCAAATATTGCTTTTATTCTATTCTTTCTTCTGTGCCTGGTATTCCTATGACATGTATGTTATACATTTTGTGGTTACTCCACAGTTCTTGGATATTCTGTTCTGTTTATTTTTTCAGTCATTTTTGGAAATTTCTATTGCTATGTTTTTAAACTCAGAGAGCCTTTCCTCTGCTATGTCTAGTCACTAATTAACCTAGCAAAGTTTGCATTCTTCATTTCAGCTACACTGTTTCTTGAACTCTAGCATTTCTTTTTGATTTTTTTCTTAAATTTTCCATTTCTTTTGCTTATGTTAACTCTATGTCCTTGCATGTTTTTCTTTTCCAGTAAAGCCCTTATCATAGATTATTTGCTTGTTTGTTTTTTAATTCCTGGTTTGACAAGTCCAATATTATTGCTATATCTGACCTTTAAGTTTGTTTCATCTCCTCAAACTGTGTATTTTGGCTTCCATTATTTTAAAGTATTTTATTTATTTATTTTCAGAGAGAGGGAGGGGAAGACAAGAAGAAAGAGAGGCATCAATGTGGTTGCCTCTTGCATGCTGCCAACTGGGGACCTGGCCCGCAACCCAGGCATGCGCCTGACTGGGAATTGAAGTGATGACCTTTCGAATTGCAGGCCAGAGCTCATTCCACTGAGCTACACCAGCCAGAGGTATTTTGCCTTTTGTCATTTCTTTTTGTTGTTGTTGTTGTTGAATGGTACACATAATGTACTGGGTAAAAGAAAAGGGTAAATGGGCCTTTAGTAACCTGATGGTAGGTAAGGCAGGAAGAGAGGAAATGTTCTGTATTCATGAATTTTGGTCTCAGTCTTTTGGTTAGCTTTTCTCGCTGGACTGTGAACTTCAGTGTTTTTCAGTCCCTTCACTCCTGCACTTTATGAGGGACAGGTTGGCTAGAGGGAGCCAAGTTGAGGATTCCCTTCCCCCAGTTCATTTGGGCTCTGATAAAACCCCAGTTGCTTAGACCTCTGGTAAGATCATTTTACCTAAGGGTAGACCTTGTTAAGAAAAACACAGTGCTCTGGAGTATTTGAAAATCATTCCTTTGCCTTGTCTTGCTGGAAGCATGAGGACATTTTTCTCTGATACACACTGTGAAGATCTGGTTGAGCTCCCAGAGATAAAACTGACAAGTGTGGGAGCCCCTCTATGACTGGAGTTTTTAATTCTCAGACTTGTCCACAATAAGCCTCCAGCAATTCATCAGCTGCAGTTCATAATTTTCTCCCTTGGCAGATTCCTATTCTTGGGTTTCTACTCTAGTAAGCTGTGATTCTCTGTATTTACCTGTCTCTGCAATTTTGAGGCAGAGTCATGGTCTCATCCTCTGATAAATCTAAGTTGACTTTTCAATTTATTCATCTTGTTACTTAGTGTTAAAGTGAAATAATGATCTCTAAGCTCCTTATGTGCCACATGGGATACTGGAAGTTCTGAAATCTCTATCAAGATGAGTGTGGTGATTGGATGGATTTGTAGCTCAGTGCCTTTTAAATTTTAAAAGCAATGCCATCTTGTTTCAAAGAAAAGTCTATGAAATTATAAATTATAAAGCAATATAAAATTGGTAAAAGTGGGGTTGAAGTATGTGTGCCAGGGAGGCAGAGACCCAGAGTTTTATCCTCTCATCTCCATGATGCCCTGCAGAGTCCTTCATTAGCATGGGATAAACCGATGACCTCTAAAAGCCCTTGGGGCAGGGGACAGCGAGCTGTGTTCAAGTGGCCAATCAAAGCAAGGGGTACTGACTTCAGATATTTGCTTTGTAATCCCAGTGGAAAGTGAAGGCAGCAGAAGGGTAATGCAATTGGAATCTGAGTTAGATTCCTGTTTGCTGCACAAAAAAAACCATTTTGCAATTTGTCTCCTTTAACTGATCCTGCTGATATAGGGTGTTATTTAGTTAACCCAGCCTAAGGGGGGTGTTTTAAACATGGGGGATTGCCCTGGTGATGAACAAATATGAGAAATAAATTTTCAGTGGGGCTGGGTTGCCTGCTGACTTGATTTCCTGATGATCTATAACAATGGCTATTCACTAACAGCTGGCGTTTGTCTCCCTCGGACAAAGCCAGTGGAAGCGCAGGCGCTCAGATTGGTGAACCAGAACCGTTTCCTTGGTAACAGTTAACTAGCACGTGTTTTATTGTTTCCAACTGCTTTTCCTGGGGTGTTTGCAGGTGGTGGGAGATGCTTTCTTAAAGAGGGGTCATAACCTCATGAACTTTCAGATGTTGCAACAAATTGGGGAACAAAACATTTTTTTCCTTTCAAATATATTAAGTAAATCTTATTACACAGCATTTTCAAGACAGATGTAGCCCAACAGTTTTTCAATTTTGCCATTATTTCCAGATGTTATCAATTTTAAAGTGAAAGTTCCATTCATGATCAGGAGATGTTACAAGGAAATATTAGTAACATGTATGGCAGCAGAATTATTTTGGCCTTTTTGGGGGAATGTGTTCTGGTTCTATATTTTGCTGTAAAATATGAGATCAGATCAAATCATAAAATATGAGTGTATTTTTAATTGGTCTTTCAATATTTTGTATATTTTGCCTCTTCATTAACTTTGTTCAGTGTTTTTGCCTTTGCTGATAGTTTTTTTCTAATTTTTATGTACCAAAAAATTTATAGTGTTGCTATAAAACACAAGACCAAACAAGACAAGGCTTGAGATCATAATAGAATTTTCTTCTGTATTTATTTGGCATATACTTGAAAGGATCAGTTAATTTCCAGATGGACAGCTCCCTCTTCTGTCTGGTTTAGAGAATTTGCACCTTCTGAAACCACAGATGCAAGATGTAGTATGTATCACAGAATTCTCTAGCTTGGCAGAAGGATGAATGTAGTTACTATCTGTCGAATAGCAGTTCATGAATTGGAATATTGAAGGTACTTCCATGACAATAATTTTGTTTAAAATAACCCTGCGGTAAATGCTGGCTGTAAGTAAATGAGAACATTTTTTGAAAGCTAATAGTGTACTTTATCTGGAGATATCGCTTTAAAATACAGATCTGATTAATTATTTGCCTAACCTTTATCTGAAATATATGGACATTGACTAAGTAAGCATTTGTCTTTTGATTTCTGTAGAATTCAAACAACTCAAAGCTTCTCTTGAGCCTGACTTGCAAGGCCTTTTCTAATAAGCGTTCTTTATGAGTTCCCAAACATGCACCTACGTTCTCTAAAATAGATCAGTGGCATTCAAATACTCTTTTTTTAGGACCTTAAATTTTTTTAAAGGCTCTAAATTTTTTTCTTTGAGAAATATCTGTCCTTTGTTTCCTTGGGTCCAATTTAATCACTACAACAAGAATTAGGGTTGTGCTCTGAAAATGAACACAAAAAGATCTGTAACCTAAACTTATAACCATAGAACTAATAAAACTGTTTATGGTGGTGAGGATAATTAAATACAATCTTTGTTTTAGAGACATGATGAAGTGATATGATGAAGTGATAAATTTTGACGATGAAGTGATAAATTTTGATGATGAAGAGGGAAACATGGATTCATTCAGATTTACCCCTCTCATTCCCCTCAGTGGCAGGGTGTTGGGGATTATATGACCCTAATTACATGAATATATTATCGAGTGAGTGCTGTTCACAGTTCTTTACTTCACTTTTGTTGGGGTAGACATACCTAGGGAACCTCTGAAAGAGAAACCTCATGCATTCCTCTTGGTACCCTGACATTGTATTCTTACTTTTGAGTTTAGTTAGAGGGGTACAAGAAATACCTTGGACATAGGGGAATGAGGATCAGAAAACTATTCAGCATCAAAACTTAGAGAGTTAAGCACACATTTAAAAGTATAAAATTACATCCTGATCTCCCAGTAGGTGAAATAAAACTCCAAGTAATAAAGTATTAGATAGTATATCCCATTTGGAATGGAAGATTGTTGGAAACCACAGACCAGTTCAGCCTTCCCTTCACAGCACTGAGCCCAGAGAGAGTAGCTGTTTTGTGAGGGGTCCTACAGCGAGGTGGTGACAGAAACGGTTTTTCTGGCTCCTGTTTAATGGCTGTTTTGGCCAGGCCACACCCTGTGCAGATCAAAGAGTTCTTCACTACTTCCTGTAATTGCTTTCCTGCTCCAAGTGGGAAGATTCTTGCCTCCCATTTCTCAGATTTGCATCCCGGTGACTTACTAGCTGAGTAACTCTGGGTTAGTTAACCAGCCTCCCTGTGCTTTGATTTGCCACTTCTATGGCAAAGGATAATAATAGTATATCTTTCAAAGAGTTAATACTAGTGATTGGTATGGCTCAGTGCCTGGCACAAAGTGAACACTTGATAAACTTTGACTATTGTTGTTATTATTGTAATTTTATGCTATTTTTTTTTTTAATCCAGCGTGTGCTGTGGTCTTTATTTACTCTGTACCATGCAATAATTACATTTTAAAACAACTGAAGGTTGTACCCCTGTGTTCATAGTGGCATTATTTACAATTGCCAAAAGGTGAAAGCAACACGAATGTCCATTTCTGGATACATAGATAAATAAAATGCAACATGTACATATTCTGAAATACTATTTAGCCTTATAATGAAGGAAATTCTGACACATATTACAACATGGATAAACCTTGAAGAGATTATGTTAAGTGAAATAAGCTGTCACAAAAAAGCAAATACTGCATGATTTCACTTGTATGAGATAGCTAGAGGAGTTAAATTCAAAGTGACAGAAGTAGAATAGTGTCAGGGAAGGGGACAAGGGGGAGTTGTTTGATGAGTACAGAGTTTCAGTTTTTGCAAGATGAAAGGAGTTCTGGAAATTGATCATACAACAATATGAATGTGTTTAACATAACTGACCTGTATATTTAAAAAGGGTTTAGATGGTACATTTTATGTTATGTGTATTTTACCACAATTAAAAACTTTAAAAAATTAAATAGAAGTAACTGAAGGACCTAGTGCAATTAGAGCATTTTAGATATATTAATTGACCCTGGACATTTTGACTTCTTGGCTCCAGAGTTGTGGGCCAGTGCTGTGGGTTGGGATCAAAATGGTTTTGATGGGTGGGTAAGTGTATAATAACAGTTCTCAAACAACATATCTGTTTTAGTTCTGTTTCCTTTCTCTAAGATTGCTGATTTTCTGCCAAGCGTGGACTTAATATCCAGGGCCTTATAGTTTATAAGTTCAAATGAAATTATACAAGCAGGGTTTCCCCAGAGACACATGATGAAACCCCACAGAGACTTCAATGTGAACACATGAGAAGCAGATAAGATTCAGCAAGTTTACCATGAACAAAAACTCCTTTGAGGAGATCATATAGTCTGTTAGAAAGAAGGATAGAAATTTCCTTATGAAACAAAGCAGGCAAAGAGGTAGAGAATGAAAAAGAGAGAAGAAAATTTCATCTTAGTTTAGGACTTTTCTTCTTTTTAAATTTCTGGTTAATTATCATTATTGTCTACAGAGATGATTAAGATCATCTTATATTTCCATGATAAAAATCACACTGAAAAAGAGTTTATGCTAAAGTGGCATTTGATAATTTCTTATAATAATCTGATGTATTTTATTTCAGTTCTAGAGTTATTCTTTTAAATAGTTAATATCCTATTTATTTCAATTTAGTAACATTTACTATCTATGATCAAGTGTCTGAGAGGAGACTGCTGGGTTGTAATTTTTAAAGAAAATTTTAAAAGAAGGTAAATTCTTAAAAACTTAAAATCTTTAAAGTAACTAAACATAGTGAGAATAATAACAAATAGTCATCCTTTCAAATAATATTTCCATTATGACCATGGGGCTTATATAAAATAAGTTTTTGAAGAAAGTATAGCTGAAGAAAGGGTGTAGCAAGAATGTCTTTTCTTAATCATGCCACATGGATGGGAGAAATTGCCGCATGAGTGGGTGTGTCTTCTCATGCCGTCATCAAAAAAGAGATACGTACTTATACCAGCTTGTCAAATATTGCAATGGTTGTGCTTAGTAACAGGATACGCTTAAAGTCACTTTCAAAATGCCACATTTTAATTTACTTGCTCCTTTTGACATAACAATCAGGAGTTTTTGCTTTAAATGTTATATTACAAGTTAAACATTGAAATACCATTAGTAGCTTCAGGGTCACTACCACTGTCCTAATTTTAGCATCATCTTAGTACAAAGTCTGGGTTTATGAATCCACCAATAGGCCTTTTATTAGAATCCCAGAAGGTCAATACTAGTCTTGAAATCACAAAATGTGCATAAAGAAAACAGACTTACCAAGAAAAATAGCTGTAACTGCACAAGGCAAAAGGCAAATTTTGATGACATATTTCAGTTTTCAGCATCAGGTACTTTCTCTGATCATCTGAAGACATTAGACATAGGTGAAAGAAAAAGAAGGGTGGTGTTAATATTAAGTAAGAGCTATGAAAGGTGAAAACTGAGCTCTAACACATCTAAAAACATCAATGTATTTCATAATAGAAACTTTCCTTTTTATTGTCAGTATTTCTAGTTGAATAACCACCCCAAGGATTCTTGTAATAACAAGAATCCTTTTGAGAAGGAGTTCTTACTCAGTTCATTTGGAAAGTTTCACATTTAGCTTTTAGCCCAAAGTGAACCTTTGGTGGCTTTTGAATCCTTTTCAAGTTGTGAAGCCTTAGAGAGTAACTGAAGAGAAAGAAATGAGATCCGAGCCTACCTCTTGCAGCCCTTGAGAGTTCCCTTTCCAAGTAGTTTCTTAAATAGCGAGTCTGCATCAGAACCCCCAGCTCCTCTCCTTGGAAGTTATTAAATCAGCAGAAAGACAGACAATGATGGCACACGGAAATCTAACTTTTGTATAGGAGGCAGACAGGCAACCTACACTTTGTTATTCACTTGATAGACAGAGCCATTTTGACAGCCCTAACCTTGGAAACCACAGTCCTGCTGAGCTCAGCAGGAGTCAAACGCTGGGTACCATCTGTCAAAGCTTTATTTCCCTTTCCTTCTTATCCACGCCTTTACTTATAAGATGCTAAAAAGAACACTGAATGAAAGCTGCTAACAACAGTTAAACTTGTATGCATCGTAACACCATGTTGGGGTAAGAAATTCACTGTGGGATCTATCGAATACAAGTAAATGGAATGAGGTATTCCAGGTCAACTAGAGAAAGTGTGGGTTGAGGAACTCTATAATTATAATCCAAACAACTAATCCTACAACATAAGGAAATTGCACATTGTTTGGTACAATTTTGTCAACTTCCTACCTAAAATGCTGCATGTTTCGGAAAGTTCTCAACTCAGAATTTTTAAAAAATGTGGTTTAAACAAGTATATAAAGCAACAAATTTCTTTCCAAAAGATAGAGATTTGAATGAGTCAAACTCTTACTTTATGAAAAGAAATCTCATTCTGAATACAATCTTTCTCTCCTCTCTATAGCGTAATCAATTTAAAAAAATGAACAAATCTAATCATAATAAAATCAATTAAATTAAGTGTGGTATAGCGAGCTTATGCTGCACTTGTATAGAAAGCAGTGTATCAATTGATAATATAAGGAGCTGGAAATGACATTGTTTTTGGTTAAGGGCTATCAAAATGCTACATAGTTTTAGAAGTATTAATTCATTTTGCATTTAAACTTTTTGGTGTCTATTTAAAATATTTTATTTAGAATGCGATGTCTAATACACCCAGTTCATTCTGAAATTTGGAGAAAGTTTCATAAATACAGCATTTTAAAATAATAATAGTTTGGAATTCAAAAGTTGAAAAAATAAGTTTTTTTTGGTAACAGAATAAAGCACAAAATTTAACTGAAAGTTAAAATTTGTAATAATTCTGACTTACTCTGTTTTATGTACTCTTTCTTCCAATTTTCCAAAATGCTGAAATAGTTAAAGATATTAGGTGTCAAGATAATACAATATATACCATATGTACCGAATATATTATGCTACAGCATGTCATTATTCATTGCTTGGTGGAAAACATCATTGTCAAGAAAACATTGTGAGGTATTTTAGGTAATTGATTGTGCTATGTATGTACAAGTGTACTTTTTAGATTTACATTTTGTTCAGTGTGTCACCTGTACATTTTGCAGAACTCTACATACAAATGCTTGAAATACTTCATGAAACACATTTCTGATAAATTGTCTAGCCAGAAGTTGATTTTATTGTTTCAAGTGACCAAGAAATGATTTATTTTGCAATGTCAATTTGAGTTAGTTAATGGGTTTTTTTATTACAAGAGTGTATTTTTGGGCCTCAGTTTTGCAAGAAACTTCAGCCATATAGATTTCTGTGAACATACGCATGAATGAATGCCTTTCACAAAGTTTGAAGAGGAAATCATCTGAGTTGAGGCTTTGCCCCTTCCCTGGGCTTCTTCCCTCGCCTGCCTCTTGTCCTAAGAAGTGCTGACTGCATTGAGAAGTGGAGGAAGGGGGCAGCCTGTGCTGGCAGACAGGGCCCCTGCTCTGTAAACACTTCCTCCGCCAGTGTGTGAATGCCTGAAATCTTTCCCCTAAGGCGGGGAAACAACTTCCCCCACACTGAGAAAGGAGAGTCAGAGGCAAATGTTTTGAGGGAAGAGGAGCATGTGGACTTAAGTGATCTTGCTGCCAGTTATTCTGAGAGCAAAGAGAAGCAGAGGTGAGCAGGAAGGGAGGCATCTCCAGAGAGAGCAAGGGTGTAGACCAGGGAGACAGATGTGGGCTCCTCAGGGTTTTACCCGGTCTACGCCCATAGAGTAGACTTGCTTTGTGTCATGCATGTGTGGACTTTCTTGATTTTCATTGTTACGCTGTTAGTTGTCATTATCTCAGAATCTCATAGTTTGAGAGATGTTAAGAATTTTTTTCTGGATCCTTTCATTAGTAATGAAGAAACTGAGACCTAGACAAGTCGACTCTACGGTTATCTAAACCTTGGCTGAAAAAATAAAAAAAAACATATTTCAATGGGATTTGATTGTGTTTAAATTCTTCTAGGGAAATTAATTTACTAATTTGCTGTATAGTCTGCTGGTAACAATTATACCTTATATTTTGTATCTTATGTATATATTTATACTGTAGCTCTTTCTTAAAAGGGTGGAGGTGGGTCCTTATGTTTACATTGTAATTTAGAATTTACAAAATATTGTTTTGCGTTGACTTTGTTGATCTGACAGAATACCTTTATTGCTTTTTTTTTGGGGGGAGGGCGAAGCATCTAAATGTCATATTTATTGTTATATTTGTAGGCAATTCAAGCCTACTAGATTCATTGAGCATTGCTAGTTACCCAGCTCTGTGGTAAGCTGGGGATGGAATGGGGTATGATGATATTCATTCAGTCATCCAACAAAGATTTCTCAAGGCCCTCTCCTGTGCTAACAATTGGGGGGACTAACCAAGGAAAGCCCTTGCAGTCATGGAGTCCCATTTGAGCAGGTGGGGGAACATAACAGATACATTAGTCACAGAATCACAGAAATATAAAGTTGCAACTGCTATAAGAAGCATGAAGAGGAGAGACATGAAGCTACGAAACATGAGTTTTTCTGTCAGGTCTACTAGATGCTCTGGCGGAAGTTATGACTGAGCTGAGGTAAGTCAGGTACACTGGGGAAGGGCAGCGAGGAGAGAGATACCCAAGCAGAGGGAACACCTGGGCAAAAGCAAAGGGCCACAAGCTAGCCTTAGAGCAGCATGGGATGTGGAGAGGGAGGGTAATAGGAGGGCCAGACCTCGCAGGGCAGTGAGGGCTGTCCTAGGGATGATTAGCCTTTGTCCTAAGAGCAACTGGAAACAAATGGATTATTTGAAGCAGCATAGTAATGTGGTGACATGACTTAATTGGATTTTGAGAACACCGCTTTGGCAGGAACGTGGAAAAAGGGTTGTGTGGGAAGGAGTAGATTCTCAGCTGGGAGGAGCTGACCTGCTCATTGGGTGATCAATATTAACACATGTCCCCATTGTACAGATAGGGTAGCTGAGGCCTGGGAAGTGACATAATCAGATTCAGGTTCTACTTCTCCTGATTGCTAGACCCTAAATGCAACACAAAACGTAATTTTGCCTCAGGGTTATTTGAGGAGGCCACTGGAATTTGCACCCTTCTACAGGCAGGCAGCCTTGTGTGGTGATGGGGTGTGAGGGCTACGACAATTATGGAGTTGTTTCCGTCCCTATCTTGACAGAAAAGTGGAGCATGCCCTCATTCCCCCAGCTCAGTTTGTATTCCTCTTTTTGACCTTTACTTGGAATCATACAGGTTAAGAAGCCAATTAAACACAAGAAAATTTTCATAAGAAATTGTTTACTTTTGTTATTATTATCCATAGAATTCAAAGCCAGATTTAATGGTAATATATATTTACTATGTTACTATGTTGAGTCTCATGGCTATTCCATTTGTTTCAGTTTTACTTTCATAATATTTACTTTTCAAAAAGAAATACAACAATTTAATAACTATTGAAAGTTTGAAAAACAATCACCTATAATTTATTTATCTTGACATATCAGGATTAGGTTTAATAACATTTTTTTCCTTGGGAGTTTTTCTTAGAATAATTTCTCAGAAATTAGATTACAAATTAAATTAAAATTTGAATATTTTTGTAGTATTGTTAACTTATTAGTAACAACCTTGGCTTTGCTTTTCTATTTTTAGTTTATTCACCTTATTTTAAGAATAACTTCTGTTTTCTTTCACTTACAACCTATATATTTTTTTAAAGTGGATGTGTTAAAGGTCATGGGGTAAGTAGTGCAGAACCAAGACTTAATGTTTTCTTTCTATTATACCAATGATGCCAATGGAAAAGAAAGGTCTTGGCCCGGATGAGAAAGAGCCAGCCATTCCTTAGGGGCTCACTGAGGCAGCAGAAAGGGCAGAGTGTAGGATTTGGGAGTTCTGAGTTTGAAACCTGCCACCACTGATCATCTGTGGCTTGACTCGGGTTTTCTTAAATATAACATTGATTCATTGACTCATGCCCATATTTTGTGGGGAATTTGAGGCTTAGATAATTCACCTGAACGCCCTTGGAGCCATGGGGATCACTTCAGTGGTGTAGGGCAGCAGTTGCTCACTGGACCCTGCGCACAGAGCTGCAGTCAAAAGCTGTAACCTGGTGCTTCTCAGACTTGAATCTGCATACGAATCACCTGGGCATCTTCTTAAATTCCGTTTGGTAGGTCTGGGGTAGGTCTGGGATTTTACATCTGAGCCAGCTCCCAGGTGATGTCTGATGCTGCTGCTGGTTCCTGGGCCACAGCAGCCATCTGAGTGCTTGTTCACTTGCACAGGTGAGTGTTTCCATGGTGCAGAGTACCCTGCCCACAAAGTGAGTTGAATAAATAAAAAGATTAAGGATTAATAGTAGTTGGCCAGATTCTTCTGAAGTGGGGTCTAACATGCTGAAGTGTGTGAGTATTCCTGTCCTGTTTGTGCAGAAAGTATTATCTGGTACATTTCCTATCCAGTGCTGGAGATCCCCTGAACCTAGGAGTGCCTCCTTTGCTGAGATGTGGGAAGTAGAAAGCAGTAACTTGGATAATGGGATACTAGAGAAAGGTTCTAGCCTTTCGTTATCATCACTTCCCTTATCTAAACAAGGATGGAAAAAGATATTCATGGGTTATTTTATGTTGTTGGAGATTCCATCAAAACCCCCTTAAAAGCTGACCAAGAAAATTTACCAGCAGCAGCTTAGAAGTCATGGGACATTGTCACAAATCTTCCCAAACATGTGCTGCATGAAAAGATGCATGATCCTGCAATGGTTGAGGGCAAGAGGGCATCTTTGAGGTGGTATGTCCCAGGGATGCCCTAAGGAGGCCTGTTCTCTGCATGCAGGCTGCCCCGGGAAGCACTAGCAACTGTTCTTACCTGTTCCTGCTGGTTTCTGTTGTTTGCAATTGCTGTCAAAGGCTTCCCAGGAGAGAGGGCTGGGACAACTTTTTTTAGGAAACAAGAGAAGCAGGAGTGTGGTAGTTGGCCTCACAAGGATGATGTTCGCAGTCCCAATGGGGACTCTGGTTCCTCTTTCACATCACCACAAGCTTCATGTCAAAAAGAAACCCTTTGCGTTTAGGTACTGTGGCAGAGAATGGTCCTTTGAAACTCAGGTGACATCAATAACCTAGTTTCATATTTCTAAAACTGAAACCTCATGATGAGTACTTGGAGGTGCACAGCCCTTGGGTCCTGTGATACATTTTCAACAAGAAAGAAAACTTGCGAGCAGAGAAAAAGTAGACCTGAGCTTTGAAAAATTAGGATAGCCTTTGAGGAAACATTCAGAGGGAGAATATGATAAATGTAATTTTATTACTTGTTTTTGTTCTGAAGTGTCCTCCTTGGGAGAATTCTGCAGTTATGTCAACTTGATAGTTCAAGGGGCTCTGTCCTGAAGTGTCATTATATGCCTGCATTTTGGGAAGTGTGAACAGTTTTTGAATTTATTGTTAGCAGTGGGGAAGTAAGATTTTTTTTTTTTTGTCTCAAGTTAAAAGCTTTCTTGTTCATTGATTCTCAGTCTTGGTTTACAAGTTAAAGGGCAGACAATAGTTTTTGAAATACAGAGAACTACTTTTTAGGGCATGCTTAGCCAGCAGATGTTTGTGGTTAAAAGTTTACTCAGTAAAAGATGCATTTTGAATGCTAAAATACTGTTTGCAATTAAAAGCTGCTGCCTTTCTTTAGCATCCAATGGCTTTGAAACAAAATAAAATTATGGTCTGAATTTCAGAGTATAATTTATCAAAAATGAAAATCCCAAATTTCCTTCCCTCAAAATATTAATATGATTGACCTTGTTGAGTTTTGATTATGATAACAGATGTTAAAGATACTCAGGTTTAATGGAGCCTTTTAAAATCTAAATAGGAAAACACTAGCATAAGATTATTTACTTTAATGGAATATGATATACATTTAGGAACTTTAATCACAGTGAATCTGCTTTAAGTAAGAAGCAAAAGGTCAGTCTGAAATATTTGTCCCTTTTTAACCAAGTATAATGACTGGATTTTTGTCAGATCAATATTTATGAATTCCTTTGGTTAATTTAAGATATTATGTAAATTTTATTTATTATTTTTAAAGAGAGGGAAAGGGAGAGAGGGAGAGAGACATCAATGTATGATTGCCTTTCACCTGCCTCCAGCTATGGACCTGGCTGGAGACCTGGCTTGCAACCTGGTTATGTGCCCTGGCTGGGACTCCAACCAGCAACCTTTGGATTCATAGGCCAGCGCTTTAGTCACGGCAGTTTTATGTAAATTTTAAAATGGGATAATCTCTTTTATGGATAATTATTTTATTAGGAAACTATAAAATGATGTCTTTAACATTAAAATCAGGTCATTTGGTCCTGGCCAGTATGGCTGGGTTGGTTGGAACGCTGTCCCTTAACTGAAGGGTTGTGGGTTTGATTCCAGGGACCTAGGTTGCCAGTTAGGTCCCTGGCCCAGGTATGTAAGATACTGGGTTAGGGCATGTATGATCCTTGGGGGCACATCTGGGAGGCAACCAGTTTCTCTCTCACATTGATGTTTCTCTTTCTTCCTTCCTCTCTCTCTAAAAGCAATAAAAAATATCATTGGGTGAGGATAAAAAAAGAAAATCAGGTCACTTGGCTCCCAAATAAATCATTATTTTCCATTGGCGTTTTAAATTGTGCTGTATTATGGAATTATGATATTTTAATATGAATTGCAAATAGATGATTTCACAATGGTTATCAATTACTAAGGAATGTGGTGTGAGTTTAAAAAGTATTTTTAAAACTGGTGTGACTCATGAGTAAGGAAACGTGATTTTCAAAATGGCTGGTTTTAGCTGTTTTAGAATCGGGGATGAATCAGTGTGAAAGACTCATATAATGTAAAATGTGTAAGAAGAAATCTGGTCACCTGACTCAAAGGGAACAGCTGATTATACTTAGGGTTAAAGCTGTCAGCCTAAAGTCAGGTATATTTTCACTCTTCTACAGATAGAGCAGTATCTTCTGCCAGAGGAAATGCTGGTAAATACAGAAGGCATTGTTCTGCTTTAGTTCCCCACCCCCATCTCCCTATTCAGTAGGAGACGTTTCTGAAAGCTTACCCTGACAATGGTCCTCAGCAGCAGATGGGGGAACTCTTTAAATTGAAGATAATTGGAGCCCTTGTCAAAGGAGAGGGGGATACTCCCAACTCTTGTCTGGTCCTATGAAGGGGGCATGAGCTGCAAGTCTTTTTTCAAACTCCCGAAGTCCCTCTTGCCTTTTTAAAGTCAGCAAGAGGATATTGACTCCATAGAGGGACCTATCACTCCAGGAAAGGACCTGAGGCTGTGAGATGGTCAATTGTCTCTTACTGTCCTGTTTGTCCGGGTGTAAGAGCACCAGCAAGCTCGCTAGCTAGAAGCCAGTCTCTGGAGGAGAGGCACCTTTGGGTGTGAAAGCACCAGTGAAGGGATGGCTTCTCTACATGGAATCCACACAGCTTTCAATGTTAAACTTTGGTTTTAGAGGTGCTCTGAAAAGGAATGAATCTTTCATTGTGGAAAGAATTGCCTAAACTCAAGTGTGACCTTGTCAAACCAAATTTTAGTTTTTAGGTAAAAGTAAAAATAATTATGGCATTGCATTCCCTAAACTTGGATATTTTAAAAAACCTCTTGAAAGCATATATTTTCATTTGTAGGCTCATGTAGTAACTGACTTACAGGAACCTTTGAATATGTTCTGTCAGAGTCAAATGCTGTTTCATGATATTTATTCAGTCAGTAGACTAGATTTTGCCCACACAATATCCTTCCTGGCAATGTATATATTGTTGTTTATTTGTATATGCTTTAGGGGTTTAAGCACTTAGTTGAATGTTCATACCAGACAACCTAACGGAACTAACAGAAGTATGGCATGATTAAGTTTATAGGTCATGAGTTAAATTTACATGGAGAGTCAAGCTTTCAGCTTCGAGCAAATGACTTAACTGTAATTTGATGCAAGCAGAATGACTGACCTTTCAAATGTTTGTTGGGCTTCAAGTGTCCGGAATAATCAATATGTACATTATTGTTTATATTTTATGCTCCTGATCCCATTAATGTATGCCTACAGAGGGCCAGGACACCATTAGTTTCTGATACTTCTGAAGCTATTGGGTGGCATTTATCAAACAGAAAGGCAGCACGTATTGACTTGTGACAATTTTTGCATTTCTTGAGCTCAGTGTTTCATAAGCTGCTTATCTAGTTTTAGTAAGCAAGGCTTTTATTGCTCTGAAGGCTTCTCAATTAAATAATAATGAACCAATTTGTTTAAAACAAATCTTTAACTTGCAGACTCATTAATTTCTCCATGGTGAGTGTTGGAAGATATATTATTGGGCAGAGGAGACAGAGAAGCGTGGTAGAGTAGAATGCTTGCTGGGCGTAGGGGTCCAGAGGATGGCTCGCTCTGTTGCTAACTGGCTGTGTGACCTTGGGCAGGTCTCTTAATGTCCCCGAGCCTCTGGTTCTTCATCTATGAAGGAGTAAGGGAGACCAGATAACCACTAAGGCCCCTTACAGTGAAGACATTCAATGGATAATGGAATATCAATATGCACATATGTGAGTAAGGGTGTAACCTTACTGATAAGTGCAAAACTGCGACATGGGGGAATCTTTTAACCATCCTACCTGCCACCCTGAAAAAAGACGGAAAGGGAAGTTGTGAGTGGTGCCTGGAAGAGAGGTATTTGTGAAGTGGACATTCATATAACAAAAAAATATATGTATATGTGTAAATAAATATGTAAAATGTATAAAATACATACAAATATAAATGCAAGTAACCCATATATATAATTATATATGCTTATGTATAGGCCCCTCTTTTTTTTTCTCCCAATTTCACGTTCTCCTTCTCCACTCAAGTAATCACCAATCTGCCCAAAAAGTGCTCAATGTGAAAATTGCCACCTGTTTTTGGGTCATAACAGGAACTTTGAGTTTTCATTGAAAGATAGGGGAGAGCTCCCCGATTCTGTGTTAATTAACTCTTTCTAGGGTTTTATTACTGGAGAGTCTAGTACTGGAGAGACTTAAAATTGACCATCCATAGTCCAGTTAAAAAATCATGAATTGATGAATTGGTTTCTAAATTCTCAGTGTTATCGACAAGTTGCTGCATCACTGAAGCTATAAGACATGTCATCCATTATTAAATTTGATGACATTAAAAAAGATAAATTAGCTCTGTTAGGCAGAAACGAGTTCTCATAAAGGCTGCCCTTCTAAAGTGGATATGGTCTCAATTTTCTTTGAATTTCAGCCCACTTATTTGTTTGAGTTTATTTCGGTTTCAGTTGGATTTCATTGATTATTTAGTAAATATTAAGTGACAATAGAGGCTTCTTAATATGAGCAGACAATAGATAATCAATGTGCAATGCAGTTTAAGTGATAACATACTTTTGCCAGAAATATAAAATCTTCCCTAAGAACTGGAACTGAAAGCCTTCATTAACAGTTTAAAATTTACAATGACAAATTTTTAAAAACTTACCTCTTCACTCTATAAAAACAAATTGATTCTTAAGACAACAGCAATAGATAGGAATATATGAATAAAATATGCTATTTCTTAGGCACACTGAAATATATGCATATACATTTTAGGAATAAATTACCATCATTTGAACTCCTGTGGTTTGTGCTAGGATAAGAGTAAAAGTTGACAAACACAACTGAAAATAACATTCAGAATTCGAGCTCAATAGTTGATTTATCACAGAGGAAAAACGTTCTTACCTTGGATTTTGCAAAAGTCCTGATTCTTACTATTATTTACTTCTTCAATCTAAAACAATCTTTTGTTTCATCAGAATCTTATTTTTCTAATATTTTAGGTATGAATTTACCATTAACAGCTTCAGTATCTGCTGCAACACAAGATGTGTTGGGAAAAAAAAATGACTTAGGCAAGTTTTTAATACCTCAAATTAGACCCGCCCTTTATCCCACAATCCCTTTTGTGTGTCTGATTATTGATCAGATTTATGCTGTTGTTTGAAGCCCAGGAATTACCAGGGCAGTGTTTTATTTGACTATTTATCTCTTTAGCAAATTGTCGCCATCTCTGACCTTTCAAAAATGTTTATGACAAGGTGTTTGCTGTTAATTGCACGTAGGAAGGAGTAAAGTCTTCCAGTCAGATCTTGTATTTACCAGATGATAAGATTTTTCTGACAAAATTAGGTCCTTAGAGAAGACAGATTTTTGTTGTTGTTTTTACTATTTTCTAATGAACAGATGCATAAATAGGATAAAGAAAGGATTTAGCTTTATATAAAGTATGCAGTAGCTCTACTGACCCAGGTCTGTTTCTATATCTAGAAGAAATGCAAGAATGGGGATATAAAATCACAAATTGGAAAGGATTTCTAATTCAATCCATTTCATTTTGCAGTTTGAGAAACAAATGTAGAGAAATTAAGTCACTTGTTTTCTGTCACTTAACCACATCAAAGGACCACATCAAAGTCCCTTGACCACCTAGCTGGTGTTTTATGATCATTAGTAAGAAGCAAAGCTGTACACAAATGCTGGTGATTATGTTACTACTTGGGTTGCCTGTGTGGGGACAACAGCCCCTAAAGTCCATGTGGATGGGCAAGCTTTTCAGTTACTTACAAAACAGAGAGACATTCTATGTTTTTATAAATGCCCACTTGATTTGGTTCTACTTACCACTTTGACTTCATTTCACACCACTCTCCTTATCATCCATGACCTGTCACACTTCTCATTTTTCTGTTCTTAGGAACCTCTCCAGCTCTTTCCCAATGTTTTTTTTTCTTTTCCACCTAGGATAATCTTCCCCCATATCTTTTCTCTGCTGCTTTCTAGTCACCATTTATGTTTCAACTCAAATGCCATCTCCCCACACAGGTCTGTCTTCACCACCCAATGTGAGTAGTAATGAGAATGGTAATAGAAGTAGTAGCTATATTTACTAAACTCTTAATACCAGGCACTGTTCTATGAGCTTCTAGAAAGCACTTTAAGTTATTTAACCCTCGAAATACTCTGTGAGACAAGTATTATTATTATTCCCATTTCACAGGCAAGGAAATTGAGGTACAAGGAAGTGACAAACTCCCCTAAGGCCACATAGCCTATTAATGGAATAGCCAGGATATGAACATAGGTGGTCTGGTCCCTGTACTCAAAAGCCCCTTTTGTCTTTCATAGCCCTTTCCCTTGTCACTAGCCTAGTACCCTATTTGATTTTCTTGGTAGCATGTTTTACTAGTTGGTAAACTCCTTTTTTTTTTTCTCACTTACTATCTTTTTATCTCACCTCCATTCCATTAGACTCTTAAGTTTCACAGGGCTGGGCCTTGCCTCTCTTGTTCACTATTGCTTTTATCCAGGTCTAGACTAATGCTTGCAGCTAGTGGTATTTCAATGATGCTGCATGAATAATGACTTTGAGAAAAAGCAACAGGGACAGTGACTGTGGAAGAGGTTGTTGGGCTGGAGGTTGATTTCCTGCTAAATATGGGATGAGAATCCCCCCAGCAGCAGAAGCCAGACTGATGACAGTAGGGATAACAGAGTGAGGGTGTCAAGAATGGGCATAGTTTTCAAGAAGATTGGCAGGAAGGGCTTTGAGGGATGATACCCAGCAATTATAGTTTTATACTTTCATCAGGAAACCTAATGGGAGCCTTCCATCCTTGCAACCTAAGGATGCCCCCTTGTAGCTCTTTAATGATTACAGATACATGAAGACCTGTCTGTCTCAGTTTCTCAGTTATCTGACCTGCTGAAAAGCTGAAATAATGGTTTAGTCACAGGATTATTGTCCATCTTCATGCATGTCACCAAAAGTGTATTCCTGGGTGGTCATTTTCCAGGATTATCCTTGGGGAAGCAGACCTTCCTTTATCACTTTCTGCAGAGTCATGAGGCCTATGTAAAGTACCAGTAGGTTGCCTTTCGATCCCAGGAAACACATCATTTGTCCTTTTCTACACATTCTTTGAAGCTTCCAAGAGTATTACAGTTATAATTTCCATTTTTGGATTTCACACCAGGAGAGAGATAATAGAAACAGTGAGTGTCAATGTGAGTGGCTCTGAACCATTCCCACTGTGGTCTGCGCCCTGCGCCCTGCGCTGTCAACCAGAAACATTTCCATTACGTTGTTCTGGCTGCTGCAGAGTGCAAGATGCAGCCCCTCGTCCCTTCTACAGCATTTAATACCATCAAAAGGAGGGCCATACCAGAACTTTCACATGTAACAGCTAACCTGCTTAAAGGTGGTTTTGATACCTCTCCTCTCCCTCTGGTTTCTTTAATGAGGTGCTGATATGAAATTGTAGTGGGGAGGAACATCTTGTTTTTTTAAAAAGACTCTCTTTATTATGAAACCAGGTACTGTTTCTCTTTCGGGGAAGACAATATTGCCCTTGTTTGAAATGCAGTAAAATGTGTTGTCTCTTTCTCAGCATCAATTACAAAAAAAGCTCTGCAGAATTATTTTGTGTGTGTGTTCTCTTGTTAGCAATATAGAAAAGTTAATAATTCATGTAGAGCCAGTATTATAAATCAGACAGTAAACATTGAGGTTAGAGTGCAAATGTTGTAGCTGGTGTGATCCAGCCAAGAGTGTCTAAAGGAGGTGTTGTGGGCATTTTGGGATAGACAAGTCTTCCTTGTGAGCAATGTGCCCAGGCCTTGTGGGATGTGGAGCAGTCCTGGTCCTGAGTCACAACTTCATGTAGCATCTGCAGTTATTGTGACAACCCAAGACACCCTTACATATTTGCAGTTGACATGTGGGGGTAGGTCATCTGTTTCTTGTCATGACCTAGCTCAGGAATCATGTGCACAAATGCCTGACGTGTCAGAGGCTAGTGAGATAACATCAATGAGTTAATCTGTCTCGGTGTAAGGCAGTGGGGAGTGCTGTGACCTGTGATTGCTAGGGAAATGTGCAATGATTCACTTAGAGGTATTTCAAAATCAAAATTAATGGACTTGAACTCCTTGCAGCTCCCTCAGTGTTGCAGGATTACTCATTCTATCTTCTGGACTTTGCTTTTCCATCTGTCCCCTGTTCATTTCTATCACCCTGACCCTTTCCTTTAACCATAGTATGTCCATTATACATTGTAATGAATTAATGCCATGTTTTTTTCCCTTCTGCTCTCCTTCTGCTCTTTGAGGGCAAGGATTCTTGTTTTATTTGTTCCTGTGTCTCTAAGAACCTAATACATTGCTTGACCTATTGTAGGCCTGCCTTAAATACCAGCTGAATGAATGGATGAGTAAAATTATTCCATCCCTTTAGCCAAATTCTGAGGAATTTATAAGAGGGACATTGATATTCTAAATTTCCCCTGAGTTCACATCTGCTGTGGGTCCTTAGAAGGCATCTCTGAGCACATGGACCAGAACTTATCTTAATGTCCTTTCATGTGTTTCATTTGTTCAGCAATGCGTTGGTTTTGTTGCATGGTTAGAATAATTTCCACCTGAGATTGTAAAAACTTCTTTCGTGAATTGTTATCCTGTGTTTTGTCCGGGATTACATGTTGCTTTATCAGATGTGCCAGGGTGCAGTGGCTTGTGATTCTTCTATACTAACAACGTACTCAGTTTCTTTTTCCAGTTCATGGCAGGGAATGAGGGATTGCTTCTGCCCCAGTGAGATCTGGCCTCGCTGGTGTTGGGTGGGGATTTTAGTGGAGCTAAATAAAGCCTCCTCCTATTCCAAGGTCAAGGCTCCCCAGAGTGTGTCCTAGATGCCCTTTCTTTTATTTTCTTTCTTTCTTTTTCTTCCTTCCTTCCTTCCTTCTTCTTCTTCTTCCTCTCTCTCTCAATCTCTCTCTCTCTCTCTCTCTCTCTCTCTCTCTCCCCCCTCCCCGCCCTCCCTCCCTCTCTCTCTCCCTCTTTCTTTCTTTCTTTTTCTTCCCTCCCTCCCTTTCTTACTCACTCCCTTTCTCCCTCCCTCCCTTTATCTCTCTCCTAACCGCTTTTTAATCTTAACCTGTTTCTTTGGGTTGGTTGGAATTATCTATAAGAAATTAATCTTGCTAATTCTACACCCTCACTCTGCCATCTTATTTGGTTATAGAGCCCCTAAACAGAGTAGGAAATGTGAAATCCACAGGTGACAGAGTTAACTTCTCTGTCTCCTAGAGCTTGAGCAACCAGATCACCAAAATATTGTGAGGGAAATCTTTTTACTAGTGGCTTGAAAATTTCTAGATGCTAACAATATACCTCCTCTTTTTCTATTCATGTTACTATTTCTTGGGGAGATTTTTAAACATAAAGAGATATTAATTCACACACTCTCTTCTTTTTTCTCTACTCATGGTGTGCATTTTTTGGTTTGGCTGGTTTTTAAAGAGAGCACACATTTGACCAGCTGTTTGGTTTCCCACAGTCAACATACACATGCCCAGGGTATTCCCCTGTGATTTTCAAGGCCTGGCTTTCTTCTGATAAGGTCAGCAGCACACTCAGCTTATCCACATCTGCTGTGTTCCTTGAGGTCAATCAAAGTATTCTTCCTTCTGAGACTAATGGGAATCTCCCAGAGAGAAACAATTATTGCACATGAAAAATCTATTGACCTATATTGTATGATTCATCTGGTATTAGGGGTTCAGAAATACTTTTTGAAGCTGGGAGATCAAGTCTGGGGATTCAGAATGATAAGACACTACTGAATACATTCATATTATACATTTCTGAGTATTTGCTGCTACTGCTATTAGGACAGCAGAATGCTGAATTTAGGTGCTGTAAAATGTCAACAGTATATGTCATCTAGCATTATTGACTTAGTGGTTGAATTATAAATTCATGATAAAGGATTGGGCACAATCACAGATTAGAAATGAACAATGGAATCCTGAGTGTTCTTGTTGGTGTGATTTCTCATTTCCTCCCTTTCTTTGCTTAAATTTGAGGCACTTTTTCATGTTTCCTAGTGCTGATCTGAATAGAAATATGAGGAGCAGCTGACTCTATGTTGCTGAAAGCAAGGGCATTGGGCTGCCAGCTTCTAGAATTCACTCGTCATGTGATTTGTGTTGAAATTTTCAGAAACAGCTTGGGACCATGACAACATTCTATGTCTTGCCATCCAGATCCAGGAATTAAATAAATAATTTTTAAAACAGTCAGTAAACTATCCACCCTTTGGCTCTTTGTTTCAATGTATTTTTGTTGAAAACACATTTCCCCCCTCTTTTGTTAAAGCAATTAACTGGAGTCCGTCTATTACCCTCTTCTTGGAATAAGAAAACCTGGATCTAACTCCCAGTCACAACCTCCTTCAGATATTTATATCTTTGCTGTGGGTTTATACCTGCAGCATATGAAAGACACTTTCTCATAGATATGCTGTGAAAATTAAATATCTAGCATAATATATGGCACACAGTTGCCCTTAAGACACTGGTTTAATTTGTATCTTTGCATTCTAGAGAGTCTAATGAGCAATGAAATGACCTAAATGCTGAAGGAGACACCGATTAAATTCCAATATCTTTTATAGGAAAATTCTTGATTATGAACTTTTCTTTCTTATAAAGATATTTTCTGAGGCTTTAGGAGGTAGAAACTTGAATTGTTTTTCCATTGAGGTTTAGGACTAAAACAACTTTCTGAAGATTTTGTGTTGGGATATTCATTGCTGTTATACTCCCATATCTATAGAACTTGAAATGCTCATTAATTGGTAGCTTTAGTCTTTTCGTCTATGAAATAGGATTAGGGATTGTGACAGTCCCATAGGGTTTGGTAAGGACTGAATGAGATAAAGTATGCAAAAAATTCTGCATACTACATAGCAACTGCTCAATAAATACTTGAATAATATCATTATCAGTATTAATAAAGATCCCACCATAAAGGTTAAAAAGAATGAAACAGATTCTCTCTAAGATCATTCTAACTACTAAATGTTCACTATTGCAATTTTCATAGATCTAACTAAACATCAGAATGGTGTTGAAAGCTTCATTTTTTGGGACTTCCATAATTATAAATCAATCTCTTATATATGGAAATCCACATTTTTACCCCAAACGTTGAAAACCCCTAAGACAAACACCAAGTAGCATGTAGACATTTCTCCTCTTCAAATGGATGCAGTTTATTGACAACTAATCTTTACTCTTTGCAGAGATCTTCAAATATGCTTTAAAAGTTATTCTGTTTTTCTCCCAGACATATAATAAAAACAGGTGGAAATAAACCAGTCCGTATGAATTTTTCCTCCAGACTAGACAACATGATAGCTTCAGACGCTTGCAGAGAAAGAGTGCTGATGCAGGAAAGCCTAGTTGATTAGAACACTATATGAACTGGTGTTATGCTTTAGGTCAAATCCTTGGGAAATTTACATTGCTTATGCAAAATTAAATGTGTTCCTGTTAAATGCCTTTTCCTTTCTTTTGCTCATCTGGCTCCAAGTTTGACTCGTGAGGATGAATCCTGGGTAGCCTTGCCACGTCGATTCACAGGGGTAGCATTGCCACGTAGGGTCAGGTGCTATTTGTAGACAGCAATTAAGTTCTGACTATTATTCTCCTTGCTATTTTTATATTTTGTTAATGTCTCCTTTTGCTGTTAGAACTGCTTGACATTTTTTTAACTTAGTTTTATTTTTGTTGTATTACATCCATCCCCTTTTTGCTCCCCTCTGTCCTCTTCCCCACCCACCCAATCCCCCACAAAGTCAATCCCACATGTTGTCCATGTCCATGGTTCTTCCATACTAGGTTCTTGCCTAAACTGTTCCCCTTCTTTGCCTCTTGCTCAACATTTTTCATTCTTTTATTTTGTAGTCTGCAGGTTGTAGTTTGGTCCTGTTATGGGACAGGATTTTTGCTTTTTCTTTTTCTCCAAGTGATTCACACTTTCATCACTCTTCAAGCAATGCCTATTTTCATTATGAGCTCCCTGGTAGATGGGGAGTGGGGTTATGACCAACCTGTTCTTACAGTGTCAGAGAGGTTAGGGGTACCTTTGTTCAAAGTGTCAGGCTTATCATCGCTACTGCTCTTCCCTATGGTTAAGTGTCCTTGTAGCTGACTAAACTGGGTTGGGCTGCTTAAATGTGACCTGGTGAATAGGAGAACCTTTCTTTCTCACTTCAATTCTATAACTTTCAGAGTCTCAGCCATTTTATTGTTTATGGACTCTTTCTGATTTAGAATTGACTAGACATGACAAGTAGGTGGAAATAACTTTTAGGTGTGTAGATAGGACTACTGAGTGGATAGGATTTGCAATACTAAGATAAGAAATGAGGAAGTAGGTTTGGTTGGAAAACAGTAAGTTCAGTTTCAGATATGAGTTTGCTCTGCCTTCAGGCCATCCTTCAAGTGACAATGTACAAACAGACCACTGGAAAGATCTGTAGTTCAGTTACACAGGAGACTGGAGGCTCAATGAGAGAGTCTATGCACAAAGTCACTTAAAAAAAATGAGCACAAAAAAAAAAAAAAAAAAAAAAAAAAAAATGAGCACAAAGCCCTGGCTGGTGGATAAGGCCCTGGCCTGCAAACCCAAAGGTCGCTGGTTTGGTTCCCAGCTAGGGCACATTACCAGGTTGCAAGCCACGTCTCCAGCCAGGTTCGTAGCTGGAGGCAGGTGAAAAGCAACCATACATTGATGTCTCTCTCCCTCTCTCCCTCTCTCCCTTCCCCTCTCTAAAAATAATAAATAAAATATTTTTAAAAAATGAGCACATTTTCTATTTATGTGAAATCAGTTATAGGTTACATAAAATGTGTGGACATCTCCTTTTATAAGAATTCCCTGACTCCTAAATGTCTCCTTGGACTGATAAAAGGTATTTTTTTCCCTTTTTTATTAAAGATTGTTTCCTTTTTATTATGGAAATTTTCAAACATATACAAAAGAGATGGAATAGTGTAAAGAACCCCCACTTATATCACCTCACTTTATAATTTTCAACTCACACCCAACCTTGTGATGCCTAAACCACTCCCACATATTTCTCCTGTTTCAGGATTATTTTGAATCAAACTCAGATGTTATATTATTGAATCCATAAGTATTTTAGCATGTATCTCTAAAGGTTAAAACATTCTTAAAAAATAAGCACAATGCCACTATCACATCTAAAAATTAACAGTAATTCTTTAATATCATTAAATATCCAGACATTTAAATTTCCTTGCCTCATAATTTTTAAAATTTTATTGTTGTTGTAGTATTACATCCATCCCCTTTTTGTTCCCCTGCCTCATAATTTTTTTAAATGATAATTAACTGAAATTAGTATGGAAATAAGATGCATGCTATCTATTGATATGTTTCTCAAAGTTTCTTTTAATGGATAGGTTTTTCTTCCCCTCTCTTCTTCCAATATATTTGCTGAAAAAACCAGGATGAATTAGTTGGTCTTGAAATTTCAATACTGAATACATTTAGCTCTCAAAAGCCACTGGTGCTGTTGAATAAGCTAATGTCTCAACATTTTAAAGAGTGGGAGTTAAGAAAATACATCCCTAAACTCAGTGGCACAATCCTGTGGTAGTAGGAAGGGCCAGCAGGATGGGAGGTTTTCCAAATGCAAAATAGTATAGGTGGGTTGGAGTTAGTTCAGATACAGGGCTGGCATGGGTCATTTCCCTCAACACCCTTCACTCAAATCATGATTAAACACAACACATATCTTAGCAGTAGTTGAACTGTAGCATTAATTATCTTCATCATTATCAACATACACTTATTAAGCTTCTACTTTTGGATACTCAGGTATGTAACAATAGTGTGTTACCACTGAGGTCTTCAGTCATGGAGATTTAAGAATGATTTTTTTCCCCAGAAAATCTCATTTCTTCACCTCAAGAAAGGGTGGCTAAATGAATATTTTGGTGTGAGTTGATATGTTAAGAAGAACCTTGAAAAGAACTTTTTAAAACTAATTTTGTATGTGATCTTCATCATTAACCTTTTCTTCAGGTAGGGAGTAGGGGTCATAAACCTTGGGGTTTCACAGTCTGTAAAAGTCTCTACCATACTCTGGCTAAAAGTAGGCAAAGCTAAACCCAATTCAGAGGTGGTTTATGAATGGGTTATGTTCTCTTGAATCTGCAGGGATCAGTAGGGAGCCTAGAACTGGTACATTGCAGTGAATGCCTTGGGTGATAAAGAGTAATGGAAGGATGCTATAGGGATTTGGCGATCCTGGCATTCACCTTTCCTAAAAATACACTGGAATGGACTCTGAGGAATCCTCCTGGTACTCCCATTCTTTGGCAACTAAAGCAGTACTGTTCATTGTAGAGATGAGGAACTGAATCCTAGAGTAACCCCGCCAGTGTCACACAGCATAGAAACATCATGGAGGGCCAGGGGAATGCTGACCTGTTGGTACCTTGCTTTCACCTCCACAAGAGGTGAAATACCATTTTCAGGAAAAGAGGAACAAGTGCTTCCTTAGCTCTCTAGACTTTTAAGCTCCTGGAGGGTTGAGCACCTGCAACATTTCTGAAGGACTGTATTTGTCTATTTTCTGGCCCCATTTCTAGCCCAACAAGATGGACAGCAGTGGATACTGGTTAAGAATTCAGCCACTAAAGTTAGACAGTCCTGGGTTCAATACCTTCTGTGCCATTTAACTGTTTTATGATCTTGGGTAAGATACTTAATGTCTCTAACCCTCTGTTTCCTTGTCAGTAAAATGAGGAGAATAGTATCTGCTTGGTTTAGTTGTCAGGATTACGTGCATGATCATTCCTGTAAGGCGCATGGCGCAGAGCTAGCCACAGTGGTGCCCGGAAACAGCGACCGCTGAGGTTGCCACCAGCTACCACTACTGTGATGTTGACGAGAGTTTTACAGTTAGGAGAACTAACTCGTCTGACATGTTCCTCTCTATGCTGAAATGTTCCCAGACGTCTTCTTTCCACATCCCCTGCATTGTGAAGAAGGCAAACTTTTTGTTTTTGTTTCTTATCTTTTTGCCTTTTATTTCTTCTCCCTTCTCTGCCCCTTTCAGAGATGCTCTGAGGCAGGTGGGGGACTCGCACCCACTCCTGGGTCTCTGGCGGTGCTCCCTCTGCCCACCTTTTATTCTTCCTCTCCGCCTGCAGTTTGCCCTTAGGTGCCTTTCACCAAGAGGATGTAAGCTGGATCCAGCCTCAGAAGTATTTTCTGTGACTGGCACAGTTTTTAATGTTTTGAAAAAGAAAGTTACTAAGTTTTAACAATCAGGAAATGGCACATAAAATCCAGAAAATAAATGTGTGTTTTTGTATCTACCCTTCTTAATGGCGGTCACCAGCTCTCCTCTCCTGCATGGTGCGCTGCAGTTCACAGTGGTCTCCGCATATCCCCAAAGCCCTTATACCTCATATGCCTTATTATTTTGCATTCTTGCCTGGAATCTATAGTCATTTGCTTTTATGACCTAACAAATTTAAATTTCAGAGGTAACAATTGGTAGAATGGGTCAATGAAATACATAACTTTTCTATGTTCGCCATATGTTAAACATTGATATACATGAGCTACATTTTTTATGCTGAATTAAGATGATGAACAAACATTTCGAGCTGATGTGCTGCCAGTTTAGATGAGCATATTACTATCTTTTCCTATACCAGTATTTGGGTAATATACGAATATTTGTCTAAAGCTAACTTCTATTTAAAATGTAATAAAAATGAATGGAAACAACAAAAGTGCTACTGTTGATGTTATAAGTATTCAGTGCAATACTTGTTATGCTTATTCAATGACTCATTGGGATTTAAGCTGGGAATTTAGAGACTGTATCAAATACAGAAAAGATGTCATCAAAGACCAGGTCCACAAGAAGAAGTATGTTTTTTAATATTTTAGTTTTCTGAAAATGGAAAAGCTCTTAGATCGCATAAGTCTATTGTTCCACCTTTCCTATTTCAAATCTGGTAGGAGTTTTCAGAAACATTGTATGCTCATTGTAATATATGCTGCCTGCATTTTGTTTGCTTTTCAGAGTACTGTTAGAGACACAAAGTCTTACCCAAAGGAAACAATTTTTACTGGCAGATTTCTTTAGGGTCTGATATAGACCAGTGGAGGAATTTTGGAGGAACACATATTGAGTACCTAGCATGTGTCAGGCCCTCTAGAGTTGTCACAGGAGTTCTGGAAATAGGTATTTTTCCTATTCAGTAAGGCAGCACAGTGTCTCAGTTGGCCTAGGCCTGTTTTCTGGTTCCTCCACTGACTTGCTCCTGACCTTCGGCAAGGAACATAACTTACAAAGCCTCAGTTTTATCACGTGTATGATGGTTTGTTGTATTGCACTAGGTAATGTGTGTAAGCACAGTTAGTAGTGCAATTTCTGGCACAAAATATGCACTCAACAAATGTTGGCTATTGTTATTTAGAATAGGGTCTTAAAATCCTTCCATTCTGAACAGCCGCCTACTCTTCCTCCAGGTAAGACCCTCTTAGGCGCCCAAAGGCAGAAGCAGATGCTGCCCAGTGTCAGGTGGCTCCCTTCCCACTTCAAAGGCCATCTGAGGAAATTGCTTGGAAATGCAGATTGGCTTTTTGCCACACTGGCTGCCTTTATCACCCTAACCTTCTGCACAGCTTGACTTTCAGTCTCTGACTCTTCCTTACTTAAAATGAAATGAATTCCCCCTCCGGCACCCTTCTCCTCAGCTGCCTCCCTGCTATTTCCACGGAAAGTTCAAATGATTTCAGCGTTTCAGGGAACTTTTTAAGGTGAAAAAAGGAGAACTGATTGTCCTTAGCTTGGCCAGCACCTTTAATTAGAGTGACTGTGTAGTGTTCTATTAATTAAATAAGGAGTTATTTTTAGATGTGTGTGTTCATTAGTCCCCCTAAGTACCTCTTTCTTCAGATTTGTCAAAAAGGTTAAATTATGGCCTGGCTAGAAGTCATTAACTCTTTATCTTCACTTTCTTCAGCAGAAGTACTCAAGGGGCTTCTCTGTTGCTAGAAAATTCGAGTGAAGGCAGGGGGACATTGCATTTGGAAAGCAAAGCTGCCTTTCTTCCTGTACTGAATCCTCTTCAGTGATACTGCCCAAAGGCAGCACTCTTAGCTGTGTGGAGGTTTGCTCCAAATACTCTGATATTAGGTGCTTTTGAGTGTTATTAGAGAAATCAGTTCTCAGAGGTACTGAACCACTTTTAAAGCAGAGAACTCTGCTCTCTGTCAGGGAATGATTCGCCCTTCCGTCCACACTGGCAATTTTATCCCCAGGGCTGTCTCCAATGGTTCATTGTACTTTGAATCAAATTGAACTTAAAAAATGCTTTTATAAATTTTGAGTTAAGATTATATCAACTAAATATATGATTATATATATGAGGCCTGTCCCGAAAGTATTGGCCTCACAAACTGTTTTAATTATAATTGACATTGGCTCAATACTTTGGGGACAGACCTTGTATATGCCATGTATGTACTTTAAAACATAGTTGACTCTTCAAAAATTGGTATCCCCTGTCTGGTTCCATTTACATAACTCTAAAAATGACATTACAGAGCTGGAGACAGGCTTGGTGGTTGCCAGATATTAGGGACAAGGTGTGACTATGCAGGGGTAGACTGGGGTACTTTTTGATTCTGTATCTTGATTGTGGTAGTAGTTAAATGAATCTTTTGACAAAATTTCACAGAACTAAACACATGGCCACAAAGAGTAAAAAAGAAAAACAATCCTAGCAAGATAATTGTATGTTATAATGTGTATTAGATCAAATGTGCCTGAATACAAGAAATAAAGTAGAAAGCAAATAAAACAAGTATTGCTAAGATTTGGAGTAGACTTTATTAGTTGTAGCCTGGACAGATAGTTAACTGTCTTTAATCAAATCATATTTCTACTCAGGGTCAGTTAAAATAGGTTCATGAAGTCTCCTACTTTACTTTATTTAATGCCTATTAATGAATAATAAGGCATTTGAATTCCCTATAACTATGTTTTGATTTAAGTATCTTGCATTCTGCTTTGGGTTTAGGCAATAATTTTATGCGGCTATTCTTATGATCAAGGCATAAAAATCTGAAGTTAACAAAGGGTTATTTTTGCGTTAGAGCACAACAGGGCTTTAATGCATGAATTTATAAATGCTTATTCCTGTTGTGGACATTAGCTTCTGTGTGGTCAGTCATCAATAACGTAGAATTTATGGGAAATATCTCTTTTTTCTCTATCTCTTTATCACCATCATCCCACTTCGATAAGACTATTGATTCTGATTGATTTTTAGGAGTGCGGGGGTAACTGAGAAGATCACCTTTCTCTCTGCCTCAGACTCTTGATTTTCTTGGAAACATTAACTCCTTACACACACCCAGTCTTGATAGATGGTGAGGAGTTGAAGCTTATTTTGTGGATCCCCCCACCTCCACTTTGCATGTATTGTTTCCCTCTTATGATTCTTCACATGAAATTCCCTGGACTTTTGTGGAGCTGGAGTCCTATTTCTTGTGGAAAGTGATCTGATAAATAACATGACAACATGTTAAGTCATGTATAGGCAATTTCACTTTAGGTGAGATTACCAGGGGGGAAATAAAGCAATCTATTGCAGTCATTATTTAAGTGATTTTTATATTTAAAATGCCAGCACTTAAATATGCCCAGGAAAATCTAAATAAATAACCCATTGGTATTGGGAGATAATTGAGGAAAACTTTAACCTAAAGAAATAAATTTCTAAAATATAGTAGAATTTTAGTTACTATGGCACTTGGGAAGGAAACATAACATTTTTAGCAGGGGGCAGGGCATGCAATTGGCTTTTTCATACCTTTAAAGTTATGATAATCAAGCAATTGCTTAATTCAAGCATAAAGCTTTTATTAGCTCTGTTTAATATGTTAAAAAATTTAAAAGTAGGTAGAATAGAATTTAAAGAATATATTTACAAATCTTAGCATCTCTACTGTATTTTAAGTTCTTTGAGAGTAGGGGGATGTCTGTTATAGCTTTGTGTCTTAGTACTGTTTAATAGATATTTAATATGCTTAATACATTTAATGGTAGATGTTTAGTAAATATTAGAAGGTTAAATGTATATATTGATTTCATTAAAAATTCAGATGCAAACATATTCCTGTACAGGTGAGAATAGTCACTGCTTGCTACATTCAGATTTTCAGATCTCGAATTCTCCTTAACTAAGATCACATTCAGCAACAATATAACATTAATTGCACTGTATTTTTTGCCTTGATATTTTTAAGAGATCCTTTGGGATATTAATGTTAAATTTATATATAGGTATAAAAAAATTTATTTTCTGTCTCAAACATGCTTCTTTGGTTAAGAAGAGAACATCTATGCTTTGGGAAAATGCCAGTCTGTTCTATAATGGGCTTATATGGTTTTTGTTCAAAGAGAAAACTTAATACTGCTTTTCAATAAAAATAACAGATGGCTGATATATAACCCATATCATTATCAATAAAGTTTTTACTATGTTTCTAGATTTATATTTCAAATTTCATTCCCAGGAGTAGAAAAACAATCATATATTATTCTGCTCTAAAAATAATACTAAAATCTGAATTCTAAAACTGGAGGGAAAGAAAGATTTTAATTTTTAAAAATCTATGTTACAAAACAGAATTCAACAAATTTTTTCTGTAAAGGGACAGCCAGTAATTATTTTTGACCTTGAAGTCACACAGTTTCTGTTTTAACTACTCGACGCTACTCTTACAGGGAAAACAGCCATAGATAATAGGGAAGCCAATGCCAGTTACTAGATTTAGCCCACAGGCCTTAGCTTGCTTACTCCGTTATACACACTGTTCAGAGGATGTCAACCAAAACAACAACAACAATAAACTGTTTTTGTTTTATTTTGTGTAGAAAGCTAGTGTTAAAAAGGAGCTTCACCTGGAAGCACTATTGAGGTCTCAAAATGTTGGCAATAAGAAATGCTTAGGAGGAGATTAATAATAAACCTGTAGAATCTGCAGTGACTGGTATATAGAGTTGGCAAGAGCTTCAAACAGGAAAATCAGGGCCTCTGGTGCACAGGTGAAAGGAGAATAACCTCATGTTAGGTAAATGTCCGTTGGCTCCCTTCCAAGATGATGTATGTAGAACAGATGGTTAACCACTAGCACAAGCCAAAGGTTGAGAAGTTTTAGTTTGGTTATTCGTTGCTACTTTTAATACCAAATTGGGTATCAAGTGAGCATCCAAATGGGTATCATGGGCACTCAATTAGTATATTAGATAAAGGGAAAAAAAACCCCAGGCCATTGTTCTTCCATTTAGACCAATCTAAATTGATTATCCTCATCTCTCATTTACCCTGCCATGCCTCTCTTAAACCATAATTTGAGGAGTGGAAGTATTTATACATTTTTGCTGAGTTCAAGGATTTAATGTGCTGAACAATATATCCTTCAAGGAGCTGACCAGCAATTTTCTGACTGATAATGGAAAAGTTAATGTATTGTTAGCCTTTTTATTTTTGGCCTAAAGTGAGCTAATAACTGGAATCATTTCATTGTGCCTATAAAGTGTGCAGATAAAAGTGAAGGTGCAGAAGTTGAGGTCTATTTTTCAAGTCAATGATAATATTGAAAAAAAAAAAATGAATCAGATGGAGAGAAAATCTCAGTTTTATACCCTTTGGCTGCTAAAAGGGTCAATGGAATAACCAGCTTCTGAAACCTGTAATTCTATGCTTTGGCTAAATTTATTGCAGAAAGTTTTACCCATTAGTCCATTTTTTGTGTTTGGTAGCCTCACACTTGCTACTATGGAACCTAAGATTTTACTGAAACTTACCATTTCTCTGGACTTGCTGTCCATCTCTCTGCCCTGATGCCCTCACATTGCCATGGCATCACCTGGGGCCTCCCTGAGTCTGAGAGAGAGAGAGAGAGAAAAGGAAGCCCAGGGGTGGTACCTAGGAAGTATCCTGTTGCTTCTCACCCCACAGGACAGGTTTGTGACATACATTCCTAAGAGATGGGTATCAACCCCACCACCTCACCCCATCCCTGGGCTGTGGGGGTGGGATCAGCGCTTGAGGGACATAAAATTCTGAGGCATTACAACGGTTTATGGCATCCAAAGAGTAACAGTACACAGACATGCAGTATGCCTGTGGTGTTCCATTGTCAAGAGAAGTGATCAAGAAAAAGGTTTAAAAAGACTTCTTAGAGGAGTGTTCATAAAAAATGGGGTTGAGAAACACTGCTCTGTGAGGAATAACCTGATTTGATTAAGTGAACAGTAGACACCCTGCTGGCCAGTTTTACTGTCTTTAAAAGGAAAGATTGGGACTTTTCTTTTCTACCAGAATGATTTAAATGTAAGTTCTTTGAAAATGTCACAATTTCAAATAACACTCCCCCTTCTCTAATATGGTGTGATGATAAAGTGTGGGAGGAGAAAAAGGAGAATGAAACACATCATCTAGTTTTGCCTTAGTCTCATCTTCTCCTGCTATAAGGACGGTGAGTGGAAATGAAAGTTGAGTGCCCTGATTTCCCTGAGCCTGTCTCTCTTGCTTCCATCACCCCCAGCTCTCCATTTCTGGGGTGAAACAGCAGCTGTGCCATGTGGACCTTGAGCAGCTGAAGGTCCAATTAACAGTCTCAGGCTGACATGTTCACACTTAGGCACCTCTTTGGAGACAGGCTGTGTGGCAGTTATTGAAAGGATGTTCTTACCTCTGGGGCTGAGCTCTGCCAGTCAGGAATTGATAAAAAAAAAAAAATATCAATTGGTGAAATTTGGGAAAGACATCAGGATCTAATGATCCCTTTCCTCTGCCATATATTTTTGCAGAGTAAATTCTTCCGTGGAATGAGAGAAGACTAAGTGGAGGTCAAGCCGATATTTATCAGTGCCAGGAACTGCTCCTGGCATTTCCAAGAAAAAGCAGCCTGCGTGTGAGGGAGATGAGAAAGTATCAGCCCAATTGCAGTAGGAAAGGCAGAAGCAGAGAGTGTCATGAGAAAGGCAGGAGAACTACTGAGGGTGATCAGAGGAAAAGAGATCGCTTCTGATCCGAAGGATAGCAGAGGCTTCCTGGAAGAGGTGATGGGTGAGGTAAGCCTGCAAACATGGGTAGGTTCTGAAGGAAGAATGGTGGGGTGCCTAGCCCAGAGGAAGGGAAGGACGTGATCAGAAGCTCTGTGCTGGGAAAGCACCAGGTGTGTTAAGGGAACAAGCAGCTGCTTTTTAAACCAGCGAGTTACAGGTGATGTTTGAGTGTGCAATTTCATCTAGGTGAGGACAGAAGCCGCCTTTGTAAACATGGGGAAAGGAGCAGAGCTACCAAGAGCCTGGAGGTTAGGTGGCTCTTTAAAGGGCCGAACTGCTCATTCTGCTGTGATTCGCCTATGCATCTGCATTTTGAAGGCTTGTGTTGCATGAGCCCATCAATCCCCCTGATGGCAGAGCCAAGTATTGTGGTGTCTTCACAAGAGTCCCAGCACTGGGGAGGCACAGAGCGGAGCCTCAGAGGGGAGGGCTCCTTTCTCTGTCATTGCTCAGAATTCAGTGGGTCCTAGAGGAAAGTGTGACTCAGGTTGGACAGGCCCCAGGACACCAGCCTGGAGGCTTCCTGTCTTGCTTGAGGAGTAAGATTGTCCCCTAGTTTTACTGAAGGCTGTAATTAAGCCCAGCCTCTCTGCACTCCCTTTTTTTGGTGGTTGGATGGTGCTTTTACCTTGCTATATCCATATCCAATTAGGACCTAAAGTGATCATATCTGTGAAAGCGCTTTTAACATTTTGATTCACAGATCATAAATTTCTTTATAAGCTCTTTGCTCTGTTGGTCTAAAATAAAGAATCTGACCCTTTGGGGAGTATCTTAAGCTCATAGATCAATAGAATCTAGACATGCAGAAGAACTTTAGTACCATCTAGTTCTCTTGCTGAAAGGCAGCTCATCATAGTGGTCAAGAGTGCAGATGCTAGAAACAGGTTCATTGTGTCTAAATCCCATCCCTGCTACTTACTAGTTACATGACTTTGAGTAAGAGTATTTTAAATCTCTGTGCCTTAGTTTCCTCACCTGTAAAGTAGGGCTGAAAAAATGATCTTACCTCCTTTACTTCAGAGAGCCATAAAAATGAACTGAATCAATATGAACAGAGCCCTGAAAATCTGTACATAATAATGCTATAAACATTGTTATAGCTTGTTCAACTGACTTACATTTCAGATGATGAAACTGAGGTCTGGAGAGGCATGGTGACTTGCCCAAGGCATTCATCTGCTTTGTGGCAGGGCCTGGATTAGAACATGTTTATATGACCCCAGGCTGGTGTCTGTCTTCATCCTTCCACTGTCCTCTGTTTATTAAGTCACCACAATTTGCTTTTGATGAAAATATTAAAGAAAATAAAAATCTGCCAAAATCTTTCAGATATGCCCCCCCCCCTTTTTTTTTTTTTTTGGCTTTTCCATTTCCTTTATTCTTCTTAACATCCCCCTGTCTATTCTGTAACCACCAATATGTACTTTTTTTTTCCTTTCACATCCAGACAACTCACCATTTAATCACTGCCTTCTGTCAGCTTCTCAAATCATGCTAATTCAAAGTTTTCTCTTCATTATTTTAAATGCCTATGTTAATTTATTTGTTTAAAGAGTTACTCTTTTAAGTAATGTGAATTGCACTATTACCAAACACATGCAAAAATACATTTACACACATACATATTTTTACACATATTTAAAGTACATACTGGAATTTGAAGAGTTATACAAAAAATTTTAAATATGCCAATAGCTTATATAATTATTACATGTTAAATGATATTATTTTAAATATATTATATCAAATTAAGCTGTTTTTTTTTTTTTTTCCCTTCTATAATACTTATTTTGCTCTGGAATGCTAATTCAGATATCTTTAAAGGGGAAAAAAATCCTCAGGGAGAAGAAAAAAGAGCCCTTTAGAAAGAACTGTGTAAAATCTGTCCTTATCCACAGATTAATACCACATCAATTTCCTGGCAGCCTTTCATACTGAACCTCTTCCTGTGGCTGCCATTTCTGGTCCACCTGAGGCGCTTAGAGCACACCTGCTGGTCTGAGGCTTTGGCATGTTGAATGAAAATTATACAGGGTTCTTCTGGACTATTAGAATAAACAAATTGTAGACTGTTGCCTTGAGAGTAGAGTCTACATTTCTTCATACTCAAATTCTAGGCACTTAGCACAGCTTCTCATAGGGATTCAGTAAATGTCCACAGAAATGACGTAGAACAAAATAGTGTTCTGCTTGTGACGCTGGACAAAAGTTCTGCTCAAGCAGACTTATTGTTGTCAACTAGAAACTTTCATTTCTTATTGTTTTTACTCTGTCCTCGGACTCAAATAGGATATAGTGAGAGACTCATTTCTGGTTCCCTGGGGGGAGCCTCTTGACCTCTTGGGATCTCAATGTATGTATCCATGCAAGGGGAGTAATAATATGCACAACATCCTGCAGATAAATTAGCACCTCTCTGCCAAATGCTTAACTAGCAGAGGTAAGACATGCTTTGAGGGATGGGAGATGTTGGGAAGCAATAAAAGCGGGAAAACACCGCCTAGCAGCATGCACTGGTTGGACAAGGAAGTCAATCTTGTCCAGCCAGGACACTGCGTAACTGCAGAGAAAAGGGCCTCACCCTTCCACTCCCTCAGGGATAGCAGGTGGCCTAGGGGTCTAGGACTTGGAAAAAGCAAATACTCATCCTGCTTACCTATGCCAGTTCAGTACAAAACAGTACAAAAATACTTAACTGTGCAGGTGAGGCCATCTCCAAGATAATGTAAGCCAAGGGGATCCCACTCACATTTGGCCATTTGGCCTTCTGTGGTAACGTAGTTCATATTAATGGTAAAATAAGTAAAATGGTAAAATAAGAAAAGTAAGATAAAATAAGAGGACAACACAGTGTGTGTGTATGTGTAGTGGACCTTTTCTTTTTTTCTTTTAATTTCTGTTCCTACCTCTTATTGACAAAATGTCTTTTCTTTCATTAATTATAGTATTGATAAATGGTAGTTAAAACAAAAATAAAAACCTCTTTACTGAGAAAAATGCTGGTGCTCCATTTTAAGACACATGATAAAAAAATACATATATAATTTTACTGGTGTGTGAAATCCAAAAATCTGGAACCACCTGTAGAAATGACTTCTCTAGGCTTCCAAGACAACAGAAACTAACTAGTGGTGTCTCTTTAGTTGGAGCTGAAAGCTATAGAAAGCTTTTCAAGGAGCTGTTCAGAGCCTGGAGTTCAAAGGACATACGTTCTGACCCTAACTGGATAAAGGAAAATATGTTAAATGATAGCACTGTTTATAGTAGTCATTGGTTATCTTCTGGAACAGCGATAAGAAGTTTAAATATCTTCTTTTTAAAAGCCTCATACTAATCCTGGAGGGTGGATGAATTATCCCCATCTAAAAATGAAGAAACTAAGGCTTAAAGATATAGTAGTTGCCCAAAATTACCTAACAAGAAAGCTGCTGAGCTGAAATGTTAAAGCTGGTACCTTTAACATTATATAATGTAGGCTTTATATAAATATTAGCTACCATTTATTCAGGTCATTGTGTTTCAGGTACTGTGCCTAAACTCTTTATATATATTATATTATTCAAACAATGTCATGCATCATGTGGTATATATTATTATTCCTACTTTGTAGAAAGTAATAAAAGCCAAGAAAGGCAAAATTATTTGTCTAGGGTCACAGCTAATAAAAGGCACAGTTGGGACCTGAATTGAACCTGTCTGTCTAGAGCTGGGACCCATGCACTCACTTCACCACTATACTAAGTGTCCGCCCAATAGTTGAAGCTGGGACAGGGATTACATCTCCTGTATGTCTTGGCAATCTCGTAGCTCACCTATGAGTTAGAAGAGAAAGGATCCCCTAAGGATTGACAGAGAGGTGAGGATTTGAAATTGGTAGAAAGGGGTTCTTTGAATACAGAAGACTGGTGAAGAACAAGAACATTTTCCTGCCTTAAAAGGAAACTGAGATTGCCTTGTAGATGAATAAAAATAGGAAAATTGCTATTTTTAAATCCTCATCTGAAGACTTTTTTTTAAATTGCTTCTGAGAGAGAGAGAGAGAGAGAGAGAAAGAGAGAGAAAGAGAGAAAGAGAAAGAAGGACAGAGAGAAACATCCTGACCCAGGATCATTCGTATCTGGTCTAGGGATCGAACCCACAACTCAGGTATGTGCTCTGACTGGAAAGTGAACCCACAGCTTTTGTGGTTATGGGATGATGCTCCAACCAATGGAGCCACTCTGGCCAGGGCAGAAAATTGCTATTCTTAAGAGCCCATGTAATCCATACAAACTAAACAGCTATATCAAAATGACGTGAAAACAAACAAACAAACAAACAAACAAAGAGAGGCAAGAAAATAAAATGATGGTGTCTAGAAGTCATAAGCATTTCTGAACAGGTGAGAAACCTTTGACCAATGTAAAGATGACACATTTTCGAAGTGCGATGAGTGAAATCCAGACAAAAGAAATCTACCACAGTACATACTATGCCATGTGGGGCCCATAGCTGGGAAGCAGCATGACCACCTGGTATAGCCCTACTGAATCAGCTTCTCAAAAAGTGAGATCTGGGAATCTGTTTCCTATCTATGCTACAATTCAAGAAGCACTGTGATACAGCCTTGTTCCAGGTCCCAGTTCATGCCAGCCTTGGAAGTACTCCAAGCTTTCAGATACCACATCACCCTGAGGTGCCAGGTGGTCAATGCTGGAACCCTGAGCACTTAATCACTCCTTTGGCACCAAGGCCTGATGCTCTGGACCACAGCACTTCCCTGTCATCCTATACATACTCACCAAGTGCTAGAGGAGTTTCTAGTAGGTAGCAGGTTCCATAGGGGACAGCCTTACACCCTCACATGTGGAGACACCAATTAGAAAAGATTACAAGTCACATCTATTTCTGGCACCTGAGTAAGAATCTATTATGATTGTCAAAATTTCTCCACATTGAACCTCTTAGTAACACTTTCTCTACAAAATGGGAAAGAGAGAAGCCTACTATAGGACAGAGAACCCAATGGCTCTGTATTTCAGGGGAAAATAAAAGAGTTTTAAGGAATAGTAAGAAGCCAAAGGCAAATGCTTGAATTTTTTGTGGAAAGAGGAAGGATGTTCATGTCCATTTTGGAATGAATGATGTGTGACCTGTTGTGTTGCCTGAAGCTTCTACCTAAATCATCATCTCAGGTACATTGCTTTCAATTTGTCAGTGCCCCAGAGAGCACTCAACAGGTGATCTGGGAAGGTGATACTTGCCCCTAAGTATCTCCCTCATCAAGACCCAAAATGCCTGCAATGCCTTCATTAGAGTTGCATTGTTTATGACTATTTCATCCAATTACCTTTCTTAACAAATCTGGGGAAATTATGGTCTATTGATGTTGAAACCCATGTGATGGGATTCTGTGGAGCTAGGGTATCTGGGGATGATGGGGAAGGAATCAGAAAAAGGAGAATTTAGGCAGAAAGGAAAAGGTTTCTTTCCTAAGGTTTACCTTGTGTGAATCCATCACTCTCTAACACTTTTTTAAACCAGCTAATCAGACTAGACCCAGCTTTAGGAGTTGACAGCCTTGCCTTCATTAAATTCCTTTGGTCAGTAAGGCCTGATGCAAGAATGCAATTGGTCACTATGGCTACAGTCTGTAGCCAAAAAAAGGGCAATTTCTTTTACCAGAGAGATGCATTGCTATCAATCAGCTTTGGACAGTGCTAGATCTTTCCCTCCTTTCTATCACCTGGTTATGTGCTGCTAGGTCACATGCCAGACCCTAACATTGTCTCCTTAGGCTTCTTGTCTCCTTTGTCAAATATCTCTTGAAGACCTCAGGAATCCCTTATAAAGTAAAATATCCCCGAGTGGGGTTATACTTTGTTTTACTTTCTGTTATTTTCTTAATTATCAGTGAGCATATTTTAGTTCATGGTCATTGAAAACAGGAAGGATATTATTTTGGGAGATTGTGATACAATGCCAAAATGTTTCTTTCTGAAGAATAATAGCCATAAGGACTTTGTAGAGACATAGAAAGGACAATGGAAAGTATACTGAAAAAAAAATAAAAAAACATAGAACCTGCCAAGAAAAATACTGATGACAACCATATAATAAATTGTCTTATGTGCAACAATGGTGTTGTAAGATGCCCCACAATTTGTAAATGGGGGTAATTTAAGACTTTGTGTTTTTAAAAAGTTGCTACTTGTTAAGATTTGATATTTAAATGTATTTTTACACTTCATTGTAAAATTATGTATGTAATATGTTATATATAATAGACAATATAGAATATGTATTACATTAAATGTATTTAATTTATGTTAATGTAGCAGAGGATAAAATATGGACTGATTCCTGAAGGAACTAAATTTTTTTTTAAGGTATCACTTTTTTTTTAATATTATTTTTAAAGATTTTATTTCATTATTTCTAGAAAAAGGGGAAGGGAGAGAGGCAGAGAGGGAGAGAGACATCAATGTATGATTGCTTTTCACCTGCCTCCAGTCACAGACCTGACTGGAGACCTGGTTTGCAACCTGGTTATGTGCCCTGGCTGGGGAATTGAACCTGCTACCTTTGGGTTCGCAGGCTGGTGCTTTATCCACTGTGCTATCAGCCAGGGCAGGAACTAAATTTTGAACCAACCTGTCAAAAGAGCAGAAGTTGGAAAGAGGATAGGCATTTAGAGAGGGTGGCATGAGCCCGGAGAGGAGATAGTTACGCACATGAGGCTACGGACCACTTGAGTAAATCCAAGTAGCCTATTAGGAAAGGATGAGATGTTAAGTTCAAGCCAAACGGAGGAACCAGGTGATGAAGCAACCTGCAGTTGGAACTTTGGGAGGTGGGTCTGGGGAGTTCCCAGTGAGCTCATGAGTAGAAGGATGACGCAAAATGAAGAGTGTGAGGGAAGAGCTGGAGAGGCAGTAAGGACAGTGCTATCAAGTGAGACAGCAGACTGGAAGAAAATAAAGCATCTAGTTGCTCTCAGATTGCACATGGGTTAATCTGAGAAATGGGCAGAAACAATGTCACTCTCTGGTGGGGAAGAGGGGTCTATTCACAGTTCCCCATACGCTCCTCTCATCAAAGCAGCCTATTGAACAAAGATGATGAGACACGGGGATAGTTATTTCTGGCTAAGGATATAGAATGGGTCATGTGCCCCTTTCAAATAATCTTAGTTCTTCCCACAAGAGGAGGCTCATACTCCCTTCAATGCATCTATTGAGATGAATCATCAGCAAAGCCATCATGTCCAGAGAGCTAAAAGTCTTTGCCTGTGATAGAAAAATAGCAAATGCATCCACTGGGCTGGTGCCTGGCTCTGTTTTTGAAGCCTGTAACAATATTTTTTTTTTTTTTTTTTAATTTTGAGGTTGAAATAAAGAGCTGAAATCTCAAAATGGCTCTTCAAATGAGTGGGCAAAGTGTTTAAAGTATTCAGTTTCAAAAGGTCTCCTCTCCTCTAATCTATTGTCTTTCTTTAAGAAGCAAAGAGAGCAAACTAATTTTAATCTGACTTAACTTTGAATCAGTTCAGAGGGACAAGACCACAATTTATGTTTGAGGGGTGAAAAATAGAGCCCCAGGTGCTTCATGGAGCCAGGAAAGCTTCTGTTTTCTTCTCAGTCTTAAAGAACACACCCTCAGGAAAATGGTTGAGGCCTGGGAAATTATGAATATCAGATTAACTTTAAAAAATTAAAAAACAAAACAAAACACTACACAGCTGCAATTTTCTGCCATGGTTTTCTTTTTCTTTTTTCCTATTTAAAGGGTTGAAAACCTTTTATACATTGGGTTTTATAATTGATTCCAAGAGTATATTATGCTAATAGATAGTAGCTTTACAAAATAAAAAAACATTTGGTTTTCTATTCTGAATTTCAGGCATGTGGGTGCATTGCCACTGTTATATCATACTTATTCACTCTGATGAAAGAAAAGAAGATTGGACATTAAAAGCTGAAGGTCATCCATACAGTTGTCCCAATAGCAATCTGTGTACCTTTAACCCTGTGGAGAAAAAGTAATTACCCTTTGGCTTCTAGTGACCTCAACTAACCTTTGTTGAAGGGCCCGAGAAAATAAAGGCTGACCATCAGCCTGCCCCGGCTGCCCTGGGCTTAACCTGCTGTGTGAATGAAGAACAACCCAACAATAGGATGAGAGGATGTTGCCATGGGAATAGCCCTGGACAAAGGAGCAAAAATCAGAAATTTATCACAATTAATTGTTTTATTAAGAACCTCCTATCTTTTGTATTATTCCCTGGGGAGGGGGGAAGATATGCTGTCATTTAGATCTTATTAGAGGAAAATTCTGTTCAAATAAATGAAGCAGCCCAGATAGTAAAACCACCTAAGTTGTGGCTAGAACCAGACAGCTTTTTGAGAGACAAAAGGGTCTGTATCTCCATATAATGTATAAAGAGGCCAATACAAACAGCCAGGGCAGGGGCCTAGAAACCTCATGCTACCAGGCGAATTGGTTGAGGTGTGAGTTTGGGCAGCCATCTTTTAATATTTCAGTAGACTGTTTTTGGTGCTTCTATGCCTTGATAAGGTCTAGAAAGGACAGGAAATCATATTAAACAGTGTATCAGTGAAAAGAAATGTGATGTCACATTTTGTTGTCCTTCAACTTTTCTGTCAAATAGAATCCAAGTTCTACTTTAAGAGAAGTTCGTTTAGATTAGAAAATAGAAACTTGCTGTCCAGTTATGTTCAGATTAAACTACACCCACCCAAGGTGATCTGGTTATTATAGGTTAATTGAGGGGAAAAAGAAATAAAGTACATGAAAAACAAAACAGTTATTTTATGGAAAGCCTACAAGTTATCTCTTAGGTATAAGGAGACATATTTAGAAGTAATAACATTTGTTTCAACATCAAAATGTTTTCATTTATATTAACTTTATTTTATATTAATGTGAGGATGAAATTAGACTTAGGGAAATAAAAATGTGGATGTTTTTCATTAGTTCTTTCATTTATTTTTAATAAATGGATGAATGAATTGTTAAGTGAGAACCTTTTTTATTTTCTCCTTTTTGGTGGGTGCTAGAATAGCATTATAAAGCACTAACTTGTCATATTTTCTAAATAGTGTTATTTATGTTAATCAGTTTTTCAAATAATTTGAGGTACTAAAACAAAGCAGGCGGTTAAGCTCAAATATTGATTTTTCTCTTTAATGGGTATTTCATCAGTGAAATTGTAACCACTGATGAAAAAGAATAAACCATAGCAGGTGTTCATTGTAGACCCTGTTCATGATGAAGAAGATTTGCTTTTTTGTCACAGCAGAAGACACCAACATGAGTTTCATTTATGCATTTTAACTCCTGATGTTTATAGGAAATTTATCTCATATTGGGGAAAGGATTATTTGGCTTTCATTAGAAATTGGAAAGTTATGTTTCATAGACATAAACTTTTTAAATAAAAGGATGCTATTAGCATTTTGTTAACTAACAATGAAATCTAGTTCTTGGGCTTCTTATTTACTCATTGCCTGCCTGCAGTTAGTTTATCACTCATTTTATGTGTTTTTCCTATTGTTAGAGATGGGAGTTTCTGTTTGCTAACACATCAGGTAGCGGTAGTCATAAAACCTAGCTCAAATAATATAACAGATGCAGCTAGACTCATTAAACATTATCTGTGGCCTGTGGTAGGCTTTTAATCTTTTCCTGGGCTACAGAAAACAGTTTTGCATAAGTGGCAGCAGCACATCTTTAAAAATAAACTGTAAAAAGATTCTGCATGTGCTTACCTTATAGTTCCGAAGCACCTTGCTTGGGATCATACTTCTTCATTTCCATGTGCTTTAGTTTTTTGGAGAGCCCATACCCACTTGGAGGGAGCTAAAAATGCTCCTTCTGGCTGAGGGACCTGCAGGATTGAGCTTGGTCTTCGTGGCCCTCACTATAGTTGGACCACCTCCAGGTTTTCTGTGTTTATTAATCCTCAGCTGGACAGCTTGTCTGAGGCAGCAGAACCAAAAGTGAGGATAGTAATGCGTTTCTGTTGTTTTACCTGTCTGGGCCAATAGAAGAGTGAGAGGGAGAATGATATCAAGATCAAAATGTAAAAAACAAGACTCATCTGTCCCTAAGTGGAGGTATCAGGTATCTACTTGGTCTCCTCTAGTCACAATGATAATGCATAGTTTCTGCTGATCTGGATAATCAATTCTATGTTACAATTACTAAAAGGTATTTCACAACATAAAGTTTACTGGTGGAGTTCATTTTTATTACTCTAGTTTTGTTTAAAGGAAAGACATCACTTGAATTCATTTAATTTATATAGAAATCTTCCCAAAATAATTTTGCCAGCAACAGGGCAGATCAGTCTCTCAATGACTAGGTATTTAAATGAAGATGTAAGTATATTTATCCATTTATAACTAATAGTGCTTCCACTTAACTGCTCTTCGATAACTCCCATAAAAATATATTAAAATATGAAGAGGCATTTTAAAAATGAGGACTGCTGAGAATAGCTTTTTATATTTCTCTAGTTATCTACTTTTTACTTCTGAGCCTTAATCCTATGTATGTACACTTAACTACTAAATAAACATACAAACTATGCAATGTAAATAAGGAACTAAATATAATGCTCTGAAAACAAAAAAGGTAATTATGTTCCAAATGAACGAAAAAATAAAAAAATAAATATATATGTGGAAAAGTGCTAAAAATTGCCACCCAGTACACTTTAAATATGAGTATTTAAAAACCAACATGGAATTTTGTTAAGAGAATTTCAGATAATTTTATAGGCTTGACATGCATATTTAAAAACAATATGACATTTTGTCAGAGAGTTTAACATACTTTATTTGAAGTAAACATACATATTTTTAAAATAACATGGTATTTATAGGGCAAGTTTATAGTAATGTTGAGTTGAATGGATACTTTCAACTGAAGGAGGGAAAGGCTATTTTAATAGCTTATGGGGGTGTTAACACTACCAGTTGAAATTAAAGCATTCATTAATGGCATAACAATATTTTACCACACTCAGTATTTAAAATCTCTTCCTATAAATCATGTGCAGTGTAATGAATCCTATTCAGAATACAGGAAATTTTAGGGAATACCTAACTGTGACAAAAACATTGGAGTTGGCTTAAAGGATGCAAAAACATTATAAAATATTACATGGAATCAGTGATCCTCATAAAAAGACATGATTCAGTCTTCTTTAACAGACTGATGAAAATATAATGCCGTCAAGCTTCCTGTAGTTTCAAGCACAATATAGAAATAAGATAACTTATAAAAGTAAAATTTAAATCTATTGAAACACATCTCAAAAAAACAAAGATAATTCTAAAGAAATGGTCAAATTTGCCTTCACAAAGTCTTTCACAGTTGCCAAGTTTAAAGCAGACAGTAGGACTTTTTGTCATTTAAACAATATATATATATATATATATATATATCATGCCATTCTTAAGCAAATGATTAGCCTAGTTTAAAGTCACAACCACCAGAATTCAATATACAATAGTACCACATATCCAGCCATGAAGTAGCTGGGTTTGGTGCTATGTGCACCTTCACACCACAAGCATGTAACTACAGTTAATATCTAAGCTCTGAGCAAGAGTCTCAGCTACCCTAAAAGTTACCTTCAGGATTAAATACCTTTCAATGCTGCAGCACCCTGGATTTCCAGTTAACCAAACTATAGTTCCAGCAGAAACTCCTGAGGTACAGAGTAGCGCTCGTCTGTAAGCCCTTCCCGTGGGTCTTCTTATGAAGCAGTGCTGGAACATTTTTTTTTTTTTAATCCTGTTGATAATTGGACTCTCTGTCACCTAGTGCTTGTCGACCCATCACTAGCCTTTCTGAGGGTGGAGATGACTGGAAGGTTGAAGGACCGCAGGCCATACATCATTTTCTCCTTCTCAGTGTGCCTTAATATGAACATGGCATCATGACTCTGAGGAAGGGAGGGAGAGCTGAGCCATCAGATATTCCACAAATTGCAGGCTTTCCCCATGTCCTGCAGTGCTGGAGACAGGGATTATTACTGCAGAAAAAAAAAAAAAATCTGGTCGCACTGTGGAAATAATCTCCGTAGTTTGGCTTTTCCCCAACCCCCACCTCCCCTGTTCTGTCTGTCTCTCTCCTTCTGTCCCTCTTTCTCTTTCTCGCTCTCTGCGCGAGGCCCCAGCTGATTCAGGCTGCATCCATCCATACATAAATCATTCCCCTTATTCTATTGGTTACATGGTACATGGCAAGTATTGATTTTTTCCGTTGCCTCATTGCTGGAGAACACTTCGTTTTTGTGAGACAGAAAAAGAAAAAAGAAACCCAAACCACACAAAAATATCCTTACCAGAGTTTGGTCTAGATAAAAAATAATCAAGCAGATTTATAACATGCTAAGGATAAGTGTGTTTGAGAAAGAGCCTACTTTTGGGAGACCCTTTATTGTCTCTTAGTATATATCCTATCTCAAAATAAAGACTTGTTTGCAGCTCTGAAGAGCTCTAGGTTCAGGAAGTAACAATGATATACAGAGAAGGAGATGCTTTCTAATTGCTCAGGGCAAGGGAGACACTGCAAACTCTAGAAAAAAAAAAACGAGGAAGTTTAGTTAAAACATAACATGCTGGAAAAACTAGAACAAGAAAGCAATAATAATGCCTCATGGCTGAATGACATGTACAGGGAAAAAAGAAATTGATGTTTATTTTTGTTTCTTTTGCATGGTGATAAAATGTGCAAGTGTGCCATGTTTATGTGAAGTATAAACATAGAATATGCCTCAACTATCATGATATTGTGGCTTTTAATACTCAGAGACAGGACACAGCAAAAAAAAAAAAAAAAAGAATATGTGTTTATTTAGGATTCTGACATTTGAGTATCAGAGAGATACTCAGAACCTACCTTAAAACACACAGGAATTTTAACATATGACCTGTCACAAAGACCAGTTTGTTTTAAAGTTGTGGTGGCTCTTGGGCTTTACACAAAGGAGTTTTATTCTTGAAATATCAAAATGACTATGTTATAAGGTAATGCTATTCAAAGGATGATCCCAATATGCAAGGAGATTGTTATGATGAGTAAATTATTATAAGGTTATAGTGTAAATATAAGGCATGAAAAGACTGAAAAGCTCTTAAAAAAATTTTTTTAACCCTAGTGACAGTTGATTATCAATCTAAAAAATGGTGAGGTTTGGAAACAAAAACAGTTCAGCAATTCAGCAAAAACCATACAGGTGACAGGATATTTTCATTTGGGTCCTACATAGAGCCGTCAAGTAACAAATTTACCATGTACAAATAGCAGATGAGAAGTGTGATGGCTCCTTTAACCTGCCTTATGGCTTAAAGAATTCCTTTTAGCCCCCAAAATAGACATTAAAATAGTTTATTCTGTTCAATCGTCACCAACCTCAGAAGTCAGACTAGGATTTCTCATCTTCTGCCTCGCAAAACCTGTGCTGGGGAATTCTTGTTGCGCTTTTCCTCCATCAGCTTATGTTGTGGCTGTCAGTCCTCAGTCCACGTTTGTCATGGGGTTTGTCCAATAGAAGATTCTGTGGAGGGGAGCTGCAGGGGGCATGTCCTGGTGGAATTTGGGGAGCCTGTCGGGTGTTCAGCCCTTCTGTACACAGAGTAATACTTGTCTCTCCTCTTATTGTTAAGGTCCTTTTACCGAAAGACTCTGAGCACCTTTTTTTGGCGTGAAGTACTGGTTGATCCAAATTGCCACTTTAAGGGAACTCTGTGATGATATAGGAGGAAGCCTGCATGGAACTTTGTCTAAATTAACGTTTTGTTGTTTAGTTTTGCTTATGTAATTGTTACAGTTTTGGGCTCCACTCTGGTGCATGTTGCTCAATAATCTTACATCGATGTATTGGGGATAGTAAGAGGCCTCTCTACCTACTTATACTGTGAAGGAGTCCGCAAGGGACTTTGAGCAGTTTAGGTTTAAAGGGAACATAGACAAGAACACAACAGCAAGAGTTGTAGGAAACCCTTTGAACCTGACCTCTCCCTTCTCTTTGCCTTATCCTTTCCTGACTCAACATCTTGAGCAAATGTTTATTGACCACTGACTCTGGGCTGTTGGTTTAACGGGGCGAGGGGCAGTGGCAGAGCTCAGTGCCGGTGGCCCTCCCCGCACAGGGGGCTGGCTGAGCAAGCACAGATGTCCATGCTGATGCCCGCACGGTGAGGCTTCTGCCATGTTGGTCCTCTGTGCTCTAAAATATCATATGATGTCATGAAGTAATGAATACCCAAAGAAGTCTTGCTTTTGATGTTTTGCCGTCATTAACTCTATCCAGATTTTAAGTGGCCAGCACAGAGCCTTGCCTGCAGTGCGCACTCAACAAGCCTTTGTTAGTGTTAGTTTGAGACAGTGCGGCACCTGAGGACAGGTCATTACAGTCAAAGCCTACAGTTACTATGTGGTGACAGGGTTACATGCATTATTTCACATAATTCTCACAACAGCCTGTTTTTAAACAAAATATTTTTTATGCCCATTTTAAAGATGAAAACATTGAGGTGGGGATAAATCAAGTAACTTGCCCCAGACTGTCTAGCTAATAAATGGGGGAAATTAGGTTCCGGGTTTCTGTTGCTCTTGACCATCACCCAGCGGGGAAGAGCAGTGACAGCCGGCAGAGGTCCTCCCAAGCTGGGAGTCTTGAGAGAGGACATTACTATGGAAATGTCCTCTGTACTGTACCTGAACTATGTTGCAACTCATAATTTTTGTATCCTCTACGTATACTTTGGTTCATTATGAAAAAGAAGAAGAAGAAGAAGAAGAAACACATATTAAACCTGTTAATGGAAATTGCTATCAGAAGGAATTTTTGTGAACCCTTTTGAATAACAATATGCCTTTTGGGAAAGAGAGTATTTACCTATTAAATTATCTGTTGGGATGGGTCTGGATAGTCATGAATGGGGCCATGAAGGTAAGGTTCGTAGTGGAAGTGATCATGACAGGCCCCAGCAAATGACAATTCCAGGCAGAACCCAAACCCTGCCTTTGAGGACAGTGACTTTCCACAGCAAATGGCAAGTACGCTCAGCTGAAGTGATGGGTTTTTTAAAAAATTTATTGAGGTAACATTGATTAATAACATTATGTAACTTTCAGTTGTACAGCATTATAATTATATATCTATACATTCTATTGCATGCTTACAATCAAGTCTAGTTTCCACCTGTTACCGTATATTTGACTCCCTTTACCCAGTTTATCTTCCCCCAGCGTCCTTACCCTCAGTAGCCACCGTGGTGTTGGTCTGTATCTATGAGCTCATTTTTGTTTTGTTTTGTTTGTTACTTTGTTGTTGTACATTCCACATATGAGTGAAATCATAGGTATTTGTCCTTTTCCATCTAACTTACTTCACTTAACATAATACCCTCAAATTCATCGGTGTTTAAGGAAATCAAAACACCACTTTCTTATTTCGCTTCTACTCAAACATTACCAGGCGAGGCTATAAAAATAGTGAGTGGAATTTACCTGAGATAATCATCTGTAACGTTATTTCCTGACCTCCCCCAAAATTTGAACTAGGAACAGGTATAGTTGTGGAGGGGGTTGATTATCTTATTTGCCATCAACCACTTAGAGGCAGTTCAAACCTACCCTAGAGGGACTGAAGTGAGATTTTCCTGCCGGATCCCCTCCTTTTCAGTGTTCTTGCTCATTAAAAAAAAGTTATTTAAGTATTGTGGGCAAGAAGGTATTTTAAAATGTAAAAAAAAAAAATAATAATAGTAACAACAACACAGTCAATGTATCATCAGGCACATATTTTTCTTTAAATCTCTGTCTTTGTTTTTGATCTTTTCTGTGCCCATCTGATTGACATATTGGCCAGTCACAAAACCGAGAACTGGAAGGTACAGAACGTACACGATGCCAGTGGCAACCTGTGCACACACCTGCTTCCTGACTTTTGCCTGCATCCCAGCCTGCAGCAGCAGTGGACTAGTCCCAGTGATCTAGGGCTGCCCAAGGGATCAGCTCTCATTTCATGGTCTGCGCGAAAAAACAAGAGAGGTGTGGGAGGCCTGTTAGAGGGGCAGCCCAACCTATATCTTGTGTTTTAAAGCTGGATAGGTGAGACTTAGGAAAAGGTTATTTTACCTGAAGTTATTGCTTAGCAACAAAGACTCCAGAGAATAGTATTTTATGGGTTATCAAGTAGCTGGCTGTGACAATTACCAAAGAACTGGCCAGCTAATTTACATACCCTTTAACCCCAGCCAGCTGAACAAGGGACCGTAGACAGATCACAGACAATAGGCACGCATCTGATATTTTATTTAAAAGCTGACAGAAGCCACAGCTGTATGGGTCCTGCAGACACATGGTTTTAACTATTATAATTTGGACATCTGGCTGTCCAGGATCTGCTGTGCTCAGGGGGTTGTTGAAGGAGGGGAGATACCAAAACAATTTCTACTGGAAGGCTACCCTTTGGAGCTCCTGGGGAAAATATTTCTTATAACTGAACACAAAGTGCAAGGTTCTGGGAATGAAGAACCCGCAAAGACGGTCATTTAGAGAAAGGCAAAACAAAATCTGGTGCTTCACAATTTTGTATTGATAAATGCTAAGGTGGCCTGACTGTAGAATTTATCACATAAATGGGGTTGGCCAAAAAGTTCAGTTGGTGTTTTCTGTGCAATGGCTCTAGTAGTGCTTAGTCATTTTTAACTCCATTCGAAACAATTTTGTTAGATTTAATTGTAACAGCTGTCATATCAGCATGCATTTAAAACAATCTTAAAGTTGGTGAATTTGTGTGCAGCCATTTTAATATTGAAGATGGGAAAAGATACACAACATTTCTGGTGAATTAAACTTTATTATTTCAAGAAAGGAAACGCAACTAAAACAAAAAAAAGATTTGTGCTGTGACTGATCTAACAGGTCAGAAGTTTTTCTGTCAGGTCAGAAGTGGTTGGCGAAGTTTCTTGGTACTATTGACATTTTGGCCAAATAATTCTTTGCTGTGGGGCTGTCTTATGCATTGGAAGGTGTTTAGCAGTGGACTCTACCCACTAGAAGCCAATACTGGGAGATAGCTGACATACTCAAAATGTCCAAATCAATAAAGTTATTGGTGAAAATGAAAAATGTGGTTTAAAAAAATTTTATGTAAAAAACTAAGCGGACTTTTTTGCCAACCCATATAATAGATTAGAACTTTCAAGCCCTATTAAATGTGGATAAGTATTTAGCACCGTTAGGATTATCTATGAATATTTTTGTTCTAAAGTGCCCTATTATAAACCAGGATTACTTACTAGGTAATTTCTGTTTTGGACTGGGAGGTAGGAAAAAACCCAAATAAGAGCTATTTGTTTGCATATGTTATTCAATTCTATGTCTTTGGGATTTTTACTTATATCAGAAAACACTTTCCTCTATCTCTGTAAATCCCCAAGTTGTCTAAGTTTCAACTTTGAGGGTCACTCAATTCCCGCACACAAACAGCTGTGGAAGGTGAGCATGTTGTGCATTGTAATGTCTAGAATAATTTAGGGGAAACCTCTCTATGACATCTCCCCTTCTGCCTCCACAAGACCCACTGCAGGCACCTGAGAGAACATACTTATAGAAAATAGAATTAAAAAGGCAAAAAAAAAAAAGGCTGAAACCCATCTTTTAAAAATAAATATGCCAGAATCTCCACATCTATGTCAAGACTGCTCATTTTTTTAAAGCATGCTTCTGCTCTGTTGCTATTGTGTGAGCCATATTTGGAACTCTTCAAGATCAGTTTATTATCACATAATAAAACCCATCATCTTGCTCTGTAGTCATATTTTATTTGGTACCAACCAAATAATCTAGCACCTAGAATAGTGTCCGGCACACAATCATTGTCAAAAATATTTGTTAAATGAGTGAGTAAATGAATTCAGTCTCATCCACGCATCTTATTAACCAGAAAGTTCTAAGTGAACTTGACTGATTCAAAAATTCAAATTCACATCCACTAGGTAGAGCTTTGTCATTCTTGAAATTATTCAAAGGAATATAATGTTCCCAAGGAGGTACTTCATTCTTTTATTCTTTGAACAAATGTTTATAAGGTGTATTCTATGAGTAGGTAATTAATATTTTAGGTCCTGGGTTATAGTGGTAAACTAGACAGGCATGCTTATGATTTAGCAAGGAGAGACAAAAAATGAACAAATATAAAATAACATTTCAAGTAATAATATATACCATGGAATAAATACATGAAGCAGAGAGGAGGGTAGAGTGAAGCAATGAGAGGACAAATGTCTCGAAGGAGGTGGCATTTGAGCAGAGACCTGAATGCATAAGGGAGCCAGATATGTGAAGTCTGAGAGAGATCTTTAAGGGAAAGGAATGGCAAGTGCAAAGACTTCAAGGAGGGGAGTTAAGTAACTATTATAATAAAAAATCATTAATAGAGGCAATGTTAGGTCTAGCATTTTTGGAGTAATTGCAGAGACCCTAGATGCATTTACTTTGCAGAAGGAAAACACTCATGGCATGGGTATGTTTCAGGAAACATTACTCCAATCCTAGGACTGCTATGTTTGTTACTGAATACCTTTGATTCTGAATCTTTCTCTTATCAGATAACCTCTGAGATGCCAAGAATCCTTTGAAACCATGTAATGCTTACAGGGTGCTTAAGATGTATGCATTGTGACACATGTCCTGCATGACCTGATGCTGGTCCTATTTGTGGATTTGTCACACTTCCCTTGTAGATTGGACTCTAGGGGCATGGGCCCTACCTTTACCTTTGCATACTGGCCACTCTCCAGTGTGGGTCTTCCACCCAATAGATGCTCAATAGATAGGAATTTCAAAACTGCATAAATATAACAAAATACCAAGTTTTTAGCACGCATTCAAGCTGATGCCCTGCCCCGTTCACAGAATCCCACCAAGTGCACCCACAGCAAGTGAGGGCTGTCTCCTCGGAACCATGCTTTTCGGAGGATCCCGTTTGCTCCTGAACCAGAGGTTTTTACTGTGTGTCTTTCTTTGCAGTGCATCATACTCCAAGCTGGGAGATGAATTTCTCTACATTCTATGGCTTGGCCACTTTCTTTCTCTTAGAATATTCTTATTCATAAATATTCCATTGCATTTTGTGTTGGTCCCAGCTAACAAAAGAGGAAAAATCTGATCCTACTTACCAGAACAGTGCAATAGCAGAGTTTGACAACCTGAAGTTTAAAATAATGTGTATTAATGGGGTAATGGCATATCAGCTGAAAAAGATGGTCTGAAATGGTGTGTGAAGTACTAAAATTTGATCAGACAGTCCCTATAAATCCTAATGTCTCCAGGTTTCACACAGTTTTCCAACCCTGTACATATTAGAGGTACTGGATTTCCTTTACATCTATAAATATACTGGTGAGTTTTGGTGATAAAATCTCTTTTAATCAGTTTTGAAAAATAATTCAAATATCACATTTTTCATTAGTACACAAATATCTAGGTATTACTTGCTTATTATCATTAAGTTAATAACCAATATGAATAATAGCTGTCATTTATGAAACTCCTACTATGTGCCATCCACTTTATATATCTCATCTTTAATTCTAAGCTAACTCTGTATGAAAGATGTTTTCATTCTCAATTTAAAGATATGGAAACTGAGGATCAGAAAAACTTAATAATTTATTCAACTAGTGAGTAAACAGACTGGGACTCAAAACCAATCTGTTGAGCTTTGAAGTCGATGTTTTTTTTTCTAGTTTGTTGCAAACATCTCATTTATTTCCTTAGTAAACATTTTTTTGGGGGGTATGAGATCAGTTATAGTGTCTGGCCCTAATAGAGAAAGAATTTTTTGACTTTTCAACATTTATTCAGCAAAACATTTATTGAGAGCCTACTGTTTGTCACACACTGTGCTAGCTGCTGATGAAACAGCATTAATCATATAGAATAGCTTCCTTAAAGGGATTGCAAGAGTAGCTGAGAGGACAGGGGCACACACAACCTATAAAAACAGTTGGGATGAGTATTACAGTAGAGCTACAAATCCAGGGCTCCAAGACACAGAGACAGAGGGGGAGTTTTGCTGGGACAGTGGCAGTTGAGGAAGGCTGGTTGTTTCATCCATGCCTTGAGGGATGAGGAGCATCCACTGAGCAGAGAAAGCTTGGAAGAATATTTTGGTCAACATGACCACAGGAATGGCAAAGTGGGTGAGTGTGCTTGGCGGGACTGAAAGTCCAGGCGTGTCACAAAATGTGGTGACCCGAGAACTCAAACTAAATTGAATACTTAGCACTTTTATCCCAATATTTCTTGGCTTTTCTTTAGTCCTTTACTTAATTGCTTTCCTGATTTTTAGAATTATGCATGTTTGGGGTAGAAACTTTGAAAGTACGAACTAGTATAATAAATAAAAAAACCAAAATGTCACCCTTGTCTAGTACCACTAACCTAGCTATATATTTTTTCTTCACATATTGGGGATAATTTTGACCATAAAATTTTGCAGTAGGTTTTCTTTCTTATTATGAAGCCCCATACTAACATCACAATACCATCAAATGTGTGGTAGATGTGTCTTTGGCACTTGCCCATCCCACATCCTTATCTTTGGAGTTGCCTTTGTACCCAGACCTACTGAGTAATAGGTAGCCCTCACCAGTTCTGTGTTCATAGTACATCTTTTTGCCCAGTGGAAATACCTGATTGAACCATGTGTAGACAACTGACCCAAGTGTATCTTCTCCCAAGAAGTTTGGGAATAAGGTATGAAAAGATGAGTCAGTATGATGGCGATGAATTCTGGAGCCAGAATTGGCACCAAAGCCAGTTAAAGTCACATGTAAACTGAAGCTCTGAAAGAGAAGCAGGCATGGGTTCCATCAGAGGAAAGACCACAGGAGGTATGCAGAGAACCAGAGAAAAGAGACTGTGTAGACTAGAGTGAGATGGAGATGGAGAGAAGAGCTACCTAATCATTTTCCTGCTCCGATGAGCTCTAGCTATATTTCCTGTACTTATGCGTAAGTTTTCCTTGGGAAATCATTGCAATAGACAAATAGATGATCATTCCTTTAAACCAAAGCATTCTTTTTATTTTATTTTATTTTATTGTTGCTGTATTACATCCATCCCCTTTTTGCTCCCATCTGTCCCCCTCCCTACCCACCCATTCCCCTCAAAGTCAATCCCACCTGTGGTCCATGTCCATGGAAAACATTCTTAACTGAAACAATTTATTTAACCTTTAGGTTGTTGTTTATTTTCAGCTTTTGCTTTTCATGTTTTGAAAAACATGCATATGATTTAAAATTTTTAATAATTTGAGACAACTATTTATAAAATGTTCTATAAAGAAAAATTTTTGCCAGTTATATCTTTGATCTTTTTCTTTGTCATTAGTTCCATTGAATTTCAACTTAAATATTCTTTCCCTGATCAGAAGTCAGGTTAACCTATTTTTTTTTTGTTGGTATAAAAAAATGATATAACCCTTCCACTTGTAAATAATCCATGTGGAATTAATTTTGGTATATTTGTGAGATGAGGATCTAACTGAAACATTAAAAAAATGCTAGTAGCTAATTAGTTGTCCCAGAATCATCCTTCCCTTTCTGACCATGTGTAAAGTTTATATATATATTTCACATGAATCTGTTACTAGGCATCCTATTTATTCAAAAGAAAATATTTGTCACCTATGGACAGTGAAAATCCCTAGAGAAATTAACTGGATTCAGGGAAGGGTGGTATTAAGTTAGAGGACTTAAGTTACAAAGTCATTTGATTTCTATGACTTTACCCCCCTGGACTCTGAATGACAAGTTGATATTGAATTACTTCCATCTTTTTTCTGCAGCAGTTTAGGATAATACTGGTAGTTTTGGTAATTTCTGAAGATGTAATATACATTTTGTATTATATAATTTTAATTTATGAAATTGTGTTTTAGTTTAGAAAACACAAAACTATTCAACATTTAAAACTGTGCTATGTTCATAGTAGTGCTATTTACAATACCTATATTCTGGAAACAGCTTAAATGCCCATCAGGGAATGAATGGGTCAAAAGACTATGATATATTTACACAATGGAATACTATGCAGCAGAAAGAAAGAAAAAGAATGCCTACCTTTTGTGACAACATGGATGGAACTGGAAAATATTATAACTTAATGAAATAAGCCAGCATTTGAAAGACAGATACCATATGATCTCACCTAATACAGGAACCTAATGAACAAAAACAAATGAGCTAAATAGAACCAGAGGCATAGAAACAAGGAACAAACTGACAGTGACCAGAGGAGAGGGGAGAGGTGGAGAAGTGGGTAAAGAAGGGGAAAGGCCTACCATAGGCATGGACAAGGAGCTAGTGATTGACTGAGGAAGAGGAGGCAGGGAGTGGGAGCAGAGGAGAGCAATGGGGGAATAATGAAACAATTGTAATACAATAATAAAACTAACTAATAATAATAAAAACAACTGTTCCTATAGTGGCCCTTCAATGAACCTGTCCTCCTGGTATTTAAATTTTTGAATCTGGCCTGGCCCTGTGACCTGTAGCAGAATTGACACAGAGCCAGTTCTAGGCCTAAGTCTTATGTTTCGATAGCTTCCACGTTTGTGCTGTGAGGAAAACTAGCTGCTACATAAGAGGTCCAACTGCTCCGAGATCACCAGCATGCTACAAGTAAGCCCAGGCTAACCACATGGAGAGGACAAGTGAAGAAGAAGCAAGGAATCCAACCAACAACAAGTCATCCCATTCAGCCCCCAACCTTTTGAGCACCAGAGGTGATACCACATTCAGCAGAGCTGAGCAGCCTCTGCACAAAGTGGAAGCAAACAAACAATTGTTGTTGTTGTTTTTTAAATTAAAAAAAAAAGAAGAAGGGGAAGAGTCTAGTCAAGGAACCAGGATAAATGACCCATGGACATGGACAACAGGATGGGGATTAACTGTTGTGGCAGAGGGTGGGGTAGGACAGGGGAGAATGGGGGACAAATGGGGCAACTGTAATAGAGCAACAATAAAAAAGATTTGAAAAATAAATACAGATGAGTATGGACAAAGCAAAAATAGATAATAAATAAATCAATAAGTCAATAAATTAATACAAACTGTACCACATTTGAGCCCCTATTAGAAATAACAAGCTTACACTGCCATTTCTCTCTTTTTGCTTCCATAGTAAATATGTTAATTGATTAGGGCCTTTTCCTACCACCGAACTTGGAACATTAGGATCCCTTTTAACACAACACTCCTAGCAATTACTATTACCAATTAGTATTGCCTAGTAAAATGTAATCTATTTTCATATTAATTCTAGCAAGCAGTATAAATTCCCAGGTAATACAGACAAGGTTTAAGGTAAAATAGCTACATTATGGAAATGGTCAGTTATACATTTAAGGCAGTGTTGTTAAAATTTTTTTATTGTTGTCCATAATAATTAAGACATTATATATTTACATTTAGCCATATACAAGGAGAAAAATTGGGTCACAGGACTGAGTGCCAACCTGCAAACCAAAAAGTGTCTGTTTTGATTCCCTGCCAAGACATATACCTAGGTTGCAAGCCAAGTAACTAGTTGGGAGTGTGTGAGGGGCAATGGATCGATGTTTCTCTCTCTCTCTTTCTCTCTCCCTTCTCTCTAAAATAAACAAACAAAAGTCTTTAAGAAGGGTAAAAATTGGATAAGAAAGTTGATGCATTTTAGAAAAAAGATATTTTATGCTAATGCTTCAATACTGGAATGAAAATAGGTTAGCCTTTTAAAAATTCCTTTTATTCATAAATAAAGCACTCTGATGTTTAATATGCTCAGAGATTGTTATAATCATATGGAATGATTTTTCAACTTCTTCGTGATTTATCTGAAAGGAAAAATCCAAATTTATATGTCTTGAACTGAATAAAAGCTTAAAAGCTTAGAATAAGCCTCAGTAGAAATTTGCCAAACGTAAAAAACCTTTGTACTATCATCAATTTTCAGGTCAGGCAATATTCATTAAATTTGCTGAAAATTTATAGGTTTCAGAGTTATTATGTCCCCCTATGTTTAATCATTATTTTGTTAAGACAACCACAATTCTAATCAGTGCCTGCATATTTGCAAGCTGTGTGACCTTACCCAGCTTATGTAGACTTTTAAATTTGAAGCCCTACAAATAGGTTTGTATTACTTAGAAATCAATGTATTTTTAAACAACTAAGCCAAATTGAATGTCTACTCTTTTAAGAAATCTTGATAATTCTGTTTGGTCTCTCAGTATTGTATCATGTATTCAAATACTATGAAGTGATGCTAAGACATATTAAATCAAGCAAAGAAGAGTGATGTTAGAGGTATGTTAAACCAAGCAAGGTCGGATGAAATTAGGGGGATGCTTAGAGGCTGGAGGAAGATGGAGAGTGAAAGCAGAGTGCACAGCACTGCATTTTATCCTTTGGTTCTTAAGCACTTGGCCCTGGCCCTTAAACCAGGCAGAGGGAATATTTTTAGAATTTAATAACCATTTTCCCCATCCTTGTCATTTGGATTCATGTTTCTAAGAGTGCTCTAGAAGTGTAATCAATACCCTCTGCTAGAGCTCAAAAATTGGAAAGTCTTACGTTCAGGATGTCAGTTCTGGCAGCTTTTTCTTCTCTGGTATAACAAAAGTGAGGAATTCCTAGATTTCACCAGCATACTTTATTAAAGAGATCTACTGAAAGAGTTATGGTGCTTGGTTGTAAGATAAGCTGACATCCATAGAAAAATGGTTGTTCTGGAAAAAACAAAATGGTGATATTTCAGAAAATTTTGTCTGCAGTCCAGAAGGTAATATGTTCCAGGCTTTGAGAATTGCAGTGAAGTGGCTACTGATCTTAGAATTGAAAACCATGGAAATATAACTTGCTGTCAAGTTTTGCTGATTATGTAGAGTCATTGCCTCATTGGTTGAGGATTTGAAAATTGAAAGGATAGAAAACTTAGGGTGTTATAATTCAGCATGTAAATGAGAATCTTAAATGTACATGCTAATGGGAATAAAATTTTGATCAGAGATAAGCGTGCCAAATGAAAGTCTGTGTCTTTCCATTAGCTATAGTCCTATTCCCAACAGACCACCAGCTATGATACTTTCTGTTTTTAGGTCTTCCAGTGGTTACCAATATAGCTCTAAATATGTTTCATAGAACTTAAAATACCAAATTTCTTAGCTTATAAATTCAAGCTTGTCTTTAAAATCCTTGCTGTAAAAAAAAAGTAACTAAAATGGCTACTTCAGCTCTATCCATTACACATCTTCCTTTTTCCCTGTACCTTCTCCCCACCCCTTCATTTGTCTCTTCTATTGTTATACTTTTATTCTTTATTCTGTCAGAGTCAAATAAACTAGACAACTACCCATGGTGTAAGATGTGATGGAGTTGATTGCTCCTACATTCTCTCCCATCTCTTCCCCTCCTCTAATATCTACTGTTAGTCAGTTCTATGATTATTTTTACATTTCCAAGGTTGAAATCATTTACATTATAAATGGTAACCCTAATTAAGTGTTTTATGCTTTGTTTATATATTGATTCTGAAAACCAAAAAGTAATCAACATCATTGACAATATTATGATATTGCTCATTATTATTCACCACAGACCCAGAGTGTTGCTATAAAGGCAATACATATTCTTAAAGCAAGTCTGCTTGAAGAAGAATATTTCAAGTTTCAAGTTCAATGTTCTCTTTTCTTAGAATCCACAAATTTTTTATAATTACATTTCATATTTTTTGTTCTGAATTTTTGTACAGCATTATTTTCTTGGAATTTCTAGTTTCATTTCATTTTTCTTGTTGACATCAGAAACATAAACCTTCTTTATTGGCATCACCACAAGCCAGCCCACAGATTCCCTAGTCAGCTGTGTTGGTGCCTGCTCCCTTCCAGGTATCCAATTTCAGAGGTATTTTTGTGGAGTAACAGCTCCCATGTTCATTGTACCTTCACCTGTGACTTCTCTTGTAGGCTGAGTAGTACCTGTTCTCTTTTCTGTTTCATCCATCAGCGGAACCTTTAAGATAATTGACCAAATATTTGGCCTTATGTCCTATCTTCCAGTTCTTAGAGATTTTATGATTTTTGTTACTTTTGTATATTTTCATTGGCCTGTCAATGGATTTGAGAAGTAAAGGGAGGTAAAACATTTTCTAGATCTAATATGTTGAATTATTGAAGCCCCCAATTTTTATTTACTGGCTGACATTGATATCAGAAAGGAAAATATGCATCTGCATATGCAACTTTCCCCATGTTGTAACTTAGTGAAGAAGCATTTACTCAGGCGGATGAAAGTTCTGTTTTAAATTTGGAATATCCTTTCCATGTATTTGATCTCATAATCTACTTGGAATTAAGGCAGCACATGAAATCAGTAGAGCTGCAAAAAGTGTTTTGGCCTCATATATCATTATCCTAAGTACTTGGGAATAGGACTTCATTTCATCATCATCAAAAGTTCATTGTCTACAATGTCAGGGTTGTGTGAGAACAAAGTACAGTTCTTGGCAGGAACTTTAAATGCAACACATGAGTTTTCTAGATTTTAGAAAACACCAGACAGGGTCAAGGAATCTGGCTTTTGTCAAGTGGGGATCTTTCCTGGGAAGGAGTATGTGTTACTGTTGACTGTTTCTAGGAGTTTCAAACTGTTCAGGAGTTTGTTTCTCCCACCATCGAGTATAAATATTGTGTCCTAAAAGAAACAGTGTGGGTCTCATTTTTGTAAAGTTCGAGTCCAGAAGAAAGGCGATGTTAGCTGTGGGCTTGTTATATTACATGGCCTGTATTATGTTGGGACACGTTCCTTCTGTACCCAATTTTATGGAGAGGTTTTTTTTTTTTTTTTTTTTTTATCATAAAAGGATGTTGACTTTTGCCAAATTTTTATGCATCTTTTGAGATGATTTTGTGATTGTAATCATTCACACATTACTGTGGCATAACCCACTAGTTGATTTGTGTATGTGAATTATCCTTGCATTCCCTGGGATATGTGCCACTTGATCATGGTGTATGATCCTTTTAATGTAATGTTGAATTTGGCTTGCTAATATTTTTTTGAGGATTTTTGTATCTATGTTCATCAGGGATATTGGTCTGTAATTTTCTTGTACTGTCCTTGTCTGGCTTTGCTATCAGAGTAATGCTGGCATCATAAAATAAGTTTGGGAGTGTTCCCTCCTCTTCTATTTTTTGGGAAGAGTTTAAGATTAGGAACAAGACTAGGAATGAGACAAGGGTGTCTACTTTCACCTTGTTTATTCAATAAAGTACTGGAAGGCCTAGCCAGAACAATCAGATGTAAAAAATAAAGTAAATTGGAAAGGAAGAAGTAAAATTGTTTCTTTTTGCAGATGGCATGATATTATATGTACATAGAAGACTCTAAAGACTCCTCAAAAAACCTGTTAGAACCAATAAGCAAATTCAGTAAAGTTGTAGAATACAAAATCAGGTGAGATTGGGAGTGTTCAAGGTAGCATGGCCCTAGTAGATGAGAATACAAGATCAATTTCACAGTTTTATTTCTCTGTACTAACAACAAACTATCTGTAAAGAGGATTTAAGAAAACAATCCCATTGATAATAGCATCAAAATGAATAACATACTTTGAAATAAATTTAACAAGGTAAAAGATATGTACACTGAAAACTGTAAAATACTGATGAAAGAAATTTAAAAAGATGCAAATATATGGAAAGATAGTTTGTAGTCATACCTTCATGCATTTGAAGAATAAATATTGTTAAAGTATCCATATGACCCAAAGTGACTTACATAATAAGCAAGCTAATATCTACCAAAAATCCAATGGCATTTTTCACAGAAATAGAACAAATATCCTAAAATTTGTATGGAACCACAAAAGACCCTTAATAGCCAAAGTGATCTTGAGAAAGAACAAAACTAGAACCATTATACTTCCTGATTTCAAACTATATTACAAAGCTATAGTAATCAAACAGTATATGGTATTGGCTCAAAAACAGAAGAGAGAGCCCAGAAATAAACTCATGCATGTATGGTCAATTACTCTTTGACAAAGGAGCCAAGAATACACAATAGGAAAAATAGTTTCTTTAATAAATGGTCCTGGGAAAGCTGGATATTCACAGGCAAAATAATGAATCTTTACTCTTATTCTATACCATAAATAAAATTTCAAAATGGATTAAATATTCAAATGTAAGAACTTAAACTGTAAAACTCTTAAAAGAAAAAAATAAAAGGTAAACCATTTAACATTTGTATTGACAATAATATTTTTGGATTTGACACCAAAAGCGAAGGCAAGAACGTGAAATAGGTAAATAGGACTACATCAAACTCAAAAGCTTCTACACAGCAAAGAAAAATTCATCAACAAAGTGAAAAGGCAACCTTTGAGATGGAAGAAGATATTTCTAAACCATAGCACTGATAAAGGGTTAATATTCAAAATATACAAAGAAGTCATACAATTCAATAGAAAATAATTAAAAACTAATTTAAAATGGGCAAAGGACCTGACTAGACATTTTCCAAAGAAGGCATACAAATGGTCAACAGGAATATGAAAAGATGTTCAACATCACTAATTATCAGTGAAATTTATATAAAAACCACAGTAAGCATTCATTGCAGCATTATTCACAGTGGCCAAGGCTCTGGAAACAACTGAAGTTGCCTTTAATAGATGATTGGATAAAGAAGATGTGGTATGTGAATGCAATGGAAAACTACTCAGCCATAAGAAAAGATGAAACACTGCCATTTGCAGCAACATGGAAGGATCTTAAGGATATCATCCTAAGTGAAATAAGTCAGACAGAAAAAAATCAAGAACCATATCATTTCACTCATATGTGGAATATAAAACTGAAAGCAATAAATAAGCAAGGAAAACAAACAAAAATTCATAGATACAGACAACATATGGTCATTACCAGTGGGAAGAGGGGAGTAGTAAAGGGTAAAGGGGATGAAATATATGGTGGTAGCAGAAGATTTGATTTTGGGTATTGGGCACAATGCAATATACAGATGCTATATCTCAGAATTGTACACTTGAAACCTTTATTAACCAATGTCACCTGATAAATTTAATTAAAAGATAAACAATTTATTTTTAGATAGTCATAAAAAAGCACAACAAGATGTCACCTTTCACCAATAGAATGTCTATTTTGAAAACAACAAGAGATAAATGCTGGTGAGAATGTGGAGAAAAGAGAACCCTTGGGCATTGTTGGGGAGAGTGGAAATGGATACGGGCACTATGGAAAACAGTGTAGTGATTCCTGGAGAAATTAAACAGAATTACCATTTTATCTAGCAATCCCACTTCTGGATATATATCCAAAGTAAACAAAATCACTACCTCAGAGTGATAGCGGAACTGTCATGTTCATTGCAGAATTAGTCACAGTAGTCACAAGATATGGAAACAAGCAAAGTGTCTATCAACAGAGAATAAAGAAAATTTGACACTATATATATAAATATATATATTTATATATATATAAATCCCATCATTTGCAATAACAGCGCATTATGCTAACTGAAATAAGCTAGATAAGGAAAGATACTTACTGTATGATATCACTTATATGTGGAATCTTAAAAAAATTTAATAGAAACAGTAGAATGGTAGTTGCCAGGGGCTGGGGAATGAAGAAAATAAGAGATTGGTAAAAGGGTACAAACTTTTAGTTACAGAATGAATAAGGTCTGAGGATCTAATGTATATCATAGTGATTATAGTTGATAATAATTATATATTTGAAATTTGCTAAGAATAGAACTTATATATTTTTTAAAGGTAAATATTTGAAGTGATGCATGTGTTAATTTATTAGATGCTGAGAATCCTTTCACAAGTACGAGATCTTACCAGAAAGCACATAGCCATGTAATATTACAAATAGAGACATTTATTGAAGAATCTACAAGATACAAGAAACATTGTACATAGGACACTGAAACCTCAATCCCTTTCAAAGTAGGCACCCTGAGACCTCACATAGTTCTCCCAATCTCCATCAGCTGCCCTGTCATATTTTTCTGAATCTCATTGATGATCTGAAATCTTGTGCCTTTCAAAGGTAATTTTAGTTTTGGGAAAAGCCAGAGGTCACAAAATGCCAAATCTGAGTTGTAGGGCATCTGAGTCAACTGGGTGATTTGATGTTTAGCCAAAAATCTCTGCATGAGATGTGATGCATGAGTGGACATTTTCATGATGAAGCTGCCAATCACCAGTTGCCCATAGCTACAGCCTTCTGAATCATCCTAATAGTTTCCATGGAGGAATGCTCAAGCTTAATGCAGAATCTGATGCAGATTCACTGCTCTACTCATTCATTTTGAATGTAAGGGCCACACATGTACACATGCTCACTCAATGGCATCTACCATCCCCACCGACTAGAACAGTGAAGTTGTCATTGTTCACACAGTGCATTCCAGTCCACTCTCCTTGGCTGCCAGGTTACATTGAAGTTGCACAAGCGTTTCTCATTGTATTGACAATGATTGGATTCTTTCTGGAAAGACCTTGTATATGTATGTCATATATTCGAAATATAATTTTGTCAATTACACCTCAGTAGCTGAATATAATAAAGAATATTTTGATCTGAAGTTAAAACATTGATTTCTTAAATCATCATTGAATCTTGGTATATAGTTCCCATCTTTGGTTAAAATTTAGGTTTATAACAAGGTTCGAAATGGTTTTGGTAATACTGCCACTGTAAGAGGAAGACAGAGGAATGTTTTCTATTTTTTCATCTTATGCTTGCAGATTTTTTTCCTTTTTATTGAATTTATTGGGGTGACACTAGTTAACAAAATTATACAGGTTTCAGATGCACAACATCACAACACATCATTAGTATACTGTATTCTGTATTCACCACCCCAAATCAAGTAAGAGAACTATTCTTAAAGAAAATAGCAGATCAGTTGGTGACTCACTGGATTATATTTGTTCTGGGCTGAAGGTTTTACAATTTGAAATTTTAATCATTTTTATACTTATCTTTCATTTAACTATCCAAGAAAAATTTATTAACTATCTATTATTTTTCAGAGTTTGACATTGTGGGGAATAGAAGTATGAATCAGATACATACCATCCCTCTTTTAGTAGAAAAGAGGGCTGGTATAATTGTAAAATATAAAGTAGAAAGAAACAGGATCATACGAGGGATGCAGGCAAGTACAATTTTTCTATATAATCAGAATCCTTTTTCTTTTTTAAGGGAAAGGATATTATTGATGAACATGCATGGAATAGTAGCTGGATTTGGGTTAAAAGGCTTGGGTCATGTCCTGTTCTTACACTTACTGAGTATGTGGCCTTGGCCAGGATACTTAACCTCTTCCATCAGGTTTTACTGTATATAAAATGGGACAACAGTAACTTCCTACTTACATCTCAGTTATTGGGAGGCTTAGAAGAAACAATAAACATAGTTTCATACAAACAGCTTAGGTAAAATAGTACTGTTTCAGAGAACAGTTAAACATTTGTTCTTTAAAACAGATTAATTTATCCTCTTTTCTAATTCCAGTGGGATGTACCACGAGATAGCCCTACGAATAGTGAAATGAATTCAATTTAATTATTAATAGGTAATACATGTAAGGTATGAAAGAGCCTCTTTATGGTGCCTCCACCAAACGTCACTCTCCTACTGGTTTGATGAGAAACAGTGATTTTGACCGTCATTCTGACTGCTTTTGAAAGCCTTTGCCACGAGGCAGTATGCCCAGAGTTTAGCTTTCCCGCAGCCTCTGACATTTGTAGGTTTTGTTTTCCTTGATCCTCTCTGGTTCTTTCCTAGTATCCACTGTTTGCTGAATGTAGCTGACACTGCAGACTGTGAGTGGGCTGGAATGGGAAAAAGATCATCTGAAACAGAGGTTCTCAGACCAAACAGCACATTAGAACCACCTGAGGAGCTTTAAATACATGATGATAACCAGGCCCATCACTGAGATTTATTAGTCTGGGTGGGCCAGGTATTGTTAGGTAGAAGCTCTCAAGGTGATTCCCAGGCACAGACAGGACTGAGAACCACCTACACATTGGTCTTCCAATCCTGGAGTGCCCCAGAGTCACCTGGAGAGCCTGAAGAAACAAACTCTGGAATCTAACGCCCAGAGATTCTTAATCAAGAGACATGGGATGGGGCTCATGCATTTATTTTAAATATATCTGACTAATTCTGGATGCCATGCTTAGAGAAACAGTGTTTTTAACAGGGCCTTAGAAACAGCGAGTATCAATATTGTAGTAGCTATCTGATGACACTTTTCAATACTTGGAGATGTAATTTTTATCCATTCAATCAGAACAGTTTCCCTAACACCCACCTCTCGGTTCAAGGCGTTGTGTTGGGAGGGACTGCAGGGGACACAAAGGATGACTCAAACACAGATGATGTTCACTAACCATCGAGATATAGATAAGGCTGACTATAAATCTATAATTCATAGCTTACATGAAGGTTTACTTCTAACGTTGGTTTATAAGGTGAGAATGATAACTAGTGAAATTGCTAAAGAGGGCAACACCTTGAGAACCAACTTGCTGTTGTCCACATACTCAGCCCAGGTAATTTTCCTGTAACTTTGGGACAGAATGTTGTTCCTGCACTTGATTCTCACATGTGGCTCGCTTGCATTTAGGGATAATATCTGAAAAGAAGTTTGTCTTTAAATACTGGAATCATATTCAGTGCACAGAACATGGCAGATTCAAGGTTCCCAACTCAGGCTCATTCAAGCATATGTTCTTCGGGTAGTATGGAGTCGGGGGTAGTGTGTGTGTGGGGGTGGGGCGGGGAGGGGGTATTGTCCACACTGTTTGAACAGAGTTCCCTTTTAGTGTCATTCTCTTCATCTTTTGTTTATCTTAATTTTATTAATGTCAATGGGTACCTGATAATATAAGATCCTATTCTATAATGTGGAAGATGATTAAGGCATGAAGGCAGAAACAGGCAATCCTTTGTCAATTGAGAGAAATTTTTGCCAACTTCAAAGTAACTGTAAAAATTGCCAGAGAGAGAAAATTTACTATACGTTAATGACGTCTATTTAGGAGGAATAAGGTACAATGTAAGAGTAAGGTTATTTTGGGAGATTAACTAGAGAGGTCATGAAACATACCAAAAGGGGTAAAGAAAGCAATAACATTATGAAGGGAGGATTTTTGTATTTCTCTGCAAGGGCTCCGACATAAAAACTAAAAAATAGAATAATTGTGTTTCACCACAGCCTTGCTTACACCGCTGTGAACACTGCAATGGAACAGACCCACAGACAACACCCAGTCATAGTCAAGCAGGGAAGGTTTGATAAGGGAATTAATTTGTCCTTTCTCTTGCCTAAGCACGTTTGCTGCTCAAATCCTTCTCTGCTCTGAAGCCATGTCCATTTTGCCCATCACAGTGGCACAGTCTATAAACTTGCACAGCCTTCGGACACAGTTGCCTTTTGTTTTGAGGACAGAGAACAAGAGATATGGTGAAGCCTAACTGGTGTTAGTCAGGAGACAGAAAGTTTAGGGTTCTGGGTGTAAGTACTGAGTGTCAAATCCTAAATTGTGACAGAGAATCTAATGTGTTTCTAATACAGCGTGTGTCTGTATGTGCATGCACACGCATGATTTATACTAGGCCCTCTAGGAAGTTCTTGGTGGGAGGTATTGCAGATAGTGAGCAGAACACCGTGAGAGCTGGGAGAGGTTGTGTTTTATTCATCTTCGTGGCCATAGTACTCAGCTCCTTAAGGGGTGAAGTACTGCCAGATAAAAGCTCCAAGTACTGTTGCCTTTTTTTTTTTTTCCAAAATGTGTGGGCTATTTACATTCTAGATCCATCTCAGTGACACAGATTGGTAACAGGGCAGCTCCAAAGATTCTATTCTGGAGCTCAGTTTCTGCAGAAGATCTGACTTGGGGACAGCCTGTCTTGATCCCAGGTTATAACTCTGGCACAGTCCTAAAATGCCTCAGTGTATCTCATTAGCTGCCTATCATAGAGATTTCCATTATTTCTTCTCTTTCTTATTCCTTGTGCTAAGCAAGCATTTGGGCCAGTGTTTGTGCCTTGGGGAAGGAAAAATAGAGAAGCTGGTGGAGGCTGTCCCCCTCTTTCTGAATCCAGCTCGACTGCCAGTACCTTTTCCAAGCCTCTTCACAAGCTTCTCAGAAATTGGACCTTCAACAATCATATTCTGGATTGTGACCAATAAACCAAGCTCTGGGCAGGGAGCAGGAAGAGCTGGATTCTATACTTTCTCTGCCATTCATTGGCTGTATGACCTTGATTTAACTTCTTGGGACTTCAGATTCCTTATCTGTGTAATTAAGATATTTTTGCTAGATTGCCAAGGTCACACCTGTTCAAAAGTTATGTGATTCCATTTTAATAGAATAACTGGGCAAAATATTTTCTAGGCTTTGAATATAACAATATGGCAAGGACCTTTTAGGATAGGTTGAATAAATACAACATTTATATGGCTTGAGGGCTTGGGCTAACTGATGTTTGTTCATTGGCTCATTAAGAACAAATCCCTGAAAATCATCTATGTGAGGTGGTGAAGCTTCAGAGATGAAGAAGCCAAAGTACCTGTTCTCAAGAGGCATGCACACACATAATTTTGGCAGAATCATTGGTATTTGGTGATCATTGGTATTGAGAGTTTTTTAAAATGAAGGGAGAGGCACAAAAATCAGTGGGGTTTCTGCTGCAGGAAAGGGGTGAGAGTCTCCGGAAAGGCCCTCAGGTGAGGAGATCCCTAGGGGAGTACTGGGCCCATTTTCATCTTTAAACTCCCTACTAGGGCGAGAACTATTTGGGTGGTAGCTTTTGATGAGTCTGCTCATTTGAGAAAACCAATATGACACAGTGATTGGAATTACACAAAGAACAAGCCAGAGAGCATCAGACTTTGCTGTGGGCATTTGATTCATTTGCTTTTCTATGGCAGCGGATGGTTCAGGTTTCAAATGGTGCCTATTTTCCTGTAGTGGCCCCAGGAGAGGACCTACTGTTGAGCAGGGATTTAGAAATGGATTTACGGGCATATTGTTCAAGCTCTTAGATCACTTGTCTCATTAGCAGAAGTGGAGGAAGGAAGAGGCCAGAAATATTTGTTATGCAAATGATTTTGTAGTCATAGACTCTGGCTCTGACAGGAAAAATTATTTCAGGCAGGGAACTTAGTGCTGAGTCTGCATCTAGCAAGTTCTCAAGACATATTCTATGCATCAATAGTTACTAAATGCCTACTATGTAACAAGGACTGTTGTAGGCACTTAATAAGTATTGGTGGGATAAATTAATTTCATTTAACTTAAAAATGCCAAAGAACAACCAAATAACCTATGTGAGCGTTTTGTTGCCATGAAATAGAAATGAAATTATTGATTAACCTCTAACCACACATTATATAAATGCGTTCCTCCCTAAACATGTAGCTTGTAAATGCCATCCAAGGGAACAATAACTTTCATCTTTGTCAAGTACTTACTTGTTAAGTAAAAGAGGAAATGAAGAGATTTGTTTGCCTTTCTATCTCTACTGGGTACACTTCTAATGGTCCCTCTGTCTGATTTTCTCTTGTATCAGGCACACAGATGCAATACTGGGAATCTGTAGACCAAAATGTAACATTCTAAATAGATTAAAGTGAGCAGAACTTCCTTTCAACAATCATGCTCTGTATAGGCTGAGTGTGTATGTGTGTAAACCAGATAGGCTTCAAATCATTTCAGGACTATAAGAAGGCAAAAACAAATATGAAAGTCTTTTTATGATAGTTGGAAGACTGGAAAGGAGGAAGAGAAATCAAGAGCTCCGATGCTTTGCTCATGTATTGATTTTTTTATTTTAAGGATATAGTATTCTTAGTAAAAGACATGTGAATACTGCAGTTTTTATGAGTACTTTCTTTCTCTCACAGAAGAATAGGAGTTTATCAGTCCTACTTTTGTACCCACATAATGTACAATTGACATATGAAAATGCAGTAAAGATAGAAAGGCTCTATTTGTAGTATCAGAGAAAATTGTCTCCTCTGACACCACCTAGACCTAAATATCACAATGATGAGTCCAAGTTCTTCAGATAAATCCAAACTCTACCTTTTGAACAAGCCCTTTTTCTTTCAAAGCACTCACAGAAAATTTGGGTAGAACCCAGTGAAACATTTCCTATCTAAAAATTGCTGAAGAAATTCTCAGAAATATATTTGACAAAGATAACAGTTGCCCAGAAAATGAGAAGTGGAGAGGTCCCTTTGAGGAGTGAGGGGTCCGAGCCCCATACCAGGCCCTAGCCCAGGGTTCCAGTGTCAGGAAGAAAAGTCCCCATAACTTCTGGTTAAGAGTGAGATGGAGGATTTCTGGAGTTTCAGGCAGTTTCTCTTAAAGTATTTGAGCTCAATCTTACTTGAAATCACTCTGTCTGAGTTCCAGTGCTGTGTAGCAGCTTAAAAGGCACCAGGGACATATGGTGACACAATGAAGTGTTTGGCATCAGGAAAGAGCTGGAGAGGCCAGTTTCACCCAGATAGAAGTGATGGCAGAGACCATGGTTCCTTTCCTGAGCCCTTCCACCACAGAGTTGGCAGGTAGGCACCACATCTGAGACTCCATCAACCTGGCTATCACTATTTGCCTGACCCTGGTTATTCCCTGAGACCCTGCCCTCACCAACTTTTGGGCCCACCCAAGTTGTTTCAGTGACTTTTCCATACAATGGCTTGCCTTGGCACATGCCTCAGACTTTTCTAAATTCTCTCAACAAGGAGCATCTGGCCTCAGCATACCCTGTGCCTCTCACTAAGTGGTCCCAGCATTGACAGCTTTAACTAATACATAGAAACAAACACAGGAAGGCTGCCAAAATGAAGAGACAAAGAAACATGTCCAAATGAAAGAACAAACCAAAATTCCTGAAAAAGAACTAAATAAAATGGAGACAAGGAGACAAGCAATTTACTGGATGCAGTCTTCAACACTGCTTATAAGAATGTTCAATGAACTTAAGGGAAGAATAGATGAACTTAGAAAGACCTTCAACAACATAAAAAGGAATGTGGAAACCAGTCAGAAATGAAGGATACACCAACTGAAATGAAGAATAATTTACAGGGAATCAACAGTGAAGTAGAAGCTGAGAATCAAGATAACTATTTGGAATGCAAGGAAGCAAAAAATGCCCAATCAGAACAGCAAAAAGAAAAAAAGATTCTTTAAAAACCAGACTAGTATAAGAAGCTCCTGGGGCAAATTCTAGTGTACCAACATTTGCATCAGGAAAGAGCTGGAGGGGCCCCATTTGCAAGGAGAAGAGAGAAAGCAGGAATTGAAAACCTATTTAAAAGAGTAATGATGGTAAACCTACCAAAATAATCTTGGTTATAGGTCTTTGCTTTTCATCACTGAATATTTCTTGCCGATCCCTTCTAATGTGCAAAATTTCTGTTGAGAACTCAGCTGATAATCTTGTGGGAGCTCCCATGTAAGTAACTAACTGCTTTTCTCTTGCTGCTTTTAAGATTCTCTCTTTGTCTTTAACTTTTTTTTTTGCATTTTAATTATGATACATCTTAGTGTGGCCTCTTGGGATTCATCTTGTTTGGGACTCCCTGTGCTTCTTGGACTTGTGTGTCTCTACTCAGCAAAGCTATCATTTAGAATTTATGGACTTACAAAGAGCTTCCCAGACAAGGAAAAGGAGTTCATCACCCCCAAACCAGTATTACATGAAATGTTAAAGGATCAAGAATAAATGTCAAAGGCACCTAGTGCTAAACTGCTGCTCTTTCAAGCATTCCTTGAATGTCTGTCACCATGGAGTTATCTAATTCCCCCTGGGAGATTGAAGGAGGATGAACAATGTAGCATATGTGGGGATGTGGAGAGCACCTCCTTAATTACTCATGACTTACTTTGAAACAGTGATGATTTTCTGTGATTGGCTATCAATGAAGATTATCAATAGCAGATATTAGTAAAATAAATAATTAAATTAAAATCTAACTTCTTTCATGCATGTGCACATACACACAAAAGAGACTCAGTGCCAGCTGTTATATATCTGGGCAATGTGAGATACAGAGTTTTAGCTTCTTAAGTTTTCAAACATAGCTTGCTTGTATAACCATAAAAGGGCATATGCATTTAAATACAGTGTGTGCACATGTGGTACCCAGTACACTGAAGTTTTAATTTCAGTGTTTCCAACTCTCTGGCTCATTAAAACCCTTAGGAAAAAGAAGAAGAAAATGAGACATGAAGGGAAAGAAACCTTATAGTAATCTCAACTCATTTATTATGCTTTTCTGGCTATGGGAAAAAGTTGATTGGAATGGATTTCTAAGCAGCAAGGCTCATGTTGAGCTCAATTTACTGATGATGCTAATTCACTAAGCTAAGCATAAAGGCTGGCTACATCTGGGTCCCAGATTCCTTGTCTTTCTTTGAATTTGTCTTATCTTTAACCTTTCTGAATTTGAATTTTTCCCATTCTCTTCAAGTTGTGTTTTCATCACCATTTCCAGCTGGCCTTCCCTTACCAATTGGGTACTCCAAAATATCTCAATATTGACAGATATTTCTGTGCATGAGACTGTTTGTTGGCTAAAAAATGAGGCCACAAGTTAGAAACAAGGGAGGAAAATGGGATAGGCAGGAAATGACAATAATAAAACAGTCCTTACTGGTCAGATTCTTAAGTACAAGTATAATGTTTGGAAGAATAAAATTGTGCCATTCAAATTAGTTGTGTCATGGTGGAAGTGCTAAAATCAAGGTCAAGGGTCATTAGTTTACCTGGGATCCAACTAGAAATTAAATAATGGGTACTTAATTTCTTAAAAGAATTTATTTACAATGAGCCTAACCTACTCTAAGCTTTTTGTTTGTTGTTTGTTTGTTTTAATCTCCAAAGACCATGGTTTGAGTGAGGCTTGGTAAAAACCCCTGTGGGAAAGGGATTCTTGGAAAAACAGATAACTGAAGTCTCCCCAGGGACTTATCACATGAATATTTTCTAAAGTCTTTATTCTTTTCTTGAGATGTATGAATAATTCCATGGCACCTAGGGCTGAGTGTGATGAAGTTGCAAATAGATCAATTAAGTCATATGCCTATAGACATGACAGGCTATGGGGAATGAAGTACTCATGGGCAAGGGCATGTGTGTGACACCACAGCCTCCCCACAAATTGTTCCACTTCCTCTGCATAGGGTTCCAGCTGAGCCTCGTGTTCTGTGCCTAGAGAACTCTGAGGCATTTGGAAGGTGTGCTTTCTGTGGAGAAGAAGGCACAAGGCAAGTCAGGAAGAAGAGGTTTTTGTACAAAGGACTGGGAAATTTGGAGGGCTTTTTTTGAGGGGGAGGTTTCTTTGGATTCTCTACTTTGTTCATTTGCTAAATGAATTTAGAGCTATCATGACTTTATATTTGAAAGACTGCAGTACAAGAGAGAGCATCACTTTTGGGGTAAGCAGATCTGTCTTAGAATCCTTACTCTCTCACTCACTAACCTAGTGACCTGGGGAAACCCCTGACTGGGCTGAGACCCTGTCATCTATACAGTGGGGACCACAGTTGTGATACTTAACCTTAACTCCTTGTCGTGAGGGTAAAAGAAGGTTCAGGGGTGAAGTCCTGAGCTACATAAATATTTTATTGAGAAGAGCTGTCCTATAGCTGCTTTGTACCTTTGTCCCTTCCCAAATTCTCTTTCCTTTGCATACTAATTTCTCCCAACCTTACCCCCTCCTAAGTCTTTGAAAAAGAATAGGTAGGTTTAAAGATTCAGAAAAGTAACCAACATGCTTGTGCTGCTGGCCCTCACCTGCAAGGCTGAGCATCTTGGTTCAGCTACCAACGAGCTACCTACCCACAGTCCTGGTGCCTCCCTCTGTGGCAGGTTGGCAATGTAGCCTGATGGAGAACACTCAGTCCTCCTTCGTCTCCTTCCAACTCAAGTGTCTTTTCACAGTAATTTACTGAAGTCCTATCACCAGGCAGGGGCTAGTGCGTTACAAATGAGGCAGAAGGACTGGAAAGAGAAGTTTCTTACCTGAGGCTAAATGAGAAAGTAGAAAGCCAACCTTTTCATTATACCATGTTGTTTCCTTCAATCCACTGAATAGTGGGAAGAACAGGAGTGAGTTAGGGTCTGAAGGTGAGGGGAGAGTTAGAGGATTAGACATTAAATGGACAATGGAAGTAGCTACTGATTTTGTTTTCCAACAGTAAAGACACTTGTACAAACATGCATACATATTATAATATGCACGTGGTAAAGTATACAAGTAGCTATACAAGTGCCTCAGCTGCTCAAGTCAACAATTCTCTCTAGAATTGGGAAAGTCTGAGAAAAATTCTTATCAGATACCCTGGTAGAGCTCTAACTCCTGCTTTAATTTTTTTTTTTTTACTAGTCTTTGTATAGGTAGCTGCTTTAATTTTTTTTTTTTTTTTGAAATATAAAAACATTACAGAAAAGAAAAAATCACCTTTATTTCTATTACATAAACTGAACCATTATTAATGTCCCGGTATATATGCTTCCAATGTTTTTAACAAATAAAAGAAGTTTATCATTATGTTTATAAAGTTATAAAGGCTATTTTGAAATAATGTTATTATTTTAAAGATTTTATTCATTATTTTTCAAGAGAAGGGCAGGGAGAGAGGAAGAAAGTGAGAGAAGCGTCAATGTATGGTTGCCTTTCACCTGCCTCCAGCTAGGGACCTGGCTGGAGACCTGGCTTGCAACCTGGTTATGTGTCCTGGCTGGGAACCGAACCAGCAACCTTTGGGTTTGCAGGCTGGTGTCTATCCACTGAGCCACACCAGCCAGGTGAAATAAAATTATTAAATTTAATATTATTTAAATCTATCAAAGACTAGAGGAACTATTGAACTTTAAGTACTTATTTCCTCATTTCAAGAAATAGTTCATAAAAGGGCTTTCTAAAGTTAAGAAAACATAAAAAATACTGATGTTGGAATCAAAAATTTTAAAGTTACATATTTTAATTTTCAACATTTAAAATGTACTCTCTGAAATAAAAGAATAAAAGAATAGTGGAATAATACTGTCACAAATGTTCATGTATTTTTTTCTTCTTTACCTTTAACTTTTGTATCCTATTATTTTTACATTGTTTGGGTGTGTGACATTGCATTTTTTCTGCAACTTCAATTTAAATATATTAAATAGTATTTAAATAGAGTGAATGCTTTCCACTAGTGTTTTCATTTATTTATTTATTTTTAAATGACTTAAAAAAAAAGATTTTATTTATTATTTCCAGAAAGATGGGGAGGGAGAGAGGCAGAGAGGGAGAAAGACATCAATGTATGGTTGCCTTTCCCCTGCCTCCAGCTACAGACCTGGCTGGGGCCTGGCTTGCAACCTGGTTTGCAGCCTGGTTATGTGCCCTAGCTGGGAATCGAACCAGCAACCTTTGGGTTCACAAGCCAAAGACTTACCCACTGTGCCACCAGCCAGGGTCTACCACCAGTGTTTTTAAAATCATACCTTCACTATTTCTGAATTTTAAATTTTGATTAAAAATGAATTGGCAGGTTTTCATTATCCAGTTTTGCTCAGCACACTCTCTTAGCCCTTTCGTAATACTTTCTTATTTGATCCTCATCCTGAGTATAACATTATTGGGTCATGGGTTTTCATCTCAGAACATTGTTCCATTGCTTTGATTGATCAAGGGCAGCCTGATTTTAATACCTTGTAGGTTATTTATTTATTGTTTCTGTCCAGGTACCAGGAATGGCTTTACTCCTAAAATTAAGCAGATTAAGCAGAATTTTTCTTGGTGAAGAGTCTTGTATAACATTTTCTCAGAACACGTTCTTTCCAACTATATGTATTTTTAAAATTTTCTTCAACCAAGATAAATTTCCTTGTATTATATTTTTAATATATAACTATTCCACATAATAGGCTATTTCAAGACTATGTTATCTTATGTCTTTTATATCAGTTGTGTTTTTTCATTCATGCATCTTTTTAAATATGCGTGTACCCTAACTATCTTAAGCCTTTATTTTATGCTATTAATTTTATTATCAGTGATATTTTTACAGTTCCTTGCTTTTCTAATCTAGGTTAGTTCTTATAATTACATTGTTTTGGTTTTTCAGTTTGCTTCCATAGGTCTTCAGTTTTCCTTCTTCTTTTTTTTTAAAAAAACACTTTTGTTTTATCAATTTGTCTTTGATCCACTATTGAATTGATATTTTTGTTAAGGTGTTTTGTGTCAAGAAGCATTTGTGAGAAAAAGTTCTTGAGGCATATTTCTTAAAGAGCTGTTTATTTGTTTGTTTTTCTTTTGGATGTTTAAGATAGTATGCTTCCTTTTTCTCTAAAAATCCTCCCCTAATTGAACTGAAACAAAAAGCTCACAATTATGTTGAGATACCTGCATGTTGTGCCTATGCTCTCCTAATCAAAAGCTCAGATAGAAACCAGGAAAGCAAAAGGGATTTGTATAGAACCAAGGTGAACATAAACATCTACACAGAAAGCTAACAGGTCATCAAGGGTTTCCTTATCATGACTTGTTAGTTTTCTATTCCCGTTCTGTTCAGTTCCCAGGACTCTTGCAGACTTTGTGTACAGTTTGTGGAATCAGAGAACATTTCTAATTTTAGTTTCTGGCTTGCTTAAGTACATGTACTTCCACAGGAAAAAAAAAATTAACAAATCTTTCTTTAACCTACATCTTCTTTATATGTTAACTAGAAAATGAATACACTAGAAACTTCTAAATTAAAATTTAAATTGGTATATGTTAGGAATCTACTTAGAGAGTAAGCAACTTACCACATTTAATAATACTTTTGGGATCGATCAGATGCTAAAAAATATTCAGTTAAATCTTTCTAAAAGAAACACTACCCTGGCTGGTAGCACAGTGGTTAAGGCGCCGACCTGCGAATCCAAAGGTCGCAGGTTCGATTCCCCAGCCAGGGCACATAACCAGGTTGCAAATCAGGTCTCCAGTCAGGTCTGTGGCTGGAGGCAGGTGAAACGCAACCATACATTGATGTCTCTCTCCCTCTCTGCCTCTCTCCCTTCCCCTCTTTCTAAAAATAATGAGATAAAATCTTTAAAAAAAAAAAAAAAAGAAAGAAACACTAACATCACTAACATATGCATAGGGAAAAAATACAAAGACTTAAGGTATATATGGTATTTAAACTGGTTCCTAATAAGGGGAAGATAATGAAATTAACCAGCTTCATTCATGACAACTCAATTCATCATCATACACAGTGTTTTCTTAGTTGCTCTTCACTGCTCTCACAGTTAGGCCTAGGCAATCCATTTCCATTATAAGTGCTACATTTTGTGGTTTTTTGAAATGATACATAGTAATGGGCTATTTCGGTAAATATCATTAAATTGTTTCATTTATTTTAGCCTGCAAACTCAAGCTCCCCAGTGCAGTTTAAAACAGAAAAAAGTTGCTGGTGTGGCATATGCTGATGGTTTCATTTGATTCTCCTTAGGCCAAGAGCAGGTAAAAGGATTGCAAGTAATTTTTGTAATTGTATATGGAAAAATATTTCAACAGCATGCAAAAATGTTTAGTTGTATAGTGATTTTTGCTCCAAGTATATGTTCACTGGAAACTCCTTGATAAAATACTACCCTCTGGAAACAGTTAAGAACGTACAAAATGTAAATTATGTTAAACCTTGCCTGGGTGTCTAGTCTATATACATAAGGAGGGGGAAACAATCCAACTTTCCTGTAGTTGTTAAGCAGGAGGAATGTGAAAGCTAGAAAAAAATCTGGATGTTATAAATAATGTTTCCTTGTATCTGGTAGCTCATGATTCATGGAGCCCCTCATGCAGAAGAATCATTGGAGAAATCTGGGCCCTCTGGAGATATAGCCACAAGATAAAAGAAGTCCCAATTTCTTTTCTTACCCTGTCTTATGTTTATTAAACTTTGTATTTCCTTTCATTTGGTGTCGTAGCCATGAGCACATGTAATTCTAAAAATATGTTTATCTCAAAAAATCCATGAGTAATGGAAAATAAACATATCCACCCAAAATGATGTGGAGCCTATCAGAGAAAGAATTTTGCAGATAGGAATGTTCATTTACCTCCACTTTCAAAACCAGAGCGAGTATTTGCTCAAGGACCTACGGAGATGGACCTTTTGCTAAATGGTCCATAGAATAACACTTGCAAGGAGCCTTTGGGGAAAAGCAACCCCTTCGAGAACAAGAGAGGGCAATGAGCAGCACCCCTTAGAACGGAATCAGAGGGTGGGGTTCCACAAGAAAGAGCAGTGGCCACTGCTCCTCTCAGCTCTGGGACTCCCTGGTCAGACCTGACCATCTGTGGGCCCCGCCTTGGTGGCTGCTCACCAAGTATAATGACACTGGATTGTGCCTCCAGGAGAGACCCTGAAATGCTTGGCAGAGGGAAGGTAGGCGGATTGACTCCTATGGGTTATCAGTTTATCTTTATGCTATGGGTCCAAATTCTTGTCTGGTCAGGTTTACGAGCTCCAGGCTCACATTTCCACCCACCTTTTTTGACATATCACACCTGATAGACACCCGAAAATTAACATGTGTCTGGAACAGGACACTGGATTGTCTACCCCCCACTTTCTACAATGATACCTTCATAATACCGACCCAGTGACTCCACAGAGAAATTCAGGAATCATCCTTGATCATCCTTTCTCTCACCCTTCTCCATCTTTGATCGTTCTTCCTTCATTCCTACTCTTTTGGGGGCCTTCCATCAGCAAATCATGTCAAGTCTCTCCTGATCGGTTCATGTGCCTGGAACTTATCTACTTTTTTGCACTGGTCTTGGCCACCATCATCTCTCATGTACATGAAGGCAACCATCTCCAAATTTACAACCCATCGTCTTCTTTTGAAACCTAACCCATGTTCCATTCGATGGCAAAGCTAATCTTTCAAAAACACTCATCAGGTGGTGTTACTGCCATGCGTAAAATCTTTCTTCAGCTTCTGAACAGGTTTAAAATAAAGTTCAGACTTCAGATGGAACACAGAGCTCTTTGTGATCTGGCCCCAGCCTATCACTCTGTCCTTCTTTCCCAAGCTCGCTAGGCTGTAGCCACCAGAGTTACATGTCAGCGTCTCAGGGTGTAATTCTGAGCTCTTTCGCCCCTGAGGACCTCTTCCTTAGTGTGGACAACCTTCTCTCTCTCTAGTGGTCCCCACCTCAGCCTTTTGTTTGTTTCCTTCATTACACTTGTTACACTGGAATGATCTTACTCATGTGCTTGTTTACCTATGTCGTGTCTGTTTTTGCCTACGAGGATGTAATGACTATGAGGAAGTGGACCACCTGTGTGGTCCTTCCCTTATCAGCAACACTTAGAGGGAATCCAATGAATTTCTACTGAGTGAAGAATAAAGAATGTGAAGTAGGCAAGACTGTATCATAAAGACATACTGTGTAGGCTCTGCAGAGGGAAGAGCCTGAGCTAAGGGCCGAATCTATAAAATGATGAATACAAAAAAAAAAAAACAAAACAAAAAAATCACAGTTTGGTTGCCAAAGCACAGAACACTGGGCTGAGGAAGCTGCCTTGGACATTTCTGGGAGGGGATTTTATAACAATACACATGTGGAACTCATTAATTAAAAAGTAATCTGCGAGGAACATATAAATAAATAGGAATGAACATCAGAAAGATTTGGACAATTTGAAGGTCATAGCTCTTATCAGTCTGGGTTTAATTCAACATGATGTTTTATGTTTTAAACTGAGAGCTGCACTGCTTTATCCACGCAGCTGTATTTGGTGGACACTCCCATTATACTGGTTAGGGGGCAGAGGCTTGAGGATCTAAGTAACCAGATGTAGGTCACATTTGGTGAGGGGAAGAGCCAGGGAATGAAAGCAACATTGTCACTAAAGCCTGTTTGTACCTTCTGTCCTGACCCTAATTGAAGCTCAGCAATGCCAGGCCCTAGGGAAAATGGCAAGAAAGAGACATTTGCCTTTAGCTTGTACTTCTCCATCCTTTACCCTTCCAGGTGGTCCCTATTCAGGCCCCCACTCCCTCCATCTGGAGTCCTTTTAGAAAGCAAGCAAGCAAGCTTATAAGTCATTAACACCTTAGCCTGAATTAGCTAATGACCTTACAGGAAAACCACTGACCTTGGTGTGGTGAAAATATTTTGACCAGAGGCCTTCTCCTCCCCCTCATATCCCAGAATCAGAGCTGCAGCTCTTGGGTCCATCCTGGCTAACGAGCATGTGCAGGCAGAGGGGCTCAATAAAGATTGACTGATTTATTGATCAATGGGAGCAGGCCTGAGCTTAATTTTCTCTTGCAGCTGCTCCTTTCTTTCCACATCTCTGGAGAAGTGGGTTTGGCCCCACCTACCATCCCTTGCACATTGCTACCCCAGCCCTTTGAACTGGGCCTTAATGGGAGTTTGGTATGAAGTTAACGGTGGCAGAAAAATATCTGGAAACCCCAAAGAGGAGGGCAGAACCTGCAACTCCCATGCTGGGATCCTGGCAAGACAGGAATCCCCAGATAGCACAAGGGGAAGCTGGTCATGGCTTTTCCAGTGCCAGGGGGTAGTGGGGGAGCAAACTTATCCCCCAGCTCCAGGATCCCTGACTCTGCATGAAACTGTGAAATTGAGGGAAAGGGCTCAGAGACCCTGGCATGTGGGGGGAGAGGTGCTCTCCTGGCCCTCCTTGCATATAGGCTGGAAGGAAGAGAAGCCAGTCTCAGGGTGACTCTCCAGCGGGTAGGTGGAGAGTGCCTGGCATCTGTCATAGGGCTTCACCTGGGCTGAGAAGCTGCCTGCCATTAGGACCCGAGGGTGCCTGAGGGTGCCGTGAGGCTGAGGCAGAGATGGCAGTGGTGATGAGGTTGTTCATAATCAGGAACATTGGTCCTCAAGGCCCAAACTGCATATTTTATGTTTAGCTCTGGACTGCACTTTGAAAGGACACATAACAACTACTACATACACGTAACATGGGGAAGGGCTTTCACACTATGCCATATTAGCAACCATGAAAGTAACTGGGCTGCCCCCAAGAGCCAACTTAAAATACTGATAGAGTTGTCATACGGAGGACGACTTTGACTTTTCTCTCTTTAGTGGTTGGTTATTGGGACCAACGAGTAGAAGGTAGAGAGTAGAAGGGGGAAGTTTCTAAAGGAGTTTTCTAATAATGACAGGTATCTGAAAGAGAAAAGGGCATTCCCAGAAGGTGCTGAGCTTCTCATCACTGGGCACATTCAAGAAGAGGCTGAGGGATCACTGTGAGCTTTGCATTAGGTGCTTCTGCATCCAATAAGAGACTGAGCTTGATGACTGAGGACCCCTGCACATCTGGGGCATAGGACTCCAGAAATCAGGACAGCAGCAACATTTGCATTTTTGGCAAGATCAGGATAGTAAGGCAGAGAATCCCTAAAACCTTCTACCTGTGCACAGGTTGCTGGGTACCTAGTCCTTGCCTGTTTTCCTGTAGGAAAAGACTAGCACTGAAACTCAAGAGCAGCCTTTCAGCTCAGGCACTAAAGGTGAGTTCAGTGTTTATTTCCAAATATTCCTAAACTCCAAGGCACGGAAAGACAGAGTTGAAGGGAAAGGAACTTGCCTTTATTGAATATTTACCTTGTTTTAGACTTACACTGCCTCATTTTGTAATCACCATCCATAAGTGCTTGGCTTGTGGCCAATACACATTGAGCTGTAAAAAAATACATGTAAGATTTCAAAAGATTTAGTACAGCAAAGAGCATTTAAAGGTAATTTCACTTATATATTTTATATTGGTGTTTTATAATGATAATGTTTTGCAATCCATAAGTAAAATTAAGTTCACTGTTTCTTTTTCTTTGTTTTTAAAAAATTGAAGCTACTAGAAAATTTAGAATTATGTACATTTGTGGCAAACATTTTATATCATTTGGTTGGTGCTGCCCTAGACCCAGGACAAGTATTTCTATTCCTTATCTTATTTAATCCTTAGAACTATTCAAAGAGGTAGGAATTTTATTTACGGAGATTCTAGAATTGAGGGAAGTTGAATACTTTGCCCAAGGCCATGTAGCTAACATGTTGCTGACTTAGGATTTGAACCCTGGTCCCCGGACTGTGACTGTGCCCTCCTTCTTCACCATGCTGCTGTATATTGACATTCTCTTTAGGGAATTGCTGCTACGCTGTAAAACACTGAAGGAAGGAGCATGAGAAATGACGGTGGAAATGCTGACAGCAGCTAAACTACTTAATTAAAAATGCAACAAAGGACTGAAGTGTGCGCTATAAGGGCAGAAATGGAAGTGAATCTGGCTTCAGTTCACTGCAAAATTGTGCCTTCGGAAGAGGGAACCTGCAAACCTGGAAGCTGGGAAGTGCACATCGCTGGGGGGACTTTAAAACTGCAGCCGTGATGGAGGGGCATTCCTGGGACAGAGCTTCCCCAGGCCTGAGCCCTGTGGGCTGGATTTAGGGCAAGGTGGAACTTCCTCTCACCTCATGAAGCCTTAGGGTGAACACTCCTGGGCTGTTTGGCAGGGTCACCCATGGAGCAGGGAGGAAAGAGTGATTAGGGGGTGGGGGCGGGGAGAACTGAAGCAGCCCACTAAATTCTGGCTTAACGGAACCCATTCTCATGAATAGCCCTCCTGTATTTGGCACGGATTTACTTGTTTGAGAAGGGATTTCCTTTCTTTTCTTTGTAGTTAGTATATGAGGGACATTTGGATCTGCTTGTGTGGGGTCCTTCACATTTCTCAGTGCACGTAAAGCTTTCTTTCTCCCTGGCCCTGCCCCCAGTGCCTCCCTCAGGAGAGTGCGTTGCTTCCTCTGGCCTTTCTGTACCGGGAGGGGTGGGGGTGTCTCCAGCCAGGCAGTGGTGAGCTGAGGGCTTCGTGCTGGGGGCTTCCGGGGCTGTGCTCAGGAAGGTTTCTTCCCAACACTCACACTTGGGAAAAGAAGCCTTCCCAGGCCGTGAGGGTGGGGAAATCTATGACAGATAGGCTGTCTGCTGTTGTGGGTTAAATAAATAAGTACCCCGCTGCCCTGCCATAACAATCAGCGGGGAAAATTTATGAGACTTGAGGAAGATGGCCTGTACAAGTGTCTGAGTGAAGGAGAAAGGAGCTTTGGTAATGATTCCACCTGCTGAAGGGGAAGGGGAACTAGAGGAGGAAGGGAAGTGATCAGCATATTTACACTGACTGGGGACCCTGGGGTTGGGGCACAGAAAACTGCTCAACTTCTCCATAGCCCTAGAGCAGCAACAAAACCCCCAAAGCCTAACCAAGGCTCTGAAGCAAGTTGACTACAGGCACCCCTGGGCCTCCCAGGGGAAGGCAGGGCACGTGGAGGGGGCGGTGAGATGCCAGCCAGCTTGAGAGGTTCTGAGCAAAGTGGCCATGGGGACCGTTTCAGCTATTAGCTCTCCAGGACCATGGAAAGGAGCATGGGGTCAGGAGATGAATCGGGGGAACATTTTTCAAGCACAAGCCATAAAAAAAAATTGAGAATCCCATCCTCCCCGCTTCCAAGGACTCTGGAATGGCGAGGTGGGGCCCAGCAGATAGGACAGACAAATGGACGGCCCTTAGCTTAGACCTACAGCTCTGTCAGCTCTGCGCTCTGGGCCTGGGAGAGCCATCTAGATGTGGCTTGGGGGAATGCAGCTGTTCCCCTCGATGGCCTCGAGATGTCTAGTTGCCTAATGGACCTTCTGGTGGGGATTTATCCAACCCTTCTGGAGCCCACTTTTATTTCTAGTGCATTTCCACTAGTACTATTGTTAGCAGGAATGACTGTGACCAGTCAAGGGGCAGAGCAGGATGGGGTAAGTCAAAGAAGGCATCTTTTGACCAGAGGTCGCTGAGCTAGGTGTGGGCTACCGTCCGTGCCCCTGTTTCAGGGAGTGGAGAGCACAAGACTGGTGTACCTCTGAATCTTCAGATAATGCGTGACTCCTATTAGCCCCAGCAATGCCATCAAAATTCTTTCCAGAATTCTAAAGAAGACGGTAAATTAATAAGCTTGGGGTTTCTGTCTGTGTATTTTCCCAGCCCACACAGTGAGTATGCAAGTGAAATAACTACCTGAAAGCTGTAACTGATAGCTTTGCAGGGCTCTTTTTCCAAGGATTCTTCATTGTGTTTCCTCTGAAGCAAGCAAGTGGCAAGAGAGACTCGCTGACCTACCTGCCTTACAGACACTGCTGCTTCATTCAGATCCTCCCCTCCTTGGCGTTACCAGCGAAACATCGAAGCGTTATGTCACTTCTGCCAGAAAAATATACAAGTCCCCTTTTCTAATAAAGGGGAATGCTAGTTTAGGCTGCTTCAGTGAGCTTTCTAGAGTTCCAGACAGAGGCTGAGCAAAGCTTGTCACTTGATTGTAGCTTCAGTAAAAGCACTGACATAATAGCCATGATTTCTAAGCCCAGTGTGAGACACCCAAATGGCATCTAGAATGAAAAAAGGTCTTCAAGGTTAAAACTAGCTCAGCGCCTCCCCACCCCCAATGCCTCACCTCTTCCTCAGAATTGCATGGAAAGTAAAACCCCACAGATCCAGCTCTGCCACACAACGTTAGCAAGCAGAGTGTCTAGCCGGTCACAGGATTTCTAATTCAGATTAATGACCCCATTCAGCCCTGTCTCCTTAGCATGAAATTAGAAAGTGTGGGAAGGAGCAAATAGTGATTTATAATGCGTGACTCTGGGTATTGGCAGTTGTGCTTGTTAAAAGCTAAGATATTGTTTTGATATAAAATAATTGAGTCTGACTTATTTATGGAATCCAGGGCTCTGCATAATGGGAGACCCCTTTCGCAAAGCCAGCGGTTGCATACCTATGTGCTTGAAGGACAGGAGAACAGACCATTGCCTATTCTGCAGGTGCTGCTGCTCTGTCAGAGACTGAAATTTGGGTAATAGGCTGGTGAGCTGTTGCCCTCTCCTTGTGTTCTGTTGTTGATTCTGTATCCATCTCTTCTTTTGCCCCTGGTCACCTCTTCCCACATGGGCATGGTCCTGGCCTTGTCTTCTCCATCCCCACATTTACTTCTTTAGGGAACTTATTTAATTTGGGGCTCCATGGCCTTTTTTTCCTCCAAGTCTCATTATCTCACCTTCATCCCAGTACACACATGGTTTTTTTTTTTTTTTTTTTTTAAGGTTATTTTATTATTTTTAGAGAGAAGGGCAGGGAGGGAGGAAGAAAGGGAGAGAAGCATCAATGTATGGTTGCCTCTCATCTGCCTCCAGCTAAGGATTTGGCTGGAGACCTGGCTTGCAACCTGGTTATGTGCCCTGGCTGGGGATCCAATCAGTGACCTTTGGGTTCACAGGCCAGTGACAATCCACTGAGCCACCAGCCAGGGGCACACACATTTTTAATTGATCCACGGAGACATGTGTAAAATCAGACTCATTGTCATCCTCATGCAAATTCCATCCCTTCTCTAACTCCCCATTCACAGTCATGCCAAGCCATTCTTTCCCTCCTTTGCCTTCCATCTCCTGCCACCAAGAGTTGCAGCTTCTTCTGTAGATTCAGGCTCTTCCCCCCATGTCCACACTCAATACAGGAGTGAGCAAAAGTTGGCTTACAGTTGTTTGTATGGAAAAAGATATGCGTGTTATGATTATTACAATAGATTTATTGACTCTGTGTTTTGGGCACTCATAACTATAAACCTACTTTTGTTCACCCCTATATGTAAGGTTAGCTCAGGATCTTGTTTAAAAGAGAAAAAAGATTTCCTTGGATAAAAATTATGCAAAACTCAATCCCTGGGCATGCTCAACAAGCCTTACCCTGTGAGGATGCATTCTTTGTTTCATTCTCCACAGATATGCCTACTCTCAGATCACGTACCAAAATACTGTTGACAATAATTAAGGAAAGTTGGATAAGCTTCAGAAATAAATGCCTCTGAAAGGGGGATAAATGGTAAGGGAAGGAGATTTGACTTGGGTTGGTGAACACACAGTACAATCAATATACAGATGATGTATTGTGGAATTGTACACCTGAAACCTGTATAATTTTATTAACCAATGTCACCCCAATAGGTTCAATAAGAAATAAAAATAAAAAAGAAATAAATATACCTGAGAAGTCATTTTAAAACCTGCATGTGTGTTAGACTCTCCTGGAGAGGTTTTAAAATTGCGGATTCCTATTAAGTATTAATGGCATCTCTTTTAAATATGTTGAACACATTTCTGCCTCAGGGCCTTTGCATATCCTTTTTGGAACTTGCTTCACCTTGATATCCACACTGTCTTCCTTCATCACCTTTTAGGTTTCAGCTCTGATGGAAAATATCTCCTCAGAGGGGCAGATACACTACTAAAATAGACTCTCTCCATCTGCTTACTTTTATTTTTAACCTTTCTTTGGATTGCTTCTCACTTTATATTTTTATTATTTCTAGTTTTTCCTCCTAGATAGTGAGTTCTGTGAGGGCAGAGATTTTTATCTGCTTGGATTACAGATTTATCCTCAAGCTAGAAAGGAGCTTCACACATAGCAGGAATTCCAATAGTATCTCCTGGATCAATGGATAAAAATGGATCAGCATCCAGGAAGGCTCGTTCTTATAGTGTGGTCCTTGGACCAGCAGCTTCAACACTGCTTGAGAAATTCTTAAAAATGCAATATCTTGGGCTTGCCACCAGTTTTGCTAAATTTGAAGCTGGGGGCAGCCATATGTGTTTCAGCAAGCTTTGCAGGTGAGTCCGACGCCAGGTGAAGTTTGAAAACCATTTCTCTAAGACAGTGTTGTGATGCTACATTATCTTTTGCACTTCTATTTGTCAAGGCAAAAAAAAAAAAAATTAAAAAAGAAAAATCCTGTGGCACTTATATTTGACCTTGACACTAACCTTAGACCATTCCTGTATTATTTCAGGTGCCTTGGGTCAAGTTGACTTGTTCTTTGGTCCTCAAGCACCTAGGAAGAGCTCAGTACACATTTTTTGGCTGGTTGATTTTGCAATATTCTTTAGATATTCCCTGTGTCTAACTGACATAAGGAAAAAGAAAGTTTATATTCTTCCATTTAGCATTAGTATACCTTCTATTAGAATGTAGAATAGACATTGATATAAAAAACTGAATTTTTAAAAAAGATTTTATTTATTATTTTCAGAGGGAGGAGAAGGAAGAGAGGTAGAGTGGGAGAGAGACATCAATGTATGGTTGCCTTTCACCTGCCTCCAGCTATAGACCTGGCTGGAGACCTGGCTTGCAACCTGGTTATGTGCCCTGGCTGGGAATAGAACCAGGGACATTTGAGTTCACAGGCTGGTGCCTCTCCACTGTGCCACCTGCCAGGGCCTTATTATTACTATTTTTAATGGCTACTTTTAGCAACTGCATGTCACTGTTAATCTTCTAAGGCAGGTTTTATTGACCATTTTACTAGTTAAGGCCTGATCCAGCCCAAATCTCACTCCTAAACTCATGCTCTTCCCTACTTTAATATACTCTTAACAAGTAATAATATAAAGCAAAATTAGGCAACCATATATTGATGTCTTTCTCCTTCTCTGCCTCTCTCCCTTCCCCTCTCTCTAAAAATAATAAATACATTATTTTTTTAAAATAGTAATAATATTTTATAACAGTATGCAACATTTAACATGCTGATGTATGTTTAAGTGTAATTATTAAGACAGAAGACTGTGGGAAGCATATTTTAGGACAGGAGTTCTCACACAGTGGCCCTAATGACACATGCTCAATTTGGGGAACTCTTCTTTTAAATCATACACACCTACCCGCCTCCACCGCACCTCTCCTTGAGGTATACCTCTTCTGGGAAACAACCTATTTCTATAATGGATGGAAGGACCTTGGTAACCAATAACTAGAGAGTTCCAGCGGGGGACAAGTCAGTAGGGGCCCAGCCCTTCGAATTTGGGAAGCAGACCCAAGTCTTGGTTTCTGTACCAAACCCATTCAGTGGACTAGCTTTCTGACAGGTCTTTGAAAAATGAGGTGTCCAGTCACAGCCCTCTCTTCCTCAATGTTTCCTTGACCTGTGGCAATTAAACTGTGGAGCAGGAAAGTGGACCTGATGCCCCATTAACCCTTTGCCAGCCAAAGCACAGATGCAGTCTGTCTCGCTAGAGAGATTTTCTTCTCAACTTCTTTCCCTTCCACCATGCTACAAAGAAAAACTGTCTCCTAAAACATTCGGTGGAGTTTCTGAGCTCCAGCGTGTGTGTGTGTGTGTGTGTGTGTGTGTGTGTGTGTGATTGCAACAGCCAGGTCAGAGATCAACAGAGGTGAAAGGTCATTGCCAACTAAATGCAGCCACTGAGTCTCCTTGTGCTTCTCCTTAGTGTCATGAAGACAAATAGCACTAAAAAAAAAAATTTCCCCAATGAAGCAGTTCTCATTTTCTCCCTTCTCATCGCCCTGCAAGCATTTCTTAATGAACTACAGCTCAATCATCTATAAACCTGATGGTTTTAAATCCAAGTATAGCCTGGCTAGAAACGATCAGAACTGAGTCGATGAAGCCAGCTTTCTGAGTGCTTTTGTCCTTGTGTTATTAAGTTTGAGCTTTTACCACAGTCAAGTCCTCACCGTTACCATGGATGACAATATCAAACAAACATGCAGTAATGTCTAGTCAGCCCTTCAGGGCTAAGCAAGACAGTAACACTGGACAACCACTTCTTGGTCATCGATAATTGTGGTATCATATATACACATGACAAAGAATATATATATTCCTTATTTTTTTATTGTCCGCATGTGCATTATAGATTTTCTCTGTGAATTTTGAATTGGAGACAATATCTCCCACTGTCTGCTTGGGGATTTCTCAGCAAACCAGAGTGAATTTGAATGCGACCTTAAGCTAAAGGCCATTGGGCCCCTATTGAAGCCACATCTGTTACAGCCAGTAATTTTTTATTAAAGAAAGACAATCCTGCCTTCCTGTTTTCTGTTTCTAAAGTTGATGACAGTTTTGAGCTTTGTGGACAGAATAGGTACCAGCCAAAAACATCAAATGATTGCCTCTTTAATGATGAGAATCCCCTGTATTCAACCCAAGCTCATTTTTAATGATGTCCATAAATGGTACTCAGCATAGTGTTTTATCCACAGTAGATGCCCAACACCTTTTTGTGGTTCAGTATTATTTACAAATGTGCATTTTAGCCACATAAAGCAAAAAAATTAGAATGGAGATATAAGAGATGGACATATTTGATTTTTACAGTAAAGTGAGAATTTGATATTCAAATTTGCATTTCTACTCTTTTGGTGAGGCGAAAGGAGAAGAAATTGGACTTCTTTCTGCTTCTGAATGAAAATATGTATGTACAGCTGCTAATATGGATCCACTTTTATCACATAAGTCCCCTATGAATGTGACTTTTCTTCACCCCTCCTACAAAGGTGAGTGACAGCCCATCTTCATGCCAAGCGAGAACTGTCTTACAGAGTAAACAGGGATCAGAACTGTAATCACTAGTTTCTCCCCTTGGCTTGTGGACCTCTTTTAGCAGGTGGGCAGGCACTATTTTGGGAGGAGGGGTGGATGAAAGGTTTTCAGTAATCTGTGAAAGATTTGAAATCTCTGTATACTGAGCATTGCTTATGGGTGGATTAAACACTGTCTCTTACACAGGGTTCCTACCCATTTCCAACTATTTATATACACATTATTGTGGTAAATAAAACATATTTATCTATAATTATTACAAAATGAATGGCAGGTTTATTGTTTTTGCCATCCTACATTTTCTCAATTGCTATCAGGCAATGTCTGAGAAATAATTCAAGTAGAAATGGTTTCCTTAGATGCCAAAATGGGGAGCTGCTGTTCTACAGCATTGCATAAGGCAGGGCTTCCCAGGCATGGTCCTTAGACCTTGTGGTACCTGTTTAAGGCGCAGGTTGCCCAGCTCCAAACCCGACAATCTGGATAAGGCAGGAAACTGGAAATCTGCTTTTTAAAAAACAAACTCCCTCATGACGGTTTCCCTGTGCATTGAAGTGTGAGGCCCTTGGGTTAAGGGAAATGGAAAGCACCCTCACACCATCAGGAGTCACCTTCGGGAAGTAAAGCTGTTTTCTTTTTTTTTCAAGTTTTACCCAAAGATAGAGCATCTCTTTCCTCTTTGAATCCTTATGTACTATCCAGAAACTCGCTAGAATATCTATCAATCATGTCAGATAGCCTATTGACAATTTTAAAGCACCGTCCCTCTGCTGGAACTCTAAAACCATCTACAGATGTGGCTTAGTCACACAAGTATTCGTCCTCCGTGGTGGGCACTGAAATTCCATTTGAATTAAATTACAGTGAGCAGGGGAGCTGGCCTACAGATCTGAAATCATTAGCAACTTCTGGGAGCATTCACCTGATTTGTGTGTATTTAGACATAACCTTCCAAAACATTAGGGAAATTTTACCACCGTCTGTGTTGCCATAGCAAAGTATAGGGGCAGCAAATATCTAGACTATGTTTCGACAGCTCCCTTTCTAGCTTGCAGCTAGACATTTCTAATCAATTCCAGCAATCCTTCCCCTCAAGTCAGGATATTCATGCCTCAGAATCTTGTGCTCTAGGCAGCTGTTAGCAGATTGGGTGACTGGGTGATGAAAGCTATCCGCTGTCCCTGGGGTGCCAAAGGGCATAGGCTCTGCAGCAAATGGGCTTAAGAGGATCAACTCCGGTGTTGCCACTTAGAGCTTGTGTGGACAGAGAGCAAAGTACTTAAGATATTTGGGTTCTCTTGCAGGCATCATCCATCTCATGACCAAGAGTGGGATGACAGTCCTGTCACACAGGAATGTTGTGAAGGTGACAGGAAGCAGGCATGGTGAGTGCTTCATGTTCTTAGCACATAGTGGGTACCCAATAACTTTTAGGGATTATTTGAAAGGATGTGTTGATGAGGGCAAGGAGGAGAAAAGAACCTCTTTGGAGAGACCACCTGAGTTCCACAAAGCAAGTGTGGAAAATTTTACAGCACGCATGGAAGCGCGCATCCTTTGTGTAACCCCCTCTCTGGGTTACAGCTTATGTGGCCCACACTTACTGAGGACTTAATAAATTCCAGAAAGCATTCCAATCATTTTATGAGGAGTAACTAATTTGATCCTCACAAGAACCTAATCAAGCAGATGTTCTTATCCCCAACTGACAGATGAGGCACCTGAGGCATAAAGAGGTTAGTGACACATAAGGAGATGAAGTTAGGCAGGTGCTATTCAAAGTGAAGGCCTGGCCATCATCAGCATCCGCACCTCCGGAAACTTGTGACAAATGCACATTCTTGGGCTTCACCCCTGACCCATGAATTAGAAACTCAGTGGGTGGACCTGGAAATCGCTGTTTTAACAAGCCCTCCAGGTGATTCTGAGGCACATGGTAGACTCTCAGAACCACAAGCCAGAAGGCAAAGGAGATTGGCAGGACAAGGTGAAGGGCCAGAGTGAGACTGCGACCAGGTGGAGAGCAGACCTGACGAACCCAGATGGGGCATGTCCCTTTAAAGAAGTGGAAATGCCTGTTGAGAGACTTGTTTTGATTTCTTGTTGTATTTCTTACAGGGTTCATCCTTTAATTCTGGATGCATTTTTCTTGTTTATTAGGAAAATTGGTGAATTTGTGCTATTGTTTTTTTTTTTTTCCCATGGTTCAGGTTCCAATAGAACAAATAAGAAACTCCCTCTCTCTCTAAATTGTGTATAAACTAGTGTGAAAGCCACTCAAGTCTCTTAAATCCATGCTCTTCTGCATCTCTACTGCAAATGTGAGTTCCTCCCAGAGGTCTTCCCTTTCTCATAGTCCTTCAACTCAGTAACCTCTGACCCCATCTACTACTTGAATTTGAAAGGGTCTTGCTGGAGGTCTGCAGCATATAATGAAAATTATAGAAAACACCTAACCGTGTACGAAGCTCAGTGCTCAGGACTGCCCAGTCATTTCTCCATTGAGTCTTTGTAACGATCTTATTGCGGCAGGCACTGTCATTATTATTCCCAATGCAAATAGAAACCCTGGTACACCCTTAGTTTTGAAAGGGACCTAACAGGCCCAGTGTGTGAGCCGCAGGGCCAGGATTCTGGCCCGGGTCTGCTGGACACCACAGCCCATGCTCTCAGCTCTGTGCTTTATGGGACCCTAGAGAACAGAGTAACAGGGTTCCATTGGACTGCTGTTTAGCTTTGAAAGAGAAACTCCGTGTCCTTTTATGATGTCCTGCTGTTTCAAGTGCTGTAGGAGGAGGCAGCACTGCCTAGGGAGGAAGCAGCACGCAGGTCCTGGTGGTTGTGCCCCCGTGGTGTTCTGAGTGCTGGCCTCCTTGGAAGCCTGCAGCGTGGCTTGAGGGTGAGGGAGGAACTAGCCCAAAAGACAGCTTGCATTTTCCCAGTGACTTGCGCTTTGGAAGTGGAGGGGGAGGAGGGGGATGAGACAGCAATTCCTTCTACCTATGTCTGCTGCTCTCCTGCTCTCTCTCCGGCGGTCTGGTTCTGCTCCTGCAAACATAAGCTGGTCACACATAAATACCCAGTCGGGACAAGTTAAGACAGACAAAACAAAACCCAGCCCAGCATTGCCCTGTATTTCTGGAATTCTCCCAGGCGTTTTCCACTTTGGCAGTGCAGCCCTTTCATAGCTTGCGTTTTGCTTCTTCGGCTCCGACCTCCTTATGACAGCACTTTATCTTCCTCTACGTATTCCAGCCTTCCTTTCTCTAACAACTGATTTTAGCCCTTTATCTGTAGGCCTCTCACTTGGTGTCGTCCGGGCAAGCTTATGAGATTTGCCTCAGGCCCATGCCACACATCTGTGGTGGGGAGGCCACTGAGTCCTCACAGGAGGACAGCGGGGGACAAAACACCTAGTGTGGTGGCCCTTTCCCAGCCCTCAGATCTGGGCAGTGGATCTGCAACTCCTGAGTTCCTGAGCCCCCTGGGACCTTTGTTAAAACAGACCCTCAGGTCACAAAGTCTGACGATGCTGATTTGATAGGTCCGAGGTGGAGCCCAGGAACCTGCACCCTAACACGTGCCTGGGTCACCACATGGCTCACTTTGAGAAGCAGACATTTGGCGGTGGAGCTGTGGTGTCAGACCTGCCGCATCCTGCCTTCAGGTGGGGGAGAAGTAATGGGGGACACTGAACTAATGCCCAACCTGGGAGTCAGGCAGTGGTGTACGAGTCAGGGAGAGAAAGACAGCCATCTGTGTTCCCATGCCCTTCCCAACGTCTTCTATCCACCAGGCCTTGGGAAAGTGTTCAGGGCTGAGGCACCATTAATCTATATCAATCAGAGTCCACTTAGGGTTTTTATTGAAATTATTGGGACCCCTAGCCATAAGGGTGGGGGCAAATCTAAAGCAGTCAGTGGTTCTCTCTGCCATAGGGAGGCAGCACCTTAAAATGGAGCCCAGACCCATAGTGCAAAGTTTAGAAATAGCAGGAGATTTCAGAAGCCGTAGCCCGAACCCCTGAATCCTGGGGACTGCCCTTGAATTTCCCATCTTTGTAACTTCCCTTCATGGCTTAATTGTGAGTTGTGAGTAAAAAGTGGAGTCTTTTGTGGCTGAGGGTCATAGCTCAATCACTGTATGATTCTTGTAGATGGATGTTCTGAATACAGTTGTTGGGGGTAGAGAAAAGAGCAGGGTCTTCTTCATAGGGAAGTAACCAATCCTGAGAGGGGCCATAGAGCTGTGGAGGCAGCTGCAAGGCAATGGACACCTGATGGGAGACAGGAGGGTAGAACGTGACAGAGGAGAGAGGTAAGATGAAAACTATTTTCCTTTGTTGCCTGAAATGTGAGTACCTGTCCTTTGAGTTCCTCACGCCTAGGTCTCTAAATCCTCGGAGGCGTTTTGGGTCTATTTCCTTGTATATCACCAAAGACCCAGCTAACATGTTATCAGAAAACCTTATAGGAGTCAGAGTTTGAGGCTGTGAGCAATGTCTGTAGTGAGGAGTGGATGGAGGCATGTTCCCAGGGCCAATCTGAGGAGCTGGAGAGAAACAGGCTAGTAGGTGCTCTGTTGGTATTACCTGGAGCAGGACCCACAGCCTAAGTGCATGAGATCTTGGAGGAGACTGTGGCTGGGAACACAGAGATATTATTCTTGTATCCATGACACACAACTCCCAGGGCAGCAGAAGATCCAATGAAGCAATGTCGCAAAAAGTCAGAAGCCTCTTAGCATTGTGATCCTTGCCAGTCTTACACATCTGGCCAGGTGATGAAATTATCCCTGTGGTAAAACAGACAAGAATCTAGTCACTGGAATTTAGCACTTAAATGTTATTGGTATTTCTAAAGCCTACAGGTTGATGTGTTTCATTCTGACTTGTGCACCCTATGCATGTTAAAACAGTTAATCAGTTCCATCTTCCCTCTCCATTACCTCCTCCCCCCTCTTTCCCCATGAGGGCAGTATTATGAAACCAGTTTACAGTTCCATGGAAGAAAACAGTAATCAGATTAGGGACGGGAAATGAGTTTCCTCTGCAGGCAACCGGGAAATTTCTGCATTGCTGTTTCTGAGAGAGGAGCTAGGCCAGAGCACACACCATCCCAATGCAGGTCTGGTCTCAGCAGCTGGTCCTTTACTGAGGCCATTGCTCATCTCCATGGTTCCCAGTGGCAGCTTCTACAAGATCTCAGGGAACGGTAACTGGGAATGGGATAAGTATCGCAGCTGAAATGAATGTAAATAAAAACTGCGGGATCGCCTACGCAGAAGCAAAGGCTGAAAGCGAAGATGGAAACTCGATACGTTCAGTTAACAGCCTGGCTAGTTGTAGGAGGGTAGCTCCATTGTTGGATACTGCCTCTTGTCACATCTTGATATAGTAATGGCTTCTTTTATCCCCTCAGAAGCTGGGCATCTCAGAGATGAAAAATATCTTTAGCATAAATCATGCCTTTTTCAGCATTTGACAGCCACTATCTCAAACTCAATTAGTCATGGGCACCAGGAAAGCTGAGATCATCACAGATTCACACGCGTTAAGTGGATAAAGCAACAGTGGGGGGAGGGGGGGATTACCTCTGTTCAGTCTCTGCTGTTCAGTGTTGATAGATCACATGGCTACTAAGAGAAGTAAGATAGTGGGAGTTTCTTTGGGGCAGGGTTAAGCAGATGTGTTTTATTTTTAAAAGACTGAATGAATTTTATCCCAGAGAGATATGAGGGAGGCAGAGCAAATGAGCAAGGCACCAGAGGATATAAAGAGTGTTTAATCAGAAACCTGTGTCATTGCTTGGATGAGGAGCTTTCCCACCACAGAGCAGATGTCTGAACCCGGGAACCTGAGAACCAGTGCAAAACTGTACCCCCAGGGTATCAAAGAGCTGACTCAGACACTTCTGGACAAAGTGCTGAGCAGAGACTCGGCTTCATTGGTACTAGAAATCTGGATTGTCTGGATCATTTTGATTAATCTTGTTTAGCAGCTTTCTAGAGGCAGTGATGTTTAGATTGCGTCTTCTGTCTTGGAGTCATAATGATGGTCATTATTTTATTGTATCAAATGGGCTTTATTGGAGGTTTTTAATGCTATACTATTGATTGGTTCTAGGCTGGAAATGTGAATACAAATGAAGCCTGGGAATCCACTTGAGACAATACCTTTTTTTTTTTTCTTAAGATTTTATTTATTAATATTAGAGTGAGGGGAAGAGAGGGAGGCAGAGAAGGAGAGAAACATCAATGTATGGTTGCCTTTCACCTGCCTCTAGCCATGGACCTGGCTGGAGACCTGGCTTGCAACCTGGTTATGTGCCCTGGCTGGGAATCGAACCAGCGACTCCTGGGTTCTCAGGCCAGTGCCTTATCCACTGTGCCACCAGCCAGGGCAATACCTTTCTTTAATAGTTCAAAGTATTTATTTCTATCCTTCTAATTGCTTTTCTTATCTGGGTCAGCATTTTTTGTTTGTTTGTTTTTGTAAGTTGTAAATCATGGGGCCTATTTTTAGACACAGTCACAAGCAATGTTGTGTAGAAAGAGGCTCTTAGGATTATAATACTCATCCCTATGGGTTCATGAAGTTGTTCTGAGGAGTCCAAATCTTTAAGAGGTAGGCAGGGATTACTCCTATTTTAAAAAATACTGAAGCCCGTGGGTTTAACAGATAGAATCAGATTCTAGATCTCCTGACTCTGTAGGAGAGGAGGATATTACCCAGCTAAGTAACTGGGTAGTGAATTAGGTTGTGAGGGTTCAAGGTTATGGCTGTGAGTTCCTGTCGGATCCCATGGGGGACCCCAGGAACCCAAGGCCAAGCCAAACAAAGTGTGAAGCCAAACTCTTGATTGAAGTTTAACCATCATGTTGACAGGGCCTAAAGGCAGAGGTTGAATTCAGAGTTCAGAACTAGAAGTCAAAAGTAAAGAGAAGATGGATGTAAGTGTGGCAAGCTGGAAATGCTCAGGGTTCAGGGCAACAGTCTGAAACTGTGGCTAGCTAGATGGGGCTGTGTGGCAGGGTGTACTGAACAGCCTGGGGTGGCTCTCCAGGGAGCAGGTCCTCAGCAGGTGCCTGTCCTACAGGGTTTTATGTGCCTACTCACTCAGGAAGTCTCATCATTTGAAGTCTAACAAATTGAAGTATATGAAGGAGATTTAAAAATTAGGGCTTGGAATTATTGTCTTGATTCTTGTGAATGTTTTATATCTGGCAAAATAAAAGAAAGGAGAAATAAAATCATTTGGCTCTATGAAGCTGGTTTGCTTTTTAAAAAATTCTTTCCATTATGTATTTACTTTAGCCAAGGTTGTATGTTCACAGCTCCTGCAACAAGACTGCCTGAGCTGCTGCCATAAGCCTGCAGCCTCTTTATGGACACAGCAGGTCATGTGAATCAAAGTTTATGGATGAATCTGAGAGATGTTCCCTCTGGCTTGTTGCATATGAGACCATGTACAGACATCTTTTCTTCTAAAAAGTGCATAATAGTAATCATACCAATCTTGCAGGGTTGATTTAAGGATTCAGTAAATTAATAAAAGAAAAGTGCTTTGAACAGCTATCAGCATATAGTAATACTCAACAAATATTAGGACAAAGAAAAACTTAAACAGCTCTATAGAAATATAGGCTGTTGATAAAATTGTTGTCATCCTTACTTGCAAATTCCCATGGCAGAAGATTTTCAGGCTGCGGTGAAAATGTATTGAAGGTTAAAGGGAAAGTCACTCAGAGTCAGTGTTTGCCCAAGGAATCTTAAGCTGTTAACCGGGTGTCACAGTTCCTCCACCACTTAATTGAAACCCGCATCTATCTATCATTATATCCTTAGGATGTCCCTAAACTGTGACGGTGGACTAGCAAAGCTTCAGAGCGGCAGATTTGTGCCCTGGACTATGTGTGAAGCTTCAACCACCAGAGGGAGCTGAAGGAGCAAGTCACAGAAAATCCAACTCAAATTGGATTAAGCAACTAGGAAATTTAATGATTATGTAACTTAAGGGTCTAGGAGATCTTGCAACTGATCTCCAGGGTGAACTCAGCCCAGTGGTTTTAGAGTATAAGCCAAAATTCAGGGCTTGTCTTCCAACAGGAGAACAGAATGGATGCAAGTAAGGATTGGAAGTTTGGAAGCAGCTCTAACTCCAAGGTATCAGGTAGCCAGTCCCGTCCTAGGCCCAGACTCTGAGGCAGCTAAGGGAGAGCAAGACCAATCATGGTAAGATCTAAATGGATAAGGCTGGGGTTCCTCATCCATTTCCAGGCTTGAAGCAGGGGTTGGGTCTTCATGACCTGAGGCTGGTGAGATCTTTGCTCCCCTCCCCTTTCTCAGAAGGGAAATTCAAAGTTGTAAAGGCGCATGTTTCCTAAAGCTAGAGGCCTTTCCCATCTCATTTGTTACTGGCCCCTTTGCTTGCCTTGTACCAGAGTAAATCTCCCTACAACATGGGCCGTGCTCTACCCACCACGGCAAAAGCCACCAGCTTGGAGACAGAATGCACGCACTGAAAATATGGTCACGCATCACCGAGTTCTATTCTTTCCAAAATAATTGAAAGTGGACCGTCGACTGTAATTGAGTGTGTGTAATATTTGGAAATAACCTCTCCAAGGGGAACCCCCCAAACAACTTTTCAATGAGAGGATTGCCCAGGAAGATGGTGCCATTGGGGAGAGATTGTCAAAAACTGAAATAGTTTTTCTCCTGTAGGCAACAAGTAGACCCTGGGAGCACTTTCCAGAAAATTATTTTCTAAATGTTTCTAAAACAGCAATATAGCATCATTTAAATCCCCCATAATCTCGAAGTTTTATCCTTTTGAAGAATAGCACTTAATTCTAACGCACATGCCTGACATGTCTGTATCAAAGCATTCTAATTACTTTGTGACACTACATGTCAAACCTCATTGTTGAAAATTTAGAAAAATCAATGAATTTTTAGATGCACAATTAATCTAAGGTTTCTCTTATTAACCTGTGTTTGCTAAACAAATGCTCCCCACATTGTCTTTATGTTTATTCTCTGGACTGGCTGTAAATTTTAGGCAGAAAGTTGTAATGGAGTGCCACCTACTGGGGAAATAGACAATAGATTAAAAATCCAGACTTCATGAGGGTCTCAACTGCAAAGGTAGGAATATTTAGGAAAAGAGAAATTGATAAATATGTAAGAGAAAAAAACATGAAGAGAAATGGAACATTCATATTTTGCTTTAACACTTGAAAATTTTATTTGAATTCTAATAGGTACTTTGATATATTTTTTCTTGAAAAATAGTTTTTATTAAAACATTTTAAAATAATTTATTGTTATTGTCTTACAGTTGACCCATCTTCTTCCATTGCTCCCCCCTGCCCCACCCACCCTATTCCCTTTTCCACAGCCAATCCCCACCTTGTTGTCTGTGTTCATGAGTCATGTATACTAGTTCCTTGACTGAACTCTTCCTCTTCTTTCCCCCCTCTGTCCCACCTCCCTTCTGATCATTATCAATCTGTTTTTTGTTTTCATGCCTCTGGTTCTATTTTGCTCGTTTGTTTGCTTTTCTCATTAGTTTCCTGAATTAGGTGAGATCATATGGTATTTGTCTTTCACTGCCTGGCTTATTTCACTAAGCATAATATTCTGCAGCTTACACCATAGTCCAGAATAAACTCAAGATAGATAAAAGACTTAAACATAAACTGTGCCAAGATAAAAGTCCTAGAAGAAATGTAGGCAGTAAAATTTCAGATATCTCACAGTGCAATATTTTCACCAATATTTCTAATAGGGCAAGGGAAATAAATGAACAAATAAACAAATGAGACTAAATCAAACTAAGAAGTTTCTGCGAAACTAAAGAAAACATCAGGAAAATGAAAAGGGAACTAACCATACGGGAAAACAAATTTGCCAATGATACCTCAGACAAGGGTTTGAGTTCCAAAATATATGAAGAACTTATACAACTCAACACCAGAGAGACAGACAACCCAATTAAAAATTGGGCAAACTACCTGAACAGACACTTCTCCAAGGAGGACACACAAAGGGCCCATAAGCATATGAAAGAATGTTCAATATCACTAGCCATCAGAGAGATGCAAATTAAAACCACAATGAGATACCACATCACACCTGTCAGAATCATTAACAAATCAGCAAACAAGTGCTTGGTGAGGGTGTGAAATAAAGGGGACCCTGGTACATTGTTGGTGGGAATGCAGACTGGTGCAGCCAGTATGGAAACACAGCATGGAATTTCCTTAAAATCTAATAATGGAACTTCCTTATGACCCTGTGATCCCATTGCTAGGATTATACCCAAAGAATCTAAAACACCAATTCAGAAGAACATGTGCACCCCTCTGTTCATAGCAGTGCTATTTATAATAGCCAAGTGCTGGAAACAGCCTAAGTGCCCATCAGTGGATGACTGGATCAAAAAACTTTGGTACATTTACACAATGGAATATTATGCAGCAGAAAGAAAGAAGGAATTCCTTCCTTTTGTAACAGCCTGGAGGGAACTGGAGAGTATTATGTTTTGACATTAGTTTAAACTTAGATATTAGGAAATGCCCTCAGTCTACACTTAAAACCTCAAAACTTTCATACAGATGAGACCTTAGAGATCATTTGACACCCTCACATTGCAGATATTCATTTTGTGTGGAACGGGGGAGGAGATAGGCATACATACAGCAGAGATGTGTTGTGGCTTCATCCTTTCCAATGTTTTGAGGGAGTACTTTGCTGTCTTTCCTGATACATGGGATGACCCTCAAGCAACAGGCAATAGACACAGAAACATTGTCTTGTATGCATATGATAGGTTTTATTAGTATGAACTAAAAAGGTACTTAGAAAACAGGTTACTGTATCCTAGGTATGGCACTTCCTTATGATTGGTATAAGGATAGACTCCCCTATCACTGAGTTATCACTGAGCATGAGTTGGCCTTCTTCAGAAGCACAAGTCTTAGGCTTCTCAGATTTCACACAAAGTTACTAATCCTACTCCCGGTTCCATTTAACAGAAATAGAGAATGTGTATACCTATCGGTACTTATTAGTACTCAATTACTTCCACAACTGGAACTGAGAGGAAGAATATTAATGAACAAGAACAAATAACCTGATTGCAATGTCATCCACCCACCCACCCACCCATCCATCCATCCACACTCTAAAAATTTGTCTGTGGAGTAAGCCTATCAGAGAATTAGACTTGAAATGCATCATAGCCTGGCTCACGTAGAATTGCTTTTATTGCATTGTAATTTGGCATGAGGGTATCAAACAATTTAAAAGATTGTTCTAGGAAACATTGTTATGACATATATTCTTGGTTTTTACATTATTCAAATGTTTTCATTATAACACAATTTCCTATAATAATTGTTTGAATTAAGCCTGAAAGGGAAATGTTTTCCTAAAAAAAAAAACAAATAACAGAGGTGCTGGGGAGGGACAAGGCAGTATTAGAAGTGAAAAAATGCAGTGCATGTGGGAAGTGATCATTGGCTCAGGTTACCTGCAATGAGGCATACAACTAGGACTGGAAAATGGAATAGAGCCAGATTCCACTAGGACAAAGAATGAATATTATGTGGGAATAAAGGGAAGAACCTTCATTGTAAGAATATGATTTGAGTGCTTACCACTGGACAGGTGCTAGATATGGGTGATAAATAAAATGAACACACTACTTGGCCCCCTAGAGCTGCTACGATCAATGAGACAGACAGTAATCTAGTAAGCAAACACATACATACTTAATTTCTCACTGGGGATGAAAAGAACAGAGTACTAGGAGAGCAGAGTGAAAGAAATCTTTGGAAAAGGTGAACTTGTTTCTGACAAGATGACATAAGAGGAAAGATCTGAAGGATGAGAGGTGTTGCCCAAGTGCAGGGACCACAGAAAGATCAGTAGTATTGCCTCTGGCTCTCAGATGCACGTCTCCCACCAAGAGACTATCTTCTAAAATGGGGTGCCTATTTTAGGGTCACTCTTAGTCTTAGCATATTTGTGTCTTAAAATAATAGAGTTATCCATCACATTGGTACATTTTGCATTTGTTTATTATTGAAATCCTGGAAAATTTGTTGAGTTAAAGATGGCAAAGCACACCTCAAAAATATCCTGAAGCTAATATTAAAGTGGGTGGGAATCGCGACGTGGCGTGGCGTGGCTTTGCTTGGCTGATAGGGTGGTTCTTACAGAGAGTTCTGTGCTTTGGATTCTATGGGTGGGTTTAACAAATTGGGGGCAATTGTCCTATATTTTTAATGGAGCCTTTGGACGATAAAACTGGAGTTGGGTAGAAAAAGGGCATGGTTTGGCTGACATCAGGCCCCTCACACCGTTTGTGAGGGTCACACGGTGCAATGAGACCTGGCACAGGGTATCCTGTGCAAACTGTCACTCCTCTTCTCCTCAAAAGTCTATGTGTGGGTCAAGTTATGTTGTCTTCTTTTTACCCCTTTCTTTGGGGGGAGACTGCTTTTCTTCCACCCAACCTTAGTCATGTAGTCCAAATGTCATAATTTTAGATGTCCCCTGTGTTCTGGCCGCAGTGACAGGTCCAGAGAAGGCTCGTGATGGCTTATTTAATGGGAGCTGCTTCTTTCTGGTGTCAGAACCGCAAGGGTGCAAGTTTGCAGTTGTGGTGCTGTGTCCACAGCTGGTGACAAGCTTGTCTGCAAACAGAGGATGGAGAGTACCCCAGGAAGAACAGCACAAAAAGGAGGTGTGCTAAGGAAAGCCCAGGTGAGGTTGAAGTCTCTGTTTTCCTCTGAGATCTTCAGCGCTGCCCTCCCTGTCCTGCTCATAGGTTGGGAGATAGCTTTCTCTTTGATTCTCTGAGTTACCCCAGAATGTGGCCAACAAATCCCGTTTGCTTAAGCTATTTAGACTTTGAGTTTTTTCATGGGCCATTTTATAAGGTTTTGGAGTGGGGATCAGGACAGGGTGTCATGAGAGATGTCTCTTCTGAAATCCCACAATCAAAATCGCAGTCTATTTACTCTGTGCTCTGAGTGGAGGAGTGGAGGCACCACCTTCAAGTAGTTAAGCAGGATTAACCTTAAGGCCTGCAGAATTTTAGACAGGGGCTGATTCTGAGCGGCATAGATCATTAAACACTTGGGGAGGGGCTTGTGATGAGAAATCACTTATTATAGCTTTAACGGTAGCTAGCTAAAGAAGGATAAGTAGGGAAATGGTTTGAATTTTGTTTCCCGAGAAAGAGTCTTTGGTTGCAACTTTGCGCAAGGAGGGACTGGCTTGACTCTCTCGGTTCTCCTTCAAGTGGTCCCAGCCCATTGGTCCACCTTTATTGCGCACTACAGGGACAATCTGACTAATAAACCTTCCTTGAACATGGCTTCTGCTTTCTCACCTCTCTCAGAATGGGGTGCCCTCCTCCCCTTGTTTTTTCACCCACTGACCTCTTTCATATACTTCAAGACTTATTGAAGATAACCCATCTTCCATGAAGCCTACCATATTGGCTAAAAAATTAACCTCTGTCTCTTTAGTTTACAATAGGGATTTTATATGTAGTTCCCTTAACATTTATACATTAGTAGTATAATTAGTAGTCATAGTTACACTTATCTTATTTTTATGCTAGCTGGTAAAACATTAGGTCAAGGGACTTGCCTATATAATTTCTAAGCTCTTTTACAGTCATTCTTTAATTCTGTAACTTCTATAATTCTATAACTAATATGAACTGCCCACAAACTTAGGATACAGATAAAGGCACATATTTGTATTTTAAAATGACTATATTAATATCTCTTATCCCTTTTTTCAGTTTTTTAAAGATATAATTAACATATAACGTGTATAAATTTAAGCTGTACAACATGTTGATTTGATGCACTTACATGTTATGAAATGACTACCACCCTGGTGTTACCTCACACATTCACCACCTCACATAATTACTGCCATTTTTTTGTGGTGAGAACATTTACTCTCTTAGCAGTCTTCAAATATGTAACACTATATTGTTAACTACAATCACTATGCTGTCCATTAGAGTCCTTATTGTCAGATGTTTAGTATGTCTTTCTTCCTTGAGACTTCCCCTCTTCCTGAACTAGCCAGGAACTCTAAGGAGGCACCATCCAATAGAACTTACCAGGCTAGTGCAAATGGAGAACTGAACTTTTATTATTTATAGTCATAGTTTGTTTGCTTTTTAAGATTTTTTTATTCATTATTTTCAGAGAGAAGGGTAGGGAGAAAGGAAGAAAGGGAGAGAAGCATTAATGTATAGTTGCCTTTCACCTGCCTCCAGCTAAGGACCTGGCTGGAGACCTGGCTTGCAACCTGGTTATGTGTTGGGGAATCGAACCAGCGACCTTTGGGTTCGAAGGCTGGCGCAAATCCATTGAGACACACCAGCCAGGGCTGAGCTTTAATTTTATTTAATTTTAATTAATTTGGATTCAAATTTAATAGCCACATGTAGCTAGTGACCCCCATACTGGATAGTACAGCTCAAGGAGCTTCCACCATACAGAAAATGTTTTGCTTCACCTTCTGCACCCAAGTAGAGTAACACTGGGTCCCAAAGCCACTATAGCTGATGCTTCCTGTCACCAAATGATGTTGCTTGTTGAAGTTCAGCGCAGCACGGCTGTCACAGTTGCTGGTCCCTTGCTGCTGCAAATCTTGCGGGGGGAGGTGTATGATCCCACTCCTTTGGGCTAACATTAGCCACACTGCCCATGCTTGAACTCCAAGGCTGGAAGTCTTCTTATTCAGGTTTCCATTCAAAACTGCCATCCAGGATTTCTGTAGCAATAAGAGTTGGGATCAAGGTGATTTTGTTGTTTCTCAACTCACGGACCTAGAATCACTAACCCCATCTTTGTCTAGTAACCATCACTAGGAATCAGAGGGTTTTTCCTTTAGAATTGTCAAAAACACTAAGAATTGCCTTTGGATGCCTCAAAAAAAAAAATAGACTCTTAGACAAGGATTCAACTGTAAGTAATTTATTTAGGAGGCGATTTAGAAGTATCAAAGGGAGTTGAGACATAAAATGGAAGGAAAATTAAACAACAAAATAAATAAGCAAATAAAACAGAAATATTCATAAATAGAACAACTTAATGGTTGCCAGGTTGGAAGGGGGTTGGCTGGGGGGAGCTGGGTGAAGAAGGTGAAGAGATTAAGAAGCACAAATTGGCAGTTACAAAATAGTCACAGGGATGTAAAGTACAGCATAGGGAATGCAGTCAATAATATTGTAATAACTATGCATAGTGTCCAGTGGGTACTAAACTTATTGGGCAGATCATTTCATAAATTATATAAATGTCTGACCACCTAAAACTAATATAATATTGAATGTCAACTTTAATTGAAATAGTAATTAAAAATATATATCAAACAGTTACCACTGGGCAACTGAAGCTCAGTCCTCCTGGGAAGACCTAGGACATGGTGTAGACCATGCTTCAGAGTTATTCCAGCTGAGAGGTGAGTAAGTTGGCATCCACCCATTGAACGCCCCTGGGCCATTGGTTGAGGGCTTCTCCTGGAGGCACTAACTCCCCAGCACTCCCACAGGACCCTGATAGAGGCCAAGTGTGCTCCCATGAGTTATTACCATTTGCAGTAAGAAGTCACTGGGCTGTAGAGGTGACAATGCCTGCTCCAGGGTCCTGGACAATGTGGTCCTCATGCTTCCTTTTAAAATATTGCCTGTTTTAGCTGGTTCCAGGGTGCTCACACCTCTCCTTCTGAGATTAATGTCCTTGGAAGTTTCTCACAAGAAAAGTAGAATCTGCTACAGTCGTAAAATCTGGGGCAGGCAGCATTGTCTCCGATAAGCTACCCCATTTCAAGTTGGTTTGTCTGTTAGGTAGTATACTGACTACCCAATGTACTAAGAGCATCAAATAAAACTTTTATGTGGTCTGAAAAGCACAATAAAAATTAAATTGAAGCCTCCTCCACAAGTACTAAGAGCATCAACTTTATATAAAAGGGTTTACAAATTTCAAGATCTCTCAAAATTGCAAATTTTAAATGTACACGTTTTCATAAATTCTTGCCTTTCTCAGTCTCAGTAGGAATGAGCAGCAGTACACTGGCAGCATATGAATAGGATATACTTGGTCTCATAAGCACAAGATGAAAACGCAGTTTCTGAAAGGGGGCAGAGTTAAACAATGGAATCTGTTCTTAAATACTGCCATGTGGGATTTAGTGAGGTGGAAGTCACTCTAGAGGTGAATTCAGTGTTCCTTCATGGTAAAAGAATTTGGCTTGGTTTAAAAGAAAGCTCATAGGTAACAATAGCTTCTTTCAGTACTTTCTGGGGCATGAAATACAAGGATTTGTTTTACTTTACATTTAATTGCAAACTTAATTGGGTCTAAATTTACAATCTCTCCAGGTAGACAGAATATCAATAATAGAGGACCTCCTAAGCAGTGTGGGGCTTCTCATTGAATATTCAGTGTGTGATATGAAGATTTATCTTGTAAATACCACTGGTCATAGCCTTGTAAAATCAGAGATACATCGTTTATAGTTTGACTTGAGTGTAGAGCAAATGGAGGAAGAATCAATTTTTAAATGAAAATATCAAAAAGGATATTTCATAATCTTAATTAACTTTGCACATTGATTTTTAATGTGGGGTGTAAAGTGTGATTATCGCTTTTATGGTCAAAATCAGATAATCTGGTCATGAACTTAAATGTTAAAAAGTAATGTGAACACATTTTGTTTGGCTTGAGAAATTAGTCATTAAGTTCCTCAATTAACTTTGGGTTCATTATGTAGAAATTGCATTATATAAGTGAGTCAGGTTGTAAACTTTCAAATTACGAAGTAAGTTATTAAGCATGTTAGGTTGGAGTGTACCAGTGAGAGATGCATGAACTGCTGGATTTGAGGGGAAAGAGGAACCCTGCACCCAAGGGCATGGAATAAACTAAGTTCCCCAGTGTATTACCAAGCATTGTAGCATTTAAGAAGTCACCTAGAGTAGTAGATTGGTTAGTGCTTCTGTGGTAATAGACACCTGACCCTTGCAGCCAGCCAGAATGACCTCTGCAGACTCATCCGCTGACCCATTAGAGGTGAGCCATGTACTCCAAGCAGGGTTTGAGGGAATAATTGCCCAGGATCATCTAACCTTTGATCCTGACTCACTTTCCCTTTGGCCTCATCTTTCCATCTTGATTGAAGCAGTTTGCTCCAACACTCTGAACACTGCCCCTGCTCTCTGGATGTCAGCTCTTTCTCTATTATTACTTGCTTTGTTCCAATGACTCACCTTACTTCAGCTAAAGACACCCTGCTTCATTTTCTAGCCTGTTGATTTAGCTGAGTCTCTGGCTGGGTCGGCCCCTGACCTACTCAGGGTTGAGGTAGGATTTGGGAGAGAAAAGGGGAGGAGGCTGGCACTTCATGATCCACAGTTGCTGCAGAGTGTGCTAGGATCCAAAAGACAAAATGGGACCAGTCTGGGGGCCAAGAGCAAGAGACCCAGTGCTAACTTCTGGGCAGGGATTGAACTTTGTATAAATTAAGATATGCTAGTTTGCACTGTAATAACAGATAGCCCCAAAGCAGTGTTTTAACAAAATAAAAGTTTACTTCTTATATAAAGTATCCAGTATGGATGGCTTGATGATCTGCTCCACATGGTCACTCAAGGATTCAAGCTAACCAAGGCACTGCTGCCGTTTTATTATCTGCATCATCTAGGTCATGTAGATTTTATACTGCACAGCAGGAGAAAAGAGACTGGAGAATCTGGCATGGGTTTTTCACTGTCTCAGTACAAAGTGATATATTCATTTCTGGTCATATTTTATTGGTTAGAAGAAGCCAGATGGTTCTGTAAATTTAAGGGGTCCTGGGAATGTAGGACAGCTGGTATAATACTTGGTAAGAATTCTGTCTCTGTCCCAGAATCCAATCAGGAGTGGGACGGGGGTGCTGGGGCTGAAGGGTAGGCCAGAAGTTTGGAGAAATAAGTACAAGGGAACCCATCCAAAAGAAATTTAAAGGAAGGCAGGAGGAGAGCCTGGTCTGGAAAGGACTTCCCTGGGGCCCTCAGCTGGCTGAGTTCTCATTCTGAGCAGCAGGGTGATCTGTGCCAGGGGCTGACATGCAGGATCTGAAAGTCACTTTCAAAGATAATCGTTCCCCATTAGTGTGAACGGAGTTTAATAAGTGATTCCTGAATGCATAGAGAATGCATGTGCCTTTAAAAAACCATGTGCATTCTTGTGGAATGTTTGGAACTAGTTAAGTATCATCTTAGGAGAAAATGTATCATCTTTTGTGCATCATTTGGTTGTGAGGGTTTCCTATCCTTTGGAGTCACATGCTTCATGTACAAAATAGAGTTAGTATTTCATAAATTGTTGCTACCATTTATTACCTTAAGTACATTACAAGCATGTCTTCATATAATTTTCTTTATAACCCCCAAGATTATTACTATTCGCTACCCCACTTTACAGACAGATGAAATGACTATCTTTCAGAGGTGTTAAAAGTCATCACTAGTAAGTGGCAGAGCTGGAATTCAAACCTAGGTCTAAATCCAGTGTCTCATGTCTAATTGCTAGCATTCGATAAAATATAATGTATCTAGCATTTACTAGGAGCTCAATAATGTTGATTTTCTTATTCCTGTTTTTCTTTCCTTCCTCCCTCTCATCCCTGGAACTCCAGCCAAATTACTTCACCTGTTGGGGGTTCCTTTAGGGATGTCTCTTTAGAGAAGAACCAGAAAACCACTTACATATGCAATGATTTCTCCAACTGAGCCAGTGAGGGGGGAGAGCTGGCGGCATGGAGGATGGACACGCTCTCCTGCCAGCCCGCTGCTGCCCCTCTGCCCACTGTGGGGCTGGGGGAGGGCAGTGAAGGAGGGGATGAGAAAGAGTCCTGTGCTCATTTACCTTCTCAAAAGTAAGAATAAGAGGAATGGCCTTCCCCTCTCCCTTCTCCCTTTTTGCAATATTTCTGGCTTGAGTGCTGTTTCAGTGGTTTGTTTACACCTGAAGAAAGTGATTTACTTGGTGATACTAACATTTCTACTATTTAAGCTAGAAAAGCTCTACCAATTTCCAGCCCTTCTCAAAATTGAAGTCATTTAAACCCTCATTCTTAAAAATATGTGGCTTGCACAAGCAGATCCCGGTTTCCCTCTGTCCTGAGAGCCAGGTGGACTGTGACAATGAGGTGAAGGTGGGAGGATGTGGTTCTATATCTTGAAGATAAGACTGTGTTTTTTTTTAATTTAGAGGAAAATGGACGATGCCTCTTTATGGCACCCAGCATGGAGCCTGGATAATTTCTTTTCTTTTATTTCATTCTGTAAAAAAACTGGATGACTGCCAGAGGAAAGTAATTTGGGACACAATTCTTAGTGTCTACTATATTGAACTTCTCTGAACACTTCAGGCTGCCACTTGGTGTGAGTTTTAGGGCCTTAAAGGGTGTCCTGAGTCTTCATGCATGGGAAGCTTGATATGTTGTCTTCTTCATCTAGTTTCCATTTAAAAATTTTCCAGCAGACTCCTAGAATGACTTAGAAACTCTCTGTAATCAAATGATAATAAATGTCTGCATCAGCTAAATGTACTGCTGATTTGCTTATTGTTTATCATATGATGGGTACTAGACCATTTTCTTAGTCATTTTAAGGATAATGATTCACTACCATTAATTCAGGAAGACCAAATTCTTCTTTTAGTTAAAAGTTTAAATTCTGCTCTCCTGATGTAACTCAGTAAGTTAAGTATTATCCTAAGAAGTGCCTATCTGAGGGTAGGAAACCAACCAATTTGTTAGTTTTTAGAATTTTGGTCTCAAAGGCAGTTTAGGAGCCACACATGTTTTTTTGTTGCTGTGAATTGCTGTTGGTGTTGAGCATGATTTGAATCAGGATGGTCAGACTTTGACTATGAGATACTGAGTCACCAAAGGGAACACATGTTGCATCTTCCAGGCTGCTCAAGGATTTAGAAAATTGTTCTCTTCCACTCACTTTGCACTTGATGAGGCAGCGCAGTGCAGTGAGCATGCAACTCTTTGAGAATATACAATTATCCTGAACAATTAATCTGATACCTCAACTCCAAGAGTACAGGGAGCTTGTCATAAGAAAATGGAGTAAGAATAATTGAACTCTGTAGGAATTGGTTCATCTATCACATTCGCTCTTAGCTTTAAAGAAAAATCTTCCCCTCCTTTCTATAAACACTTCTACTCCTATTGTCAAAACCAATTACTTGGCGGGGGCACTTGTCACATTTTGTTCCTATTGTGAGTGAAATTGTCATGTGTGAGAGACTAATAAATATCTCAAGTAGATGGGGAGTTCCTCAGAGCAAAGGGCTGTGTCCTTGAGTCTTGAGACTTGAACTTCATATATAATGATACATAATGCACCATTCATTATTGTGAATGATGCACCATTGTATTGAATTACTATTCTGGTCATTATGATTCATCATTCATACTTGATGAAAATTCAGACATTACAAGTACACTTGATGCTGCTGTCTTTCCCATGCATTTGTGTAGTGTCAAGACAAGTTTATCTTGACTCAAGACCCAAAGCTTTTGGGTAGGGAACTTGCTTTACAGGAGGTTTATAGGCAGAATGAAGTTTATTTAATTCAGTGAATATTTATAGAGCTTCTAGCATATGAAATATTGTCAGCTTAAAAAAATAGTATCCAAGCACTTGATGAGTTTATAGTGTAACATATGAATGATGAATAGATTTCAACTTAAATGCCTACCTCTGTTAATTGATGGTAGCATCTTGGATTGCTAATAAGGATTATGAAATCTCATCTAGGCTCAGAATGGGAAGAATGTTGTAATCAGTAAATAATATATACTTTTTATATAAAGAATAGAGAATGGAAGCATGGGTGCCACATATTCATGCAGAATGAATTCAAAGTCTAGATAGAAGCTTTTATTTAGTAGACTTCAAATTAATCAATACCTAAATCAAATTTGTTTGGTACAAAGTACATACCAAATATATAAATTATATGAAATAATTATCTATTAGTCTGCTTGTGCTGTCATAACAAAATATCATAGACTGGGTAGCTTAAACAACATAAATGTATTTTCTTATACTGGAGACTGGCAGTTCAAGATCAAAGTTCTTGTCGCTTAGTTCTTGTGAAGACTCTTTTTCTGGTTTATAGACAACTACTTTTTAAAATTAATTTACTGTTATTCTATTACAGTTGTCCCATCTTTCCCCCATTGCCCTCCCCCCCCATCCTGTCTCCTCTCCCACAGTCAATACACACAACTGATTTTTGTATGCACCTGACCTCTTCTTTTGTGTTCTTGATGAGAGAAGAGAGAGAGTTATAGTGCCTAATGGAACTAGGGTCCTAGCCTTATAATCTCTTTCAACTTTAGTTACTTCCTCAGAGGCCCTATCTTTAAATACAGCCACATTGGTGGTTAGAACTCCAACATGAAAATTTTGGAAGGTTGCTGTCAGTCCATACATAGCAACATGTGGTATAAAACATTGGTTTATGCCTTCTTTTTGGAGGAGGGAATATCATAGAAATTATACACCTAAACAGGCTTATCATTTTAAAAGGAACAAAATATCAAAATAAATTTCTTTTTTAAAAATTATTTTATTTATTTATTTTTAGAGAGAGTAGAAGGGAGGGAAAGGAGAGGGAGAGAAAAATGCATAAGAGATACATCTACTGGTTGCCTCTTGCACCCACACTTCCAGCTGGGTACCTGGCCAGCCCACAACCCAGGCATGTGACCTGACTAGGAATTGAACTGGTGACCTTTTGGTTCACAGGTCAGCACTCAATCCACTGAACCACACCAGCCAGGGCTCAAAATTAATTTCTTAATGTTTTTTTTTTTTTGTATTACCTGCATTTATTACTTTTACATACATTTGATCTTATAAGTTGGTCATTGTAACTCAAGTAATCTACATAATTCATTTTTTATGTAATTCAATTTTAAAAATTATATCAAAGAAGCCAATATAGGGAAAAGTAACAGTTGGTAGATAGGTTTACAAATGCATATTTAACAAAAAGTTATGTACTTTCTGTAGCTTAGTGATACCTTGAAATAATAATTAACCATTAAAAAAGGCTACCTACCAAATGATGTTAACTGCAAACATCTTGACTTGGAATATGCCTCCATTCCTCTACCAACCAACATGCCTTATATTTACATTGGTGTGTGCTTAACAGACTAAAATATCACATTTATTTTTATGGCTATATCCATTACACTAACATTTTTTTTAAATGTAATTTCTTAAGGTAACGCTTGCTATCAGCAAAATTGAAATCTGGATCCAGGTTTGTTTTTGTTGTGTGATGTTTTTTCTTTTCTTTCAAAAAAGATTTGATTATTAAAGTAATAAGATACCAGAACTAGCTATTACCCATACAAAAATAGAACTATATCAGTGTTTTGAGTTCAGCCCTGTCTAGCTCTTGTTTATTTTTCTATTCCTCCAGGGGTTTATATTTCATAAGAAAAGATATTTAAATAACATTTATTCAATATTATTAAAGTAAAAGCTGACCTGAGTTTTACTGTAACTCTCAGCTTTACACAGATCATTATGCCTTGTCATTTCTCACTTGTCCTGACATGACAGAACTGCAGGATACCCATGTTGCTAATTATTACTGGCAATTTTCTGTTATTTCAAGTAATAGTGTCTCAAACATCAGATTATGTAAATATGGTTATACGTAAAGTATTTTTGTTATGATAAATTTCTAAAAGTGGAAGTCTTAGCCTTGGCTGGTGTGGCTCAGTAGATTGAGCACTGGCCTGCAAACCCAAGGGTCACTGGTTAGATTCCCAGTCAGGGTACCTACCCAGGTTGTAAGCCAGGTCTCTAGCCAGGTCCCCAGCTGAAGGCATGTGAAAGGCAACCACACATTGATGTTTCTCTCCTTTTCTTCCTCCATCCCTTCTCCTCTTTATAAAAATAATGAGTAAAATGTTTAAAAAACAGAAATAAATAAGTGGAAGTCTTAGATTAAAGGCTGTGAATATTTTTAGGGATTTCAGTAAGTGATGCGTTTCAGAATTTTACATTCCTATCAGTAATTTGAAAATGCCCCTTTCTCCATACTTTTGGCAAAACAGTATTATTATTTTTTATGTTTGTTAAGTTGATAGATAAAAATATGATATAGGATTGTTATTTACTTATAGATTTAACTCTGGGCTTAGATCAGGACATAGTAAGTGTAGAGAGAAGCCTTGTCAGTCTGTCTTACTGCTCTAAAGACTAATATTAGATTAAAAAAAAACTTTTTATTAATCCATTTCGACAAATGTTTTCTGAATGCCTCCTCAAAATAAAGGGAAAAAAATTAGAATTTTAATCTTAATATTTGGTAAGTTAATAATATTCCTTAGTTGATGGCATAGTAGCACTGTCATGCCAGAATGCTCTCTTGTTGTTTGTTATTACTTTCTCTCCTTTTAGCCTGATTTCTACTCCTTTTCCCTTTTCTTCCACAAGCAGCCATTCTAGTGTATTTAACATATGTATTGTATATGCATGTATCCTTTAAGAATATGTAGTGGCGCTGGCTGGTAGCACAGTGGATGAGGCGCCGGCCTGTGAACCCAAGGGTTGCAGGTTTGACTCCCCAGCCAGGGCACATAACCAGGTTTCCAGCCAGGTTTCCAGCCAGGTCTGTACCTGGAGGCAGGTGAAATGCCACCATACATTGATGTCTCTCTCCCTCTCTGCCACTCTCCCTTCCCCTCTTTCTAAAAAATAATGGAATAAAATCTTAAAAAAAAAAATAAATAAATAAAAAATAATACGTAGTGTTTTGTGGTTTTGAGTTTGTGTTTTTAAGTTGCAGGCATTTTATTCCCAAATCTTTTATTTGTGAATAAATGAAATATTTGTGAATAAAATCTTACATTTTTTTAACACTAAACACTACATCAAAAAATTAGACTTCTGGTCAATATGGAGACATAGATAGACATGCTTCATCTTCACACACAACCATGGAAAGAATTGTAGCCATATCTCAAAAACAAACAACAACCAGAACTGTCAGAAAATCAAGCTGTATAGAAGTCCAACAATGAAGTATTTAAAGAAGCCAGCTAGAAGGGACCGAGTTGCAAAGATGGGGCCAAGTGGCAGTTCCATCTTTGGCTCAGATCAGCAGCAGTGGTGGGGGTGGCCAATCAGATAGTCTCACATTCACATGTGGTAGATAAAAATTAGGAGGGATATGCTGGGAGTATGCCATCCTAGCCCCGGGCTAGACTGCGCAGCCCAGAGTTTCAGCACTAGGAAGATAAACCCCCATTGCCTCTGGCTATAAAAACTGGTGGGGGTTGAGGTGACAGAAGAAATCACTGGATTTTTGCAGCTTTAAGTGATCTCACAGGGCAGTGAAAGAAACTGCAGAATTTTCATCACTTAAAGGGCCAGCACAGTCTTAGAACATATGTAAATCACAGAGCAGCAACTGGAATGGTGCCAATTGCATACAAGAAGTGGTTGAAGTGACTTGAAATGGGGTGAGTGCTGGGCACATCACCAGAAACCAGGTAACAGCTTAGTCCCCTCTCCAAGACCCCCACCACAAATAGAACCACAAAGTGGTAGAGTGGGTTGCTCCACCCTGGTAATTACCTAAGGCTCTGCCCCACACAATTTACAGGTGACTTTGCTACTAGGCCATATTACTCAGGGAGTAAAATCAGCTCTACATAATACATAGAAACAAACACAGGAAGGCCACCAAATTGAGGAGGCAAAGAAATATGGCCTAGAGGAAAGAACAGAACAAAACCCCAGAAAAAGGACTAAACAAAACAGGGATAGCCAACCTATCAGATACAAAGTTCAAAACACTGGTGATAAGGATGCTGACAGAACTCATACAGTATGGCAAAAAAAAAAAAAAAATTAATAAAAGAAGAAATGAAGGTTACACAAAGTGATATAAATAAAAGTATAAAGGGAGCCAACAATGGAGGGAAGGAAGCATGGATTCAAATCAGTAATTTGGAGCAAAAGGAAGAAATAAACATTCAACTAGAACAGAAGAAACAAAAATGCAAAAAAAAGAGGAGAAGTTTAGGAACCTCTGGACAACTTTAAACATACAAACATCTGAACTATAGGTGTGCCAGAAGGAGAAGAGGAAAAACAGGAAATGGAAAGCATTTTTAAAAATAAAGGAAATAGACATACAAGTCCAGGAAGCACAGAGAGTCCCTAACAAGTTGGACCCAAAAAGAACTACACCAAGACACATCATAGGTAAAATGCTAAAGGTTGAAGATAAAGAGGGAATCTTAAAAGAGCAAGAGAAAAGAAGAGTTACCTACAAAGGTGTTCCCACAAGACTCTTATCTGATTTCTCAAAGGAAACTTTGCAGGCAAGAAGGGGCTGGCAATTAGTATTCAAAGTCATGAAGAACCAGGACCTATAACCAAGATTATTCTGTCCAGCAAAACTATTATTTAGAATGGAAGGGCGGGTAAAGTGCTCCCCAGACAAGGTAAAGATAAAGGAGTTAATCATCACTGAGCCATTATTACATGAAATGTTAAAGTTTATTTAAGATGAGGAAGATACAAACTATGAAAATTGAAATGACAACAAACTCACAACTATCAACAACTGAATCTAAAAAACAAAAACAAACTAAGCAAACAACCAGAATAGGAATAGACTTATAGGTATGGAGATCATTTGGAGGGTTATGAGCTGGGAGGGGGAAGGGAGAGAATGAACAAAAAGGTGCAGGAATTAAGAGGCATAATTGGTAGGAATAAAATAGGGGATGTTAAGAATAGAATAGGAAGCCCTGGTTGGTAGCACAGTGGACAAGGTGCTGGCCTGCGAACACAAAGGTTGCTGGTTCGATTCCCCAGCCAGGGCACATTACTAGGTTGCAAGCCAGGTCACCAGCCAGGTCCACTTGGAGGCAGGTGAAAGGCAACCATACATTGATGTTTCTCTCCCTCTCTGCCTCTTTCCCTTCCTCTCTCTCTGGAAGTAATAAATAAAATCTTAAAAAAAAAAAGGATAGTGTAGGAAAGGGTGAAGCCAAAGAACTTACAAGCATGACCCATGGATATGAACTAAGGGGGGTATTGCTGGATAAAGGGGCGGGTACCAGAAGAAGAGGTGCAAAGGAGGGGAAATTGGGACAACTGTAATAGCATAATCAATAAACTATACCTAAAAATTAAATTCTATCCTTGTGAGCATGTTTACATTTTTGCTTCTAATTGTTACAAAAATTCCACAGTGCACATATGAGGCCCAAACAAGGAGGAAAATATTTGTATTCAATTCATGGCATGATCAAATGAACTTATGTATTATTACTTTTTGAATAAAGATTATGATTAGTGGTGTAGTTCATATGTTTATGATGAATCTATAAATTTCTGAGAGGATTGCAAGAACCTTAAGAAAGCTTAAATTAGTAGCACCCATTTAGAGCTTCAGTAATTCTGGAATAAGTAAGACTGTTTTTCCACCCTGCACACACATCCAGTGGGCCACACCATGTGCTATGATGTGCCTCTCCCATCTGCCATGGGGTACCTGCAGCCAGGAATACAACACTTCCTCATGCCTTGTACCTTGAATTTCATTTGCAATACCTGACATCTATGAGCCATTGAAAAAAATATGTTGACTGGCCAAATGAAGAGGAATTAAAGATTAATCTTATAGCAATGAAATAGGGAGACAAGAATCTCTAGTGCTTAAGCAGTGAGAGATAAAAAATAAAACAAAACAAAATAAAAACACTTACCTCCATGTTCAGAATCCACACATGTCTTTTTGTCCTTTGTGAGTATTTACAGTATACAATACTGTGCACTTCCAGGGCAGAGCATCCAGGTCAGCATGCCACAGCCTCCAACCCTTTTTCTTGGCACACCAGAAAGTTGCAGTCCTCTCTCTATGCCTAGCACCTCCCTGGCTTGTGGTCCCAAGGAGCATGTAGCAGCCCCAGAGCACTGGCTGTTGGATATACTGACCAGTGTGTGGGCTCCTTGGCTGTCTATGGTCCCCACAGGTTGAAAGATGTAAGTATTCCCTAACAGGAGATGAAGTAAAGAAAATCTTCAGGCAGAAGTTTATTAAGATTTGATGGCCAGGTCCCAACCGAGGTAATGTACTCTGCTGGTTTTATGGAGGTCATCAGCATTGACAAGACGAGAAGGAATTTCAGTCTGAGCTATGATACCAATGGTTGCTTTGCTGTTCATCAAATCACACCTGAGGAGGCCAAATACAAATTGTGCAAATGAAGAAGATCTTTATGAGCACGAAAGAAATCCCTTATCTGGTATCCCACGACCCTTGCACCACCCACTACCCTGAATCTCCTGTCAAGGTGGCTTGACCTTGATTGGAGACTGGCTAAATGACAACTGTCATTAATTCTGACACTGGTAACCTGTATGGTGACCAAGGGTGCTAACTTGGGATCACCAATAGAGACTCCGGCCCTTTCGATCTAGTTCATGTGAAAGACACCAATGGCAACAGCTTTGCCACCCAGCTCGCCAACATGTTTATGGGCAGAGGCAGAAACAATGGATTTGTGTACCTTGTGGAAAGGGCACCCACATCACCATTGCTAAAGAGAGAGACAAGAGACTGGCAGCCAGATGGAGCAGCGAGTGAAACGAGCTCTAGGTGACATAACTGGAAGAGTCTTTGTGCTTAAAGACAATACAGGCCTTAAAAAAATAAATAAATGAATACACTACTCTCCTGCTAGTCCTTTTTCAAGTAGGTGAAACTGTCAAGTTGAAGCTAATGAAATATGCATGAAATTGATATGTGCCATTTATATGTTAAGGCATGTAAGGCCTGTGTGCCACCAGTAAGCTCTCTCTTCCCTTGTCTGGCAACCCAGGTGACGTGTTCCAGAGTGTGCAGCTACACAATGGCGAAGCACTAGATAGTCTTGGAGCTGTTGGGAGAGAGACCCTGCCTCCGCCAGCCCACCCTGGGATGGGGTTTGGAAGTGCTGGAAAGGGGATTACTTGTTCAGCAACGTGGCTGGGAACCCCTTGTGAGATGTTTAAGTTGAGAACTGAAAGCCTGAAGAAAGTGAGGGAGCTGACGCACCTAGGGAAGGAGTATTCTGAACAGGTGGAGCAGCAATTGGAAAGCCTCCCAGAGGGGACTGAGTTTGGTGTGTTGAAGGATGCAGGACAAAGTCAGTGTGGCTGAAGCCGAGTGAACAATGAGAAAGTAATAGGGATGAAGCCTCGCAGATGTCTGGAGGTGGGGGAGAAAAAATTGTGTAAGGTCTTAAGGTCATCGGAAGGAGTTTGGCTTTCACTTTGATTGACATGGGGGATATTAGAGAGTTTTTTTATATTAGAATGACATGATCACATTTATATTTAAGGCAGTAATGGGAAGAGGCAGGGTGTGCAGTTAGGAGGCTGCAGCCACAATCCAGGCAGGGGATGTCTATGGCTTGAACCAGGATGATAACAGCAGACGCAGGCCCTGGCTGGTAGCACAGTGGATCACGTGCCGGTGGGTGAACCCAAAGGTCGCAGGTTCGATTCCCCAGCCAGGGTACATAACCAGGTTGCAAGCCAGGTCTCCAGCCAGGTCTGGGGCTGAAGGCAGGTGAAAAGCAACCATACATTGAAAAAAAAAAAAAGGCAGCACAGTAGATAACAGCAGAAGCAGTCAAATTCTGGCTGTATGTTGAAGACAGAGCCTATAGAAATGCAAATTATCAGATGAGGGGTATGAGAGAAAAAGTCAAGGATGACTTCATGGTTTTTGACCTGTATAACTGGGAGAATGGAGTTGCTATTTGTTGAGATGGGGAAGACTGCAGGAAGAGCAAGCTCGGGAGCTTATTGGGAATTCAGGTTTGGATGCATTAAGTTTGAGATGCCCATTGGGCATGGAAGTGTTGATGAAGGGAGGCTTCACCAGGGTACATTGGCAAGGAGACCGGACTTGTGAGAATGACAAATCTGACGTCACCCTTGACCCAGGACACAGAGGTCCAGGTTCTCTAAGAGGAGATTTAAATACTAAGAACATTTGGGAGCCCGTTCCATGGTTTTTGTGGGGCACACTGGCTTGGAATTGGGTTTCTTAATCACTATGATTAAGCTAAGTTTCTATAAATGTGCTGTTGATCTGGCAGCAAGCACATTTCCACATGAGTGCCATTCATTTGGCAGTAAAAATGTCAGAATTTCACACTATTTGTGTGAAAAATCACCTACAACACCAGTCTCACATCTTCTGCCTCCGTGAGTTTGGGATTCAGATCTCAGGGATGAACACTGAAAGTAATTTTAAGGCGAGGCAATTTATACTTAATCTTCCAACATAAAAAATTGCCTTTCCACATCAGAGTTATGTTTGGTTTCTAAATCTGTTACCATAGCAAGAACTATCTTTCCCAGCTTTCCCTAGTTGCATTGTTTGTATTTCTTAGCCAACAACATCTAAACCTTTTTATAAATCTCACTTGGAACTTCTGTTTATGTCAACCCTTTGCTTCATAAAACATTTATGTATTATGTGCATGAACTTTATATGGGAAAACTTTAGATACTACCCTTCTTCATTTTGAAGTGACTGATGTCAGCCCTACATTCCACTCCTAACTGTTGCACGTGTATTGAACTTGACAGCACCCTGTTTGTGGCTGGTAAACAGTGATTCATTCCATCTGCTGCAGTTCTGCACAAGTATTATTTTGGAGACTCAAAAGTCACTGACTGCTTTGTCAGTTGTCATCCCTGTTTGTTCCTATGATTCCTTCCTTTGTGGACTCATTTTGTTTTTTGACTTCTTTCTGTTCACCTTTATTTTTTGATTTTCTCTGTCCTCTGATTCGTCACTGAGAGGAAATTGAATGTACTGCACATGACAGTCCAGGGGAAATCTGTGCTTTCCCCACTGAAAGGAAGGGTTCAGCATTGTAGCCTTAACCTTTGTAAATCACACAACTCAGATGCATGTCTGAGTGGCCCCAAGTAAAAATCAGAAGGAGGTTTCATTTGAACAAACTATGAGATGCTCTTTGTTGGAGTAGGACATAGAGCACAAAGGCACAACCAGTCCAGAAATGACGATGAAATTGAGAGAGCCAAAGATAAGAATACAAGGTCCCTGGTTCTGGAGAAGAGGCCATTTCTTAGATCTGTGTTAACGTAGTGGGTGGGGCCATTACTTACGTTTGCGTCTATCGTGTTCTACACTGGTGGCCGGTTGAGGGGCAGATGGGCTGGAATGTGGCGTGTGGGCTACCATACACCTACTTCTGATGGTTAATTTTGTGTGTCCACTTTACAGGGCCATGGGATGCCCAAATACTTGGCCACACAGTATTCTAGGTGTGCCTGTGAGGAAGTTTCTGGATGAGATTAACATTTGAATTAGTGGTGAGGAAAGCACTTTGCCCTCCTGAATGTGGGTAGGCTTCATCTAATCAATTGAAAACCCAAATAAACAACAATAACAACAAAAAAAACCTAGTAAGGGAGAATTTGCTCCCTGCCTGACTGGCTTCCAGCTGGGACATTAGTCTTCTGCCTTTGGAGTTGGACTGCAACTTAATACCTTCAGTTCCTGATTCTCAGTCAAGGGACTCAGCCTAGAGCTGTAACATTGGTTCTCCTGGGTCTCCAGCTTATGGACTGCAGATCTTGGGCCTCTCAGCCTTCCTAACTACGTGAGCTAATTTCTTCTAAGGAGATACATTAATATACTACTTGAGACACCACTCAAGGAAGAGGTGCCTTCCACTAATTCTCACAAAATTTCCTTCTGGACTAACCAAGGCTCTGCCAGTGGGTGTGGAGTTGGGTGCAAAGAGGAAAAAGGCTGATATGTATAATTTGAAAAATTATGAGGGGGGACCCCAAAAAACTGGAATTATTTTCTACAGAGTGGGCCTCTTGTAGTACGTTCAGGATGAGTATTCTAAGAAACCATCTGTATCAGTATAACAGCTGGCACTGTTGCTAGAGGCTGCCTTCAGCTTCAGTGAATTTTCTTGAAGACTCAAAACATTTGCCCATTTCATGACGGGTGACTTACAAGCACATCTGCCCACACCAGGCTGATTGTTCAGTTTTTGACCCCAAAAATGGCATGATTCCCATGTCCTACCCTCTCTGCTCACCCAATCTTGCCTTGACCAACGTTTTTTATTTCCCTGGATGAAAAAAGTCCTCAAAGAGAAACCTTTTGTTGATGTGGAAGAGGTGAAACAAAATGGTAGAAGCATTAATAGGCACCAAAAGCAACATGTTCATAGACTGTTTTGAGCATTGGAAAACATGTCTCAATAGGTGCATCACATCAAATGGAGGTCATTTTGAAGTGACTGAAGTTTAAACATAGAAGAATAAATATACAATTTTTTATAAAGGAATTCCGGGCTTATTTGGGTTCCCCCTCCTACAGTCCCTCCACTTGCATGTACCTTGCATGGTTGTGGTTTACAACTCCTTGTCTCAGCATGAGTCATAATATGGGTGATTTTGCAAGCTCCAGAGGGAACAAATTCTTCATGTACCTTTACTGGTTGGAGAGAGAGACAGTAAAACAGCCCTGAGTGATAACCGGAGCCAAAGCTCATACTTTGTGTACTGATGAGGCAATGTGTACCTTTTAAAACACTTTTAATACAGTCATTCTTGTTATAAAGGCACAGAAGCAGAGCTGCAGAGGGGCCCTTGGATATCCCTGTGACTGGGTGGCAGAGGTCAGGTTTGTTCTTCGGCTGAGCTTCAAACTGGGCTCCTGGGCTCCTGGGCTCTTTCCAGCCACGGGCCAGACAGAACACTTAGAACACCAGCACGTTCTTTCTAAGCATTTTATTTCATAGAAAAAGTAGAACACAATAATCAGGAGTATGATCTCCTTTAAGAACAAATGCTGGAGAGCCTGGATAGTGAGGTATCTTTTTTCCCCTGCAAAGATGATGATCATGTTTATGTAGGTTGTAATTATATATTTTAACTCAGCCTTTGCTTTCACTGTCCAAAGTCTCTTCTAAGTGTTGTAAGGGCACAAATGCTCATGCTCACACACAGTATCTCAGGACTATTTTGTTCAATTTTGGAAACAGCACCGAGATGCCACATACACAGGACACCATGGTATTGCACAGATTACTGCAATAGAGGTTAAGTGTGAGATAATATTTACCTGACATATTGTCCTCAAAATAAGGATTATTGTTGCTGCTCATTCACAGCAGGGTAGTGAAAGAGCAGTGATATTGTGATGCACTTGAGAGTTTTCTGTGCCCCAGGGAGAAGATGAAAGTCAATGAACCAGAGAACCAATGTTTTGTTTGTTTTATTTTCAGCTGCCACCCAAATTGGTTTCACAATTTCTTTTACTTTTAGGTAACCTTTCCTCTGGGGTGGTTAGTGCAGCTTAATGATCCCCATGCTCTACCCTTTCTGCTCACCCAACCTTGCCCTGACCAACTTTTTTTTGTTCGTTTCCCTGGAAGAAAAAAAGCCCTCAAAGGGCAATATTTTGCCGATGTGGAAGAGGTGAAACAGAAAATGGTGGAAGCACTAAAAGGCACTAAAAGCAACATGTTCACAAACTGTTTTAAGTGGCAGAAAAAATGTCTCAATAGGTGTATTGCATCAAATGTGGGATACTTTGAACACAATCACCCACAGCTGCAACTCTGGATGGACCACTTCTGAGGAATGAATGTCATCTTATATTTATGATTATTCATAATGGTTGATTCCTCAGCCATTTTCTGAAGTTTGTGATAGTCACACACCCTCCTAGGAAGGTTAACGGAAGTTCTAGGACAAGCATGTTGAGGGGAACGTGGTAGAAGCCGGTTATCGGTCAACCCTACAGAATTATTTTTACATGACATCATTACTTACCCCAATTCCAATTCTAGGTCACAAGGCTGCACCCTGTGAGGAACAGGAAGGAGGTTAGTGAAGCCTCTTAGGTTCCAGGGACCTTCCATCCTCCTTAAAGAGATGACACATTCAGGAATAAAAAAGTGGTGAGTGCTATTCCCTCAGTCACACTATCCCTAGATAGGATTGAGGCTTGACTAAGTCCACCATGGAATTTCCTGCAAGCTGTCACTTACATTTTAAATTGTGCGGTGGCATGTTATAACCCCAAATCCCAGGTGACATTAGTGCTACTAGGAGATTGTTTGTCTGCTGCAGAGAAGTCTTCCTAATCAAGCTTGCACACCCTCAGGGCAGCTGATTTTTGTGTTAGGCAAAAAAGCAATCTTGATGAACAAATGTGTGAAGAGGCATTTTTCCTTGTGAGATTCTAACTCTGTCTGTGTCAGACAGTTTAGCAAAAGGACTGAAAACTCCCAGATCCTGTGGGGGTGGGTCTGCATGGGAGCAGGGGCCAGTTCCACTGGAGTTTGCCTCACAGTTCAGACCTGCTAGGAGGTTTCTGCTTTTAGCACTTTCTTCCTTTTCTTCCTTAACTCCTAGGGTTACAGCTTCTCAGAGGTACTTCAAGTGACCAGGGCAGGCAGGCATTACAGTAGACTTCTGGGATGTTTGTGATCTGTCACTTTCCTATCTAACCATCTCTTCAGGAGGTGGCTTTCCTTTCACGCTTTTCCTGAGCTCACACCAGAATCTGGGCACCCCAGAGGCTGAGCTTCAGATGTACCCGAACAACCTTTGCTGTGCTCCTACAGCAAATACTTGCCAGGTGTGATGGAGGTTCACGGATGAATGAGACAGGTCCCTACCCTCCAGAAAGAAAAAAATCAATAGGTATCCAACTAGCTATAATAAAAGAAAGACAGATAACTACAATACAGGTAAAAAAGAAGAGCTTCGTTATGCATAGTGCTTTGTCCTTTTTCTTTTGTGGCCATGAATTTAGTGGCCTAAAACAACAGAAATGTATTATCTCCCAGGAGTCCAAAAATCTGAAGTGAGTCATATGGAACTAAAATCAAGGTGTTGGAAGAGCTCCATTTCCTCCACAGGTTCTAAGGAGAATTGCTTCCTTGACTCTTCCAATTGCTAGTGGCTGCCAGCATTCCTTTACTTGTGGTCTCATCATTCCAACCCCTGCCTCTGTGGTTACTTTTGCCTTCTCCTCTGTGAAATCTCCCTTTGCCTTTCTCCTACAAGAATAGATGTGACAGCATTTAGGGTCCCCTGGGATAAGATAGGATCATTATTCTTATGTCATGATCCTTAATGTAACCACATCTGCAAAGCCCCTCATTGCCATGTCAGGTAACACTCAGATTCCAGGCATTAACACATGGATATCTTCTGGGAAGTCATTATTCATGTGCCATCGTCATTCTTCTGTTCCCTTCTCCCAATCACATACAGCTGTGATGACCAATATGGTAACCACATGTGGCCATTGAGCACTTAAAATGTGATTTGTCTGAACTGAGATGTGCTGTAAATGTAGCATACATGCTAGACTTTGAAAACTTTCTACCAGAAATGAAAAGCATCTCATTAATAATCCTTTATGTTGATTCCCTGTTGAAATAACATTTTCAATATATTAGGCCATATAAAATATATTATTAAAATTAGTGCCACCTGTTTCTTTTTACTTCTTAAATGCCACTCTCAGAAAAATTCAAATTGCCCCACGGCTTACATTTGTGGTTTGTACTATATTTCTGTTGGACAGTGTTCTACACCATCTACCATAGTAATTCTCAAATGGCTGCACAACAGAATCACATGGGGAGTTTGTAAAAGCCCCAACAAGTGTGATGCACTCCAGGCTTGTTCAATTGAAACCTCTATGGAGAAGCCCAGGCACCAGCATGTTTTAAATCCTCCAAGTGATTCCAATATGCAGCCAAGGTTGAGAACCTGTGGAGTAGAGACCTGGCGAAGGGTTAATGGTGAAAATAGCATCACCTGCAGAGTCAGGGCTAATGCTATTTCCACAGCAGCTGCTGCCGTGAGCCAGAAGACGCCTGGGATCTCAACATCCTGAGGGGCAGTCTGGCTGAACCTCTCTCTCACCCTTGAGTGCTACTGGCAGTTAGATGAACCTTCCCTGGCAGCTTCTGTCATAGTACTTGCAGAACAGAATGCAGTAAAGGCCAGCGAACTCTTAAATATTCCATTTGGGGGCTGGAGCGAGGCAAAGCTTCCACAGTGGCTTGCAGTGGAAGTGTGTTTTAGAGGCACACCCTCCGTCAGAGGTCCTGCCACCAGAGGTTCCCGTGGCTACTGGGATTCCCAGCCGTTCCCAGCTCCACGCCATGTCTGTGTTCTCTGCATCTGGATTCAGAATTAGGGAATAAAGCTTCAAGTCCAATAGACTTCTGTTGGGTTTTGAAGTATTGCCCAGAAAATTGGTCCTTGGTGGAGCAAGAGAGGATGTGTGGGTAGCTGCTTGTGTTACTTGCCAACGGTGCAGATATTACAGGGAGATTACAGCGTGCTTGTTTATGTCTGGCGCGTCAGTGAATACATCCATCACCTGAGTGTATTTTGCTGAGATTTGAGGCTAACTCATTAGAACACCCAATCATCATATTATCCTACTTTTAAACAAATTTGAAAAATTTTCTAAATTGCACAGCACTCCTCTGACTTCCAAAATAGCAGATACTAAACATAATTAATATTTTCAAAAGAAAGGAATCTTGAATATGTGTTGTGGGTGGCAAGCCATTCCAAATAAGGAGGATGAAAACTCAACAAAAGCCTCTAGCAAGCTTGTTCAGTCTCCCTTCCTGCCGTTCTTTATTGAGCATTAACTCTAGGTTAGGAAGCAGTCATTGCCTTCTTGCAGTTTAGGGGCCAACAGAGGGGGAAACCATCAGAGTCAATGAGAAAGCAAACATTACAGGGTTTATGATTGGTGACAAGGCCTCCCTTTCCCTTTAGCCCCTTCCCTTCTTCTGTCTTTGGTGCCCTGTGTGTGTGTGTGTGTGTGTGTGTGTGTGTGCGAGAGAGAGAGAGAGAGAGAGAGAGAGAGAGAGAAAGAGAGAGAGACATATACTGAATATACACCATTGATCCCTGAACACCATAGATTTGAATGCATGGGCCCACTTATACACAGAAGTTTTTTTATAATAAATATGTATAGTACCATAAATGTATCTTCTCTTCATTACAACTTTCTTAGTAACATTTTCTTTTCTTTAGCTTGCTTTATTGTAAGAGTACAGTATGTAATACATACAACATACAAACTATGTGCTAATTGACTATGTTATCAGTAAGGCTTCCAGTCAGCAGTAGTCTATTAGTAAGCTTTCTGAGGAGTCAGAAGTTATACATGGATTTTCAACCGTGATGGGAGAGGGTTGGTGACCTTAATCCCCATGTTGTTCAAGGGTCAACTGTGCATAGACGTACATAGATGCACATATGTGTGTATATATGTATATACATTAGGTAACTTACAAAGATGCATACAGAACAAGGTAAAAAATGAAATTTGGAGGGGAAAAATTGAAAGTAAGAAAACTATGGAAGTCAGATTAGTCAACAAATTATATTTTTTAAGTTTTGTCTAAGTAGCTAATTGTGGCAACAAGTTTAAACCTAACTTCCCAGCAGCCAGTGCAAAGAGAATACACAACCAATTGCATAATTCACAGTACCTATAAGATTAAAACCTGAGTTGCCAAGAAACCACATGGATTGGGCTGCAAAGTCATAATAAGGTCTTATGAGATATACTCACCAATGTCCTCAATAGCATTTCTTATTGCACCGAAAAAAAATTTTTTTTAAGATTTTATTTATTGTTTTTCAGAGAGAGGGGAAAGAAGAGAGGAAGAGAGAGAGAGAGAAACATCAATGTATGGTTGCCTTTCACCTGCCTCCAGCTACGGACCTGGCAGGAGACCTGGCTTGCATCTGGTTATGTTGCCCTGGCTGGGGAATTGAACCAGCGACCTTTGGGTTCGCAGGCTGGCGGTGTATCCCCTTTGCCACCAGCCAGGCCTGCACCAAAATGTTTTATAGGGCATGACAGAGATCTGTAGAGTTGGAGAAAATAGAAAAGAGGGAATGTTACTTTCTAACTGGAGCTAAACTTTCTGCTGGGATTGGGCTAGGTGAGTCTGAGCCTCTACCTATAATTTCCTTTGGTTCAATATTATGTCTTAAGTGCCGAACTAGAGGTGCAAAGCGTTATGGGAGTGGAGATGGGTATTCACTATTGCAGGCCCTGGAGAGGTGTGGGCTGAAGCCAGGGACCTGGAGGAGATGATGCCCCTGGAGAGATCGGTGGCAGCTATCCGGTGAGAAAGGAAGGGAAGGCACTCCATGCATGAGGCAATAGCAATGGGGCACAGAGGCATGGCGAGTGCAGGTAGAGAGCTACAGGCAGTTTGGCAGCGGAAAAATAGAAAATATAAGGCAAAGTATAGAGGGAGGTGGAGCCAGAGAAGCAGGCAAGGGCCAGACTGTGCTCATCTATGTGCTTTGCTAAGGACACCTGCAGAAAGACACTGGCGTGCCACTGATGAGATTTAGGTAGGGGAGAGGTATCTGCTGATGACTGCATTAATGAACAATAAATCTCTCCCAAACTCAGTAGCTTAAACAAAAATCACTTATTCTCACACACAAATCTGTGAGTCTGAGAGGGGAGGGTGGTTATACTTCAGGATGTGGGTCTTCAGGTTGCCTGTGTGGGGTACAAGCTGAAGGAACAGCAGCTACTCAAGGTTCGCTCTTCTCCCAGTGAAGTGTGGAAGGACAGGAGGGTGAGTAGGCAGAGGTCTCTGGAGGCCTCTGGAGGCCTCATCGGAGAAGGGATACACCCTAGAGACACCCATTAGCAAAGCAAATCCTGTGGGCAAGCAAAGTGTTACTAGGAAAGGGAGATGTATGAGGTCTGTCCCAAAAGTATCAACCACGCAAATGGTTTTAATTATATTGACATTGGCTCACTACTTTCAGGACAGTATGCTCTGCCCTCAGTGGGAGCTGCTACAAAGTCACATGCCAGGATGGTATGAATTGTGCAGAGCAGTTGGTATAGAATTGTGAGCAATGTTTCTACCTTAGGGGTGAAGCAGCTGGACTTGACATTTTTCAGGTAACTTAGTTGGGTAGTTGTATGGAAAGCAGATTTGAAAGAGATGCTGAAGTCAGAAGGACCAGTTGGGAAGGTCAGGTGAGACCTACTGAGAATCTGGTTTGGGCAATAAGAGAGCTGCAATGGAAGAGTTAGTTCAAAACATGAGATAAAACCGCTGGGACTTAATGACTTACAGTGTCATTTATGGCTGGTTTTTAGATACCTCCACTTACTGTACACAGAGTCCACTGCTAAGGTGGGCATACAAAACTGTCAGTTGCCTGCCAATGTCTATTTTCTTATTTTTATGAAAATCTTTATTTTAATATGCTTAATTAAAAGCTATTCCTAGCTTCCCTTGCAGCTAGGAGGTGGTCATGTGGCAAACCCTGGACACAGATGAGATTCGCTAGGTTGTATTACAAGAAGAACTGTTTATAGAGTCATATTTATTATTAATTTATTTATTATCAATTTGTGCCTATCTTTTTCCTGCCTCAAATGTGGATGGATGGCTGAAGCTCCAGCTGCTATTTTGTGGCCAGGAGGCAACTGTGCTAAGGACGGCTGAGTAGAAAGAAGAAAACTTGGTCTTTGATGGTCTCATAAAGATACCATAACAGCCCTCAAGGGTCCTCTTTAGAAGACTGGTTATGTGAGAGAAAATAAATGCCATCTGGTAAGTGACATTTTTTGTCCATTTTAAATAACCAAGTAAAGTTCCTGTCACCACACATGACCTTAGCAACATGTTATTCATTTAATAATTATCCTGATCAATGACCAAAATTAGAAACTGTGAAGACTAAAATAAGTTAATATTTTTTCTCCCACCTTCTAAGTTCTTCTAGCTGGGCTAATCAGATTAACAGATGGATTAACAGGAGAAAAATCAAATTTTAATGTATGCTCATAGGAAATTCACATATGCATGAAAATTCCAAAGGCAGTGAGGCAACACTGAGTATACATGACATTTTGGACAAAGAAAAAAAAGGGGGAAATGGGTTTTTAGAAGTGAGAATGGGTGATTTATAGGTGGATGAGGAAGAGTGGAACATATATGGCAGACAAACTCTTGCCTGGCAACTCAGAAATAATGGGACATAGCGGGTATCAGGCTAATAAGCTCCTGACAGAAGCCCCCTATAATCCAAGGTAGGCTAAGAGAACATCCTAGTTTTTCTATGCGAATTTTTTGAGCAGGAAAGGAGGGAGGGTCAAAGGTTCTTTAAGTTTTGTTTTGTTTTTTAGTGAGTCTTTTCTTTCTTAGTAACAGCTTAAAATTAATATCCCAAAAGGGCAAAACTTTTGGTTCCCTTTCAAAACATTAAAACCTCATCAAGGTGATGTAGTCCTGCAGTGAGCAGCTGCCGGTGAATGTAAATTTGTGGAGAAGTTTATCTTTGGTTTCATTCTTCCTTGTCCTCCTCACACAAGTCCAGTTCTTCCTCTCAGCCATCTTATCTGCCTTTTAATATCTACTTAGGCGTTAGCTCATCTGAGAGAGTTAGCAGGGAAGGGGGCTGATTGTTGGTTTTAGAATAAGACTCTTGAAGACCAAACCTGTGATGGAGAAAAGAAAAAAAAAAAGATGTAGAGAATGCTGTTTCCAAATAAGAGGCTGCCCAAGTGTAATATCAGTAATAATAAAAATGATAAAGTTGCATTTCTGCAGGTACCTTGATAAAGCATTGCAGGTACATTATCTCATCCACTACCCACGGTTAGATGATTTGTTCAAAGAGAAGAGCCAAGAAGTGACAGAGATAGGACTCAAATTTTTCCGATTTGCATGTTCCCTTCCTGTGCCAAAATTGTTTAGAGGATAATCTTCTGTGTGCATGAGAGAAGGGAGGTGTCCAAGGAATACTGCACTGGGCACAGTTAAACAGGACAGGAAGACTTGATTCAATACAATTGCAGTGGTTAGGAGGGAGGCCAAGAAAGGAGGGAAGGGGAGAGAGAGGGAGAAGGAGAGAGAGGCAAGGAATTTAACTTCTTAAGAAGGCAGGAACATTCTTAAACCTCAAGGTGAGCTACTGGGAAAGTATGGGAGGATTCTGGGTGTGGGAGGAGAAGTTGGTTACGTGTTCAGCAGTCTGTGTTCGCTGATCAGCACTCCTTTTAGTTAGGTTTGTACCCTTCCAGACTCGGGTGGAGTGGCCCTGTCTTCCTTGATGGTTCCATCTCAGAGATGGCTTTCCTGTCCTTAAGCATTTCTGGGCGGTAAAACTGGTGAGAACCTGGGAGACTTACATTTCAAGTAAATGCTCTAAGGAAAGGGTGGTCAGGGATCTATAGGCAGGAAGAAACTGTCTCAAGTTGAGCGAAGCTGAGGGGAACTTGGAGGCTCTAGGCCAGCGGGCAGCTCCACTCGTCTGCCCTTGGTCAGCAGGAAGCCAGGTCTGAGAACTTTCCAAGTCATCATCGCTTACCAGGTGGCAGCTTAACCAGAGGACACACGCTGACTAGCTGGTAGGTGCTTGCCTTTGCACCCTGCTTTCATGAAGCTCCCTAGGGGTACATCCTTGCCCTTTTCTGGCTCTGTCTGCATCCTGGACAGGAGAGAATTCACCTGAATGACATGCTTAGAACCAAATCCATCCAATCCAGTTCTTCAGGATTCCCTGCAACTTCACAAGAGGGTGGAATGGGGAGGGTGGAAGGGATTCTTGTAGCCCAAAGAGAGAACCCAGGAACACAGGGCACCCACTTTCAGAAACTGCCATCATAAAAAGCCGAACCAGTAAGTCCAAGCAGCCACAGCGCAGAGAAAAATGAAATCTTGGCTGGCATTTCTGCTTGCCTGAGGGACAGCACTCTGCGTTGAGGAGAGGTGACCTGACCTTAAAATCCAGGCCCCAGGAAGTAGGAGATGAAGGTATTTTATTTTTCCCTTAAGGCTTTGATGTTTTCCATATAAAAATGTAAAATATCCAGTTCCTTGCCCTGAAGCTTCTTAGCAAAGTAGTAGATTTTTAGAAAAGACAAAGGCCTGGTGTGTGTGTGTGGGGGGGGGGCACGGAATGTGGGGGTCCCTAAAGAGCAGTGCCCTGAAACCTCAGAGCATTAGGATTTTTCTTCAACGCTCCTTCCCCAACATCACCCCACGCCCTTTTCCCCCAACGACACCTTCTTTCATCCTCCAAAGTGCAAGCAGACAGTTACCCCTCAGGTTCTGCTACCCACCTTTTCTGAATCCCAATGCCTCCAAATACCAGACTTCTCTTGCTGGGGCAGCTGTTTCCCATTCCGAGTAACCAACCTGGTGTGTGAAGGGAGCTTCTCTGACCGCACGGTGGCGCACTCGAGCCTCCCAAAACCCTGCTTGGTTCTCCCCAGTTCCCGCCCCACCCTCGTCCCGGCGCTGAGGGTAGCCGCGCCCCCGACCTTCCCGGCGGGATAGAGGAGAGCGCGCCCCCGGAGCCCGGGAGGCTGTTTGGAGCGGTTGCGACGTCCAGCCGGAGCAGGCGGCACCACCGCTGGCTGCCGGCGCCCGGCTCCAGGCGCCTCCTGCTGCCGGTTCATCTCCCCCTCCCCCCACACTTCCCCCCAGCTTGGCTCTGAAACCCAAGGCTTCCCCAAGCAGCCTAGGTGCGGTGGCGCGCGCAGCGAAGGACACAGGAGGAGCGCAGCCCGCGGCGGCCGGGCGCGCCAAGCCTTCGGGCAGCAGCGGCGGCTGTCCTAGAGCAGCCCTGGAGGTGCCTCGGGTCCGGCGCGCCCTTGCAGGACTGGGACAGAGGACAAGCTGCGGGCTGCAACGGGGCAAGGGGGAGGAAAGCGCACGCGTGTGTGAGTCGCGGTGTGGGAGACAAGTGTCGAATTAGGGCAGAGGAGAGGGCAAAGGAGCCGGGGTACAGCCCCCTCGGAGCCCCCTTCTGCGCCTCTGCGGGTCCCGGAGGTTCTCCCGCCGCAGCGCCAGCTTCTCAGCACCTCTCACCATGGACTTGCGCGGAGTTGGGACGCGCCTCGGCAGCCGCGCGCGGGTGGCTGCCCGGCCTCGGGGGTGCGCGGGCGCGCGCGCAGGGATGGCGAGGTAGGATGGCCGCCCAGTGCGACCCTTGTCGCCCCAACACAGGGGCCCCCGGGCGGCGCCGCTGACTCGCCGGAGTGCACAGGGGTGTGGGCGGAGGCGGCCCCACCGTGCCCGAGCCTTTGGGTGTCGCTTCGCCTCTTCACCGCACTTGCACCTGCTACCCCGCGGATATCATGTCGAAGGCAGCCGGAAGCGGAGCGGCGGCGGCGGAAAGTTGTCCCCCAGCCTCTGCTGGTGCGTCCGCGGCGGTGGAGGACCTGTCCAAAGTGTCGGACGAGGAGCTGCTGCAGTGGAGCAAGGAGGAGCTGATCCGTAGCCTGCGGCGCGCGGAGGCCGAGAAGGTGAGCGCGATGCTGGACCACAGCAACCTCATCCGCGAGGTGAACCGCCGCCTGCAGCTGCACCTCGGCGAGATCCGCGGGCTCAAGGTGAGCGCAGAGCCGGGAAGGGGGTTGGGAGCTGGGTGCCCCGGGGAGGTGGGGCCAGAATAACTTTCCCTCCCTCCGTCAACAGGTGATCCTCCCCATTTTCTAGGTCAGTAACCCCTGTTCCCTATCCCTGCCCTTTGGAAACTTTTCCAAACTTTGGAGGCGTTGGATTTCCTTCGCTTTCTCTTGTGGGACACCCGGCGTAGAGTCCCCTCTTGGGGGTCCCCTGTAGCGGGAGGAGCGGCGCTTAGGATGCTGAAAGGCTGGGAGGAGGTGATGGGTATGCGGAAGCTTGAATTTCCGAGGGATCCAGGAAAATCAGTGCGTTGGATTACAGTGCTGGGTTACATGCAAGCAAGAGAAAGGCTAGCGAGGGAGCGAGCCCAGGGAGCCTTCGCCCTTGGGGAACAGGGAGACAAAAAGGCAGCTCAGGATCCACGACTTCTCCCGCGGGCAGAACGGAGGGTGAGGACGGGGTGCCACAGCCGGACAGAGGGGCTGGCGGGGCGGGCAGGGAGCGGCCGCGGGCGCCACCTTCGGAGCTGGTATTTATCACCCGGAGCAGAAGAGCTTGAGCCCTGCTGCCTTTTCTGTTTCTACATTCCCTTGTGCTGTCCCTCTCCCTGAGTTCCGATGGCGTCATCTGAGGTTGCTTGCCACCACCCTCCTCAGGAACCCCCAGTTTGATTTTTAATTTCATCTAGCAAGTGAAAGCTGCAAAAGGACTCAGCATTGGGGGGGGGGGCACACGGTTTTGAAGGGTATCCCAAGTGTCAGTGATGCTTGGGTTTTGAGCCAGCCCTCCTACTTTGCCACTAGGGAAAAGATAAGAACCGCCCCCCTCCCCCAAGTTTCTTTTCTCCTTGGAGAGCTCTGCATGTGTCAGGAGCGTGGCTGCCAGGCTGGCTGCGCTCCTGCTCTCACCGGTGGCGGGGAACCGCCCTGCGGGCGTGCACCACAAACTTCCTCTCCCCACTGCTTGCTCTGGTGCCTCCTGGTATTCCTTCCTCTCATTGTTCTGCTTTTGTTTATAGGAAGCCAGACACAAACGAAATCACTGCAGGGAATTTGGGAGCAAATTCCCACAGGCACATGGTGTTCTTATCCCTTTTCTAGTCCCACCCACTTCTCAGGCCCTAGGTGCTTTCTTCATTGCCTGGGCTCTCCAGCTCTGGGATTCTGGAGCTAAGAGGAACAGAGTATCAGACGCTCACCTGGGTGGAGATGGCCCAGAAGGGACTGCCCTATAGTCCCTAGAGTGGGAGCAATTAGTGAGATCTCATGTCAGAAGCATCCCAAGGCTTACTCTTTCCTTTGGCTTAATTCACTACTAATGGAGTATTTAAGTAGTAGACTCTTGTGGGATTAGACAGACCAGTGTAGTGGGAAGATCATCTCAGAGATGGGTTTGTATCTAGAATCCTCATTTGCCAGGAGGGTGAGCTTGGATAATTAATTTCTCAGAGCCTCATTTTACTTATCGATAAAATGCAATGATAATAACCATCTACAGTCATCAAAAATACAACTAATAGACTACAGAACAACCATCATTCAGAACTGCCTGAAATCTAGTTTAATGGAAGCGCTATAACTAAGGATACAAAGAAGAAGCCACATCAGGACAGGTAGAAGGGGTGGAGACTAGGAACTGGCCGGTCCCACAGCCACATATAGTTGGAAAGGAAATCTTCACTGCAGAGGTCCACCTGAGGAGCAAGGGGTCCCAGCTCCCTGCATCAGACCCTCTAGTCTAGGGTTCCAGTGCCAGGAAGAGGAGTCACTACAACTTCTGGTTGTAAAAACCAGCGGAGATTATGGTTGAAATGGAGTGCCAGGCAGTGCTCCTCTTAAAGGGCCTGTGCATATGGACTACTCAAATTCATTCCCTGAGCTCCAGCACTGGGACAGCAGTTCAAAAGGCACCAGAGATATATGGGGAAGAACTAAAATATAAAATATTTGGCATCAGGTTAAAAGCTGGAGGAACAGCTTTCTCCCACACAGAAGTGCTGGCAGAGGCCATTGTCCCTTTTCTGAGCTCTTCTGCTACAGAGTTGGCAGGCATGCACCATATTTGAGTCTCCATCAACCTATCACTGTTTGCTGCTTTTGTAATTCCCTGAGATCCTGCGACAACAATGTTTAGGCCTATTCAAGCTACTTCCAGTGGCTTTTCCAAATAAATGGCCTGTTTTATCTTATTCTTCAGTCTTTCCTAAACTTTCTCAAACAAGCAGCATTTGGTGTTGGTATGCCCTGTACTACTTGCTAAGTGGTCTCAGGCCTGGCACTAGTGGCAGTTGGCATTGCTTTGCAGCTTGCCCTTTTCTGGGTGCCACCAAGCCTAACACAAGTAGCAACCATCTCCAGAACACTTTGTAGCTTAGTGGCCCTGGGAAAAACACAGACAGTGGCTGACCTTGGCCTGCACCTCCTGGGAGGCCTTAAAGCCAGTATACCTGGTGGGAGCTTCAGACCATATCAAAGCACCACCCAACCATCTCCAAGAGTGACACACTCAAGGCAAAGACTCAGTGGGCACCATAGCCCCACTGAAGTAAGTCCTACTCTGTGGGAAGGTCCCTTGTAGAGCTGACAGTAGTCATAGCCAGTCCTTGTAGCTGATTGGTCTGGAGGTAAATCCCTCCCATTGAGGTACCAACTACAGTGAAGGCTCTGCTACAACAGGAGGGTGGGTGTATACAGCCCACATGAAGAAGTACCTTGAATGCCCAGCTAGGGTAAAGAGGGAGGGTGTACCACCAGACTCTACAGGAAACTTACTACATTAAGCCACTTTACCAAGCCTTGGAGACATAGCATCTCTACCTAATACATAGAAACAAACACAGGGAGATTGCCAAAATGAGGAGACAAAAACAAAACAAAACCCAAAAAGCCCTCAAAAAACATGTCCCATATGAAATAACAGAACAAAACCCCAGAAAAAAACTAAACAAAATGGAGACAAGCAATGTACTAGATGCAAAACACTGGTTATAAGGATGCTTAATGAATTTAGGGAAGAGTAGATGAACTTAGAGAGAAATTCAGTAATGTAAAAAAGGACATGGAAACCATGAAAAAGAACCAGTTTTAAATTAAGAATACAGTAACTAAAATGAAGAGTACTTTACAGGGAGTCAACAGCAAAGTAGATGAAGCCAAGATTCAAATCAGCAATTTTCAATATAAGGAAACAAACAAACACCTAATCAGAACAGCAAAAACAAAAAAGAATCTAAAAAAATAAGGATAGTATATATATCCTCTGGGACAAATTCAAGTGTACCAACATTTGCATAATGGGGGTGTGGGAAGGCGAGAAGAGAGAGAGCAGGAAATGAAAACCTATTTAAAAACATAATGATGGAAAACTTTCCCAATCTGAAGATGGAAATAGACATGCAAGTCCAGGAAGTGCAGAGAGTCCTAATCAAGATGAACCCAAAGAGGCTCACACCAAGACACATAATTAAAATGCAAAAGATTAAAGATAAAGAGAATCTTTTAAAGATTACCTACACGGGAGCTCCCACAAGATTATCAGGTGATTTCTCAACAGAAACTTTGAAGGCCAGAGGAATTGGCTGGAAAGTGATGAAAAGCAAGGAGCTACAACCCAGCAAAACTACCATTGAGAATCAAAGCATGTAAAGAGCTTCCAAGACAATAAAACCTAATAAGGTCATCATCACCAAACCCTTTAACATAAATTGTTAAAGGATCTTCTTTAAGAAGAAGACTATAAAAAATATGAAAAATAAAATGGAAACAAACACATATTTCTAAACAATCAAATCTAAAAAACAAAATAAATGAACAAGCAGAACAGAAACGGACTCATGGATACAGAGAATGTTTTGATGGTGCCAGATAGGAGGCATATTTCAGGGGATGGGTAAGAATGGTGAAGGGATTAAGAAGTACAAATTGGCAGTTACAGACTAGTCCTGGGGATGTAAAGTACAGCACAGGGAATATAGTCAATAAGATTCTAATAAGTATGTATGGTGTCAGGTGGGTGTCAGATTTATCGAGATGATCACGTAGCAAGTTACATAATGTCTAATCAATGGGTGTACACTTGAAGCGAATATAATATTATATGTCAACCATAATTGAAAAAAAATTTAAATGATTTTAAAAGATAACCATCTCCTAGTAGGTTGTGACAGTGTTATGATAAAGTAGGGGAAGATTTAACACTGGACTTGATTTAAAAAAATGGTATTTATTCTCACCAGGAGGGGATACATCTTTAGGATCTGGGTTTATTAGGCAAAGTTGAAATTAAAGTATTGTTTGTAAACCCCCAGTTTAATCTTTTCCATGTTTTGAACCGCAAGGTGACTTGGAAGAGTTAAATTAGTTGGTTAATAGTATGGAGCATTGACATAATAGCTAAGGAATACTTCAAAGTTATTTTAGCTAATGTGGATTGACTGCATGTGTAGGTCATTGTGTGAGCAGTGGAAGCCTGGTCTTCATTCCACTAGCTTCATTTAGAGGCATATCTATTAGGCCAGTTAACACATTGTTGATCGGTCATGAAAATACTCATGTTTTCAAGCCCAAACATTGTTGACCAGTAACAAGTGAATTTGTGCTTTCATTTGCATTAGCTTTTGCTATAAAATTGCTGGTCAACAATGTTAATGAACAGATGGATATAGTTTGCTACATGAGTTAACTAGTGTTTGCATTTGCATTAGCTTTTTAATAAAATAGCTGGTCAACAATGTGTTAAGTCAAGGTGGTCACATCCCAAGTAGGGGAGTCTTGGTGGTCTAGCTTTGTGAACTGGCATTAAAAGACTTCACAGCCCACCTCCTTATCAAGTTCACAAATGATGGGGTCTGGTTATTGTCTGAAAGAGCCTCTACCCTTCTTTCCCATCATCCCTGGGCAGCGGCAAGGTGGTACCTCCAGGACCTCTAACCCACCTCTCAGGGGCTGCACTAAAACCTGCCTGAGAGGCCAGCCTCCTCCCTTCTCTCCAGCATCCCAATTCAGAGCCTCCCTGGGCACCATAGTGATCTATAAATGTGGTTGACTGAATAATTCTGGAAGGATTTGGGATTCTAAATTGAGGGTAATTAAGGCCATCACACTTTTTCTTTTTTATGCCTTACCGAGTGGTATAGTAGCTGTATACATGGAGACAGAAGCATCAGTTCTTTTCCCCTTGGGGGTCTGTGACTCTGTCCAGCCACTGGTTGACTTGTTTGTATTTCAACATTTAGGAGGCAGTGCAGTGTGGGACAGTGGAAAGACAAACGATTAGGCAAACTGTTAACCTCTGTGAGCCTCAGTTTTCTCGTCTGCTAACTGGGGATATTAATTGCATGAGATTATGGAATGATGCATGAGATTTAATGGGGATGGAATGATGCATAGCTGAAGTAGTGCACCAGTGAGGTTAAATGGCTTTCTCAAGGTCATACAGATATAAGTGGTCAAAATAGGCTGATTTTCCTTTCTTTTGACTTGTTGACCTTTTCTGGTTAGAATGTGCTCCTGAAAGCAATGGAGAAAGGAGATTAGGGTTCTGATGTTATGAGGAACCAGGTCCCTAGGGACCGTGCCTGCCTCGTGGACTATTCACCAACACTTGGCTCAGTGGACCTGAGTTTTCAGGAGGTGGGGTTGGAGGAACTGCATCTCTGCAGCTTGGTACTTTTCCTCCTTACTCCCCAACACACTCATTTCCCATCCTGCAGTGAATGATCAAAAATAACAAAACAGTTCTTCTTTAACCACAGTACTTGAGAGATTTAGGAATAAAATTTGGGGTTGTATGCTATGAGGTGGTTTAATCTGTTAAAAGTCCACTTTTAAGCAGCAGGATAACACCTGGCGGCTTGTGGCAATGTTAAAAGGATGCTTAGTATTTTGAAGAAGAAAGCCCAAGTTTTAATGTGGCAGATTTAAAGAAGCTGGCTCAAAAGTGTATTATCAAGCTGGTTGCTTAGCTGTTCACCAGAAGGCAAAGGAAATAGCTCAAATTTGGAAAGTAAATAATAATCCTGAGAAAATGAATAGTAGGAAGAGGGAAGTAGTGATAAAGGAAAGTGACTGGGCCCATAACCATCCTTTTCTCCCCAACCCAGAATTCTGAGAAGTATTTGTTTCACTCCATTATGAAAGGGCATTGATTCCTTGAAGCCCATAGTATCACAGGTCCTGTTTACTCCCCAGTTTTGGAGAAATCGGATAGTCAGAGAGGAAGTAATTTCAAGTGGAAATTTAATTAGATGGTGAACATGACTTGAACTTTCTATGAGATGCCAGGATTGAACTAAATGTAGAATAATTTTTCAAGCTTAGAAAGATTAATTATATTTACTATTATTTTCTCAGAATATCTACAGCTTCTGATTTCCCCTAAAGCATCAGTGTTAAGGGATAATTGATTCTCTTACTATTGTAGTCTCCGCCATAATAGGGCTTGCTGCAAACAATAATAATAATAATAAGTCCTTTCTCAGTAGCTAGAGCTCTATTATGTTTTGACCACAGGCCTAGGGCTTTAAAGGGTTGGTTACTGTAAGCAAAGCACCATGCCAGGTGTGTCAAATATGCAAAGAAGGACATTGGGATATACTCTGCCCTCAGAAGCTAAGATATCTACATGAGAAGAGTAAAAAGAAAACGATGCCCAAGGAGTGCCCTACCTAGTGTGTCTTATAGGCAGTAAGCAGAGAGTGGAAAAATTCTTTTTTTCTTTTTTTTCTTTTCTTTCTTTCTTCCTTTCTTCCTTTCTTCTTTCCTTTCATTCATTCATTCATGCCTGGTGCTACTGTTCTCCAGGTATCATTGGAGGGCTGGGGGAGTCTTCGAGAGGAATTTCTCCTGTAATAAGTTTATGTAAGGGAGAAGATAGTATTTTTTAGCTGGAAAACTAAACAAAATCAGGGTTTCAAATGAGCTGACATAGAGGAAGCTAAGTGTGGAAAGGCAGGAGGAAGCCTTCCTGGCTTGGCCAGGGGCTTCTTTGTTCTCCCTGGCAAGGGGGAGGTGGTATGTATTGCTATGCAGGACAGACATAAATAACCTGCAGGGAGTGTTTTTGGAGGTCAGTCTGGCCACAGAGAGCTTGGATTAGAGTGGGGGAGGGAATGGGGCAGACCAGGACAGGGAGGCCAGGAGAGAGGCTTTTGGAAATGTCAGGCCTGAGGTCAGAAAGTGGCAATGAGAAGCAAAAGGAATAGATGGGCAGTAGAGACAAGGACACGGGTGCTGGTAATGGCAAGAGTTAGCACAGGGATTGAACACTAAGTTGCCCAGATCCCCTTCTGCCTCAGGTCTTGAAAATCACTCTCACTTTTGGTCTCCTGACTGTTACAACGTGCAGGGAGATGCAAGGTGTAATTGGCAGATGTTTTCTAGTTTATTTTTCTAGTCAATAGCAGGGGAAGTGTTGAAATCAATCCGAATTTAAGAGAATTAAGTCCCCTCTCTGAGGACTTCTAGTTCTGGACTGGATACTAGTTACAAGATGAGTGGTTGTCATTCAGGCTTTGTAAAACAGGGGGAACCTTTGGTAGCAGCCTCTGTTTCACCCCCACCAAACCATGGTGCTTCAAGAAACAAGTCACCCCTTCTACTATATGTGTGAATGGAGACTAAATGGGGACTTCTCAATTAAAAAGTCCTTGGTTTCAGGTGTCTAAGGTGGGGGTGCAGTGTTCTGGATACACAGAGGGGACCAGAATAGATGGTGGGGGTCTCCATCTCATGACTAGTGGGATGAGGATGGAGACATGGCTACTAGCCACATTCAACCATATGTCACTCAACTGTATGTGATTACAAGTTGTAGTAAGTGCAACAGCTTCTACAGGGAAGTAACAAAGTAAGACCTAGAGGTTGTGTAGGAGGTTGAGGAATGCATTCCAAGGGAAAGAGGAGAAGTGCTTGTCCCTTGAGGTCCTGAAACAAGGCCAGTGCATGTTGGGAAGAGCATGTTCCCAGCTTTTCAACCTCCTCCGTGTGTTCAAGCCACTACCCATCACCAGTAGCCTTCCAGCTGGTCTCCAGTCTTCTACCCTATCCTGCCTCCTGCTGCTCTTACTTATCCCACTTCCCAATTAGCCAGTCTATTTTTCACACAAAAATACGGGGATTCTTCACAAAATGAATCATATCACATGTCACTTTGCTGTCCTCTGTTTACCAGCAAACCAAAGTCCTTCTCGTGGTTGACAAGGTGCTGCATTACCTGACCGCTGACACCTCTCTGCCCTCTTTCCCAGCCCTGCCTTTCTTGCTCTCCTCACTTTCTGAACCCTGACCTCACTGCATCTTGAGCCACATTTGTCTCAGGGCTTTTATATTTGATCTTCTTTCTGCCCAGGATCATCTCTCAGATGTTTGCTCCTTTGCTGAAAAATTTCCCTCCCTGCACAGGTGCCTTCTCTTAAAAAAGTGCTATTCTTGAATCTGCTTTAGTTTTCTTCCCAGCACTTCTGTCTACATGACATTATGTTCCGTGTTTGCTTTTTGCCAGTCTTCCCTACCAGAATGAAAACTGTAGGATGTCCAGGTCTTTGCTGCATCCACTGGTATGTCCCTAGCATGGGCCTGATAGGTAATAGGTGCTACTAAATGTTTATGAATGAACCAATGACTCACCATTCTTGTTGGAAAAGTAGGCTGGGCCAGAGAATTAAAAACCTTGTGAGGCTGGAAGGCTTTTGCACTTTATTCTAAGGGCAGTGAGAAGCTATTAAGGGTCTTAAGCTGGGGGAGTGACGAGATGAGATAAATTTTGGAGTTAGATTTCAGAAGACTCAGCTGGCTGGGGAGTGGAAGGCAGGGGAGAATGGGTGAGGTGACATTTGCTGCTCAGATGTGCCATTTAGGGAGGGGAGTTGGAGTATCACCCGAGAGCTCAGCAGCCCTGCGTTTCAAGCCAGCTGTGCAGGGGGTGTGGCAGGAGGGGGTTGGGTGTTCAGCACTGAAATGGCACTAGAGGGCAGCTGTGCTGTCCCTCCACCCCCAACCCCAGGGAAATGGTGGGGGGTGGGGGAAATGGAGCTGCCTATCTCTGGCCCTAGGCTGGAAACTTAAGGCAGTGCTTGTGTGTGCAGAGGAAATGCCTGTTAGCTCAGAGTTTTTAAGCGGTTCCCAGGTCACAAGCAGCCCTCTTTCTTTTCTGAAGGTGGGACAGGGGAGTGTTGTGGTTGTTTTTGTTTTTTTCCCCCTTATCTTCTATTCATTAATAGGCTGCTCTCTAAATACTGAAATATTGAATGAATGACCTTGAATAACACAAAATTTGTGAGGTCCAGTTTTTTCTTCTGTAAAAGAACCATAATAATCATCATCCCCTGAGTGCTTGGGTGACAATTAGACGGGATAACACACGCAGAGCATTGCAGGAAGCATATACATACATATATATATATATATACGTGTATAATATATATATTGTGGATAGCTGCAAACCTCAAGCATCCTCTCACCTGCATGCGTCCTCCTGTAACATTACAGAGAATTCACCAACCCTTAGCTCCCTGGTTCGGGGGAAGTCTAACCCCAAGGGAGCCTCACATATGTACCCCCCTCTCTCTGTTTTGTAAAAATAATAGTAATAACAATTTATTGTTGTTGTATTACAGTTGTTTCATGCCCCACCCGCCCCATTCCCGTGGACGTCTCTTGACAGGTGGTTTCTTTCTTTTCAGGACATCAACCAGAAGCTCCAGGAGGACAACCAGGAGCTGAGGGACCTCTGCTGTTTTCTGGACGACGACCGGCAGAAAGGCAAGAGGGTGTCCCGGGAGTGGCAGAGACTGGGCCGCTTCACGGCCGGCGTGATGCACAAGGAAGTGGCCTTATACCTGCAGAAGCTGAAGGAGCTGGAGGTGAAGCAGGAGGAGGTGGTGAAGGAGAACATGGAGCTCAAGGAGCTGTGCGTGCTGCTGGACGAGGACAAGGGCGCGGGCTGCGCGGGCAGCCGCTGCTCCATCGACAGCCAGGCCAGCCTGTGCCAGCTCACCGCCTCCTCGGCGCCCTGCGTGCGCGACGTGGGCGACGGCAGCAGCACCTCCAGTACGGGCAGCACCGACAGCCCCGACCACCACAAGCACCACGCGGGCAGCGGCAGCCCCGAGCACCTGCAGAAGCCGCGGGCCGACGGCAGCCCCGAGCACGCCAAGCACAGGAGCACCAGCCCCGAGCACCTGCCCAAACCCAGGGCCTCCGGGACCCCGGAGCTCCCCAAAGCACTCAAAGGCCCCAGCCCCGAGCACCACAAACCCCTGTGCAAGGGCAGCCCCGAACAGCAGAGGCACCCGCACCCCGGCAGCAGCCCGGAGACGCTGCCCAAGCACGTGCTCAGCGGGAGCCCCGAGCACTTCCAGAAGCACCGGCCCGGGGGCAGCCCCGAGCACGCCAGGCACGGCGGGGGGAGCCCCGAGCATCTCCAGAAACAAGGCCTGGGAGGGAGCCTGGAGCACCTCCCCAGAGCCAGGGGCTCCAGCCCGGAGCACCTCAAGCAGCACTACGCGGGAAGCCCTGATCACAAACTCTCTGGGGGCGGCGGCGGCAGCCGGGAGGGGACCCTGCGGCGGCAGGCGACGGAGGAAATGTCACCCCATCACCGCAACGTCTACAGTGGCATGAACGGTAGGTCAGTACGTGCTGGGGACCCGCTTTGGCAGGGGCAGCTCAGGTAGAGAGTTCTGAGGGATAAAGGGCGTTCCATCCACTTTAGAAAGCGCAGGGCTGGCCGGGCTGGGGGGGGGGCGGGGGGCATTTGTCCCCAAATCACGATGTGACCCCTCCCCCTCCCCCTCCTGGCATTGGTTTTCGTTCGTACGATTATCGGTCCAGTAAGCTTGCAGGAGATTAGGTGTTAGAGCGGGGAGAGGGGCAATAATTACCTGGAACCCTGAATAATCAGGGTGAGATTTATGGGTAGTGAAGATAAAAACATAACCCGTCTAAGATTCTTCCACCTGGAATTTAAGGGTTTTCCTAGTTTGTGTGCAGTTTCCTACTGGAGCAGGTGACTAAAAGGGTTTTGCATCCCATATATAGTTTATGTGCGGGAAGAAATGAATATTTATTATGAAAAACAATAATATCATTAAAAAGAAAAGAGGGTGTCCCTAAACAGGCTTGATGCTGGGTTGCCTGAATGCTATAAACATGCCTTACTTGACCTTGGAGATTTTTTTCATTGCGGTGAGGGCCTTAGCAGAATTCTGTAACTTGATTTTGCATCTAAAATGCATTAAATAATTCCCTCCCCTGCTCACTCAAAACCCACCCAATTCTCCCACCAAACTCCCTGTATTCTGAATAATGCGCACTTTTACCTTCCAACGGAAATCGTTTTCAGTTGCTTAAATGTTTCTTTTTAAAAATGCACAGATGTGTTTGGACACCCCTTTGGCTTCCAAAGCACCATATCCATCTCCTTTACTGAGATGGCTCTAAAGCCATGTTTTGAAGCCTTTTAGAAGAGGTGTAATTTTCAGCATCTTGGTTCTGAAACCACTTTGAACTTGAGAGGAAAAAAAAAATCATTTCTTAAAAAACAAAAATCCTCAGTTTAGTTGGGACTAAAATGATTGGTTTTATAAACTGGGCTTTTTATTTACATTCAAAATATCTGGGATTTCTCACTTTATTTGAAAGCTGCTCAGTCAACGGGCAGTCAACCTTGAGCAGTGGTGGCTTCCAATTTTAGCAGTGACACAATGGGGTAAATTTTCAATAATGTGCTTGGGGATTTATCTGTTGGATTCCATTTCATCCTAATCCTTTTCTTGTGGTGCTGAAAATGGATTCCTGAAGCTTGGCTTCTAATGCATCCAATTCTCTAAAGCGGAAATGGAATTAGAAAGGGTGGGAAAGATAGGACAATTGGTTGGTTGTTTTGGGAGTTGGAGGCCAGGAGAGGCCAGCTCACCTGTTGAGGCCTCCTGGCTGGCTGGGGCTTTTAAGTTCATTGCACCTTCACTCATCTTCCAGGACAGGCAGAGACACTGCCCTGAGTACTGTGGGCAGCCTTGGCTGAGCAGTTGTCACGGGGATGATAAAAGTCATTGGGAAAGATATTTTGGTTGTGCTACTATGAAAGGTGGGTCATTCCCCTGAAGCTTGTCTTCAGAGGGTAATGGGCTAACAGGATGGTGAAGTTAATGGTTTTTCCATTTCTTGATTACTTTTTGATGAGCGCGAGAAGTAAATTGTGTGCACTATTGTTAGTATTGTTTGTATCTAGAACAAAAAAAAATTACTCAGGGGCAGATGGTTAACTGACAAAACAAGACTCTCTAGCAAACAATTTTTCAAAATAAAGAACTTATTTATTTTAATGTGTGATTTAACTTACAAGCAAAGATTTTAGGTGCAACTTTTAAATAATGCCTGTCATAAAGTAAGGTATGCCTTTAGATAAGGGTGACATTACATTATGACTTATTATTGCCTGGATTCAGGTAAATGTAGGGGTTCAAGCAAATGTTTTGTAAAATTTAACAATTTTATTTTGTTAAAAATGTGCTGTATCATTTATAATGCCACTGTACTTAATTTTTGTTTACTTTTCTCATTCTAAAGTGACAAATCTTTTGACAGTTGATATCCTCACTAAGATATATTTGTAGTACATTTGCATTATATTTTTATTTCAATAATTAATTGGAAAATGAAGTGGCACAACGCTCATGGATCATCATCGGCCTATAAACCTGGTCATTGGTAGCTTGTATTTTATCCTAACATTACAGATTAATTTTTGATATGGATGGTAAGAGATAATCTTTTATATTTAAAAATCCCTACAACTTGGTTGAGTCACTGGTCTGTAAACAAATAGACACCAGTAATAAGGTTTATCTCAAATTGCAGATTTGCAGTCACTTACAGAGTCATTGTGTTTGGTGTTGGTGTGAGAAGCAAGTGGTTTGGAAGAGCACTTGTATGTTTTTATATGAACCAAAAGCAGGTGAAAGCAAGTGGAAGTGTGTCTGCATTATGGTGGAATGAAACAGATGGTGGGATACTGTCCTGCTTGTGAGGATATACGTTCCCGCCCAGAAGACATACATGTACATTAGTGAAAACAATTGCTATTTTAGTTGGCTGTGCCATGAGCATCTTTAAATCTTCTGTGCCTTCAGTTGCATTAAGTAATTGATGAACTTGACCTCCAAGAATTTCCTTTGGTTAAAACAGTTGGCTTAATTTACAAGTGGATGCAAAGACAAATCTTTGACATTTTTTCCCACTCTTAAAACTGATACTGTTTAGCCATTTTAAGAATTAGCAGCAGATTCAAAAACAACAAAAGCAAAGGCAAAACAAATAGAAAAAAAGTCCCTGTAAATTGAACAAAATACTCATGAATGCATTTACTTGTTTAAAAGTTGTTAGTTGATTCTTTCTTCTCAATTTGTAGAGTCCCATTTGCAAAGAGGAAGTAGATTCAACACTTATCACATCTAGACTTTAAGGCGTTTGTCTATTCATTCAAGTTACTTGCTGTGCTCCAGATTTGTAAATTAAGTAATTGAATAGCCGCTTCTAGCTGTAAATGTACAAACTGATAGCCTCCTTGAGAATGGGGGATTCATTTTCCTGACTCCACTGAAAGCCAAGGTTGGACTGACCTTTTAAAGTGCTCCCTTCCACACTGAGTCCAAGGGGTTGGGCTTACAGATATCAGCTGGCAGATCTTGGCCTTTTTAACAGAAAACTCTGTAGCCCAGGTTGTAGGTGTCATGGGTGACCCAGGTTTTTTGAGCAATAGCAGCTCTGATATATTGTTAACCTTTCAGACAAAGATGGTTCTGATCATCAGGCCTGCCTTTAGAAGTAGCCTACCCAGCGGGCATTATGAATCCAGGTAAAGAATAACCGGAAGAGTTTTATTTTAATTCTAGAGACACCCAAGTCTGGATATCAGCAACTGAGAAAAAATTCATAGGAGAAGAAACATGACTCTTTATTTTACTTTTTACCTTCTTCTAAAAGCATGGCTCAGTGATCCCTAATTTGACATTTTCGAGCATGTTCCAATGAACAGTAGCTTCCTGTTCTCCTTCGACGTCACGTAGCCAGAGAAAGCACACACGAGGATGCTATTCCCTGTCTTGGACAAGGACATTTGGCCTTGAGGGATGCAGAGTCAGGGGTGCAAGTCTTCCTCCTGAAAGCTTCTTACTGCCTTTTGTTTTTTGTCAGAGTGTCTCTAGAGGTAGTAAGGGCTGCTTCTCCCACCGGCTCTTTGACTAGAGCAGGATCTCTCAGCAGCAGCACTGTCCACATTAGGGGCCATGGAATTCTTTGTGGGGAAGGGGCTGTCTTGTGTGTTTTAGGAAGGTTAGTAGCATCCTTGGCTCCACCCACAAGCCATACCCAGTGATGACTTCCTAAAAGTGTCCTCAGCCCCTGCCACTTGTTCCCAAGGGGTGGGCCCCTGATTCAGAAACACTGTTTTGGTGCGGTGTTTTTAAAATCTGGCTGCAAATTACAAGCACTCTGGTAGCTTTGAAAAAAGAAAGGTGCCTGGGCCCCACGCTCAGATGCAAATTGAATTGGCCTGGCACTGGCCTGGGCACGCGGCAACGACAGCTCCTCAGGTGATTCTCATGAGCAGAGCCAGTAAAATCATTGTCCTAGCTGACTGATTGTTATATAAGATGGGTTGGTGTGAGTGAAGCTCTCAAATACCCAAGCTTCTGGGGAAGAAGAAAGTTAACTTTTCCCTTCCTCTGAAAGGAACTCCAGGACTGAGAAGGCCCGCCACCCACGCAGGTACAGTAAAAGTGCACCCCTCCCAACCCGGATCGAGGCTATCTGATAATGCACATATGCTTTGAAAATTTGAGGGTTTGTAGGGTGTAATTGCTAGGTTAATTTGGGGAAACTGGGGCATGTGACTAGTTCAAGATTACTTTTTTAAGCCTTCAGATGCAAAAAGAACATGAGTTTCCAGCCCATTTACAGTAGATGCCAATGGTGCATGTAGATCACGCCACGTCTGCAATGCTAATGCCTTTTTCCCACAGGAGAAAACTGCAGTTCATGTCACCCAGTTTGTAGGTTTCGCCCTGGGTGTTAAGGCTGCTCTTTATTCTCTGTTGAGGTTATTATAACTGAGTGAACAAAAACTCTGATAACACAAAATGACCTTGTTTGTGGAGGGATAAGCAGTGATGTGTGGAGGATCCCAGAAGGATTTTTCTGAAGCGGGGGTGTCTGTAACTTAACTAGTGGTACAGTATAGTGTGAGTAATTACTCATAAATCTCATATTTATCTCAGAAAACATAACATCACTTAGGAATGAATTTGGATAATAGAAATTGAATGTCTTTAGGGAGAAAATTTCAACAGTGACTATATGAGAGATTTTTTTTAAAAGGGAAACTTATTTAAAAATACAAACTTAAAAAAAAAGAGATGTTATTATTTTTAGAGAGAAGGGAAGGGAGGGAGGCAGAGAGGGAGAGACATATCACTGTATGGTTGCCTTTCACCTGCCTCCAGCTATGGACCTGGCCGGAGACCTGGCCAGAGACCTGGTTATGTGTCTTGTCTGGGAATCAAACCAGTGACCTTTGGGTTCATAGGCCTTCATCTTGTCCACTGTGCCACCAGCTAGGGCCTGAGAGATATTTTAATTAAAGACCTCTGAGTATATTTTCTATTTGTAAACAGACATAGGGATGGTTAAAGAACTAGATAATAGTTTTTGATCTTTAAACTTCAATACAATAATTTGGTAGCTTTATATCCATTTTGATAGGACATCATTTTAAGTCTTGAAAAATAGAATGAATTATTGTACCATACTTGTGTGTGCATATTGCATTAATCATAAAAATATATTAGTGTATGTTTTTATTAAATGACATAAACTTACTATTGGGAATATTTTGTAATTTCTTAAATTATATCTGACTGGCAAACTATTATTGGAAATCCTAGATAGCTTCAAAAAATATTTTCCAGTAGAATGTAGGGTTTTCAATTCCACTGGAAATAATAGCACAAAGCTATAAGCACTCTTTAAATCTAGGGGATTCTTTTCATCTTTCTTCAAATGAGATTTTCTGGATCTACAATCTACATATACATATATTATACAGTATATATGTGTTTACATGTATATTGTAATAACTTTAATATTGCATCCGAACAATGTCATTCAGTTGACTGTTGAAAGAAATGTTAGATGCATCAAGCTAGTTGCTGCTCTGAAATCAACCAAGAATTCCTTTCAGCTGACAATGGTCGTGTCATTTAAATCCAGTTGAAAGCAATTAGCTGTTTGTATTTTTAGACTTTTGCAGCTTTCCAGTAGAAAAATGATTATTCAATTAGTGATACATTGATCTTTTAAACTGAAGTAATTTATAATGAAGTGCAGGGGAAATGAAAAGTTATGGCAACTATTCCATTTCACCAGAAAACTCCACAAGTGTCAACCGTAGTGATTTGCTCTAAAGTTGTACATTTACTCATAGTAACAATAAGTTACTCTGGACTCATTGGTGTAGGGATCTCAGCCAAGCTCCATTGGTCAGAAATGAGAGTTTGAAGTCAGACTTTGCTGAGGGTATTTTTTTTTTTTTTCTTTTTAATAATAGCAATGAGGTGTAGCACAGTTGGGCCACTGTATGCTTGATGACATTTGTTAGACTGAAATATAGGACTGGAGGCTCTAAAACTTCTCAAATTTTAGCCACTTCTGAGGTTTAGAAACCCCAGGGATTCTTTTTTTTTTTTTTTTCTCTTCAAGATTTTATTATTTTTAGAGAGAGGGGAAGGGAGAGAGGCAGAGAGGGAGGGAAACATCAGTGTATGGTTGCCTTTCACCTGCTTCCAGCTATGGACCTGGCTGGAGACCTGGCTAGGGACCTGGCTGGGGACCTGGCTGGGAATTGAACCAGCAACCTTTGGGTTCACAGGCTGGTGCCTATCCACTGTGCTACCAGCCAGGGCTCAGGATTCTTATACTAGATACAACTGAGGTCCCAGGTGGCTATTTTTTAAAAAAATCCCCAATACCCGTTTTTAAAATAATAGCCTCCTTGAGAATGGGGGATTCATATTCCTGACTCCACTGAAAGCCAAAGTTGGACTGACCTTTTAAAGTGCTCCCTTCCACACTGAGTCCAAGGGGTTGGGCTTGCAGGTGTCAGCTGGCAGATCTTGGCTTTTTTAACAGAATACTCTGTAGTCCCAGTTGTGGATGTCACGGATGATCCAGGTACTAGCTTTCTGTTAGCAGTATCCTTGCTGCCCTCAGCTGGCCTGACTTTACCTCATTTTCTCATTGTTTGTAAATTCTGTTCTGCTGTTGCTGATGGCTGGCCATACCTTGCGGGAGTGAATAACCATACTGATCAGAACTGTTTTAGAGTAAAGGGTCTTAAAGTGTCATTATGTGAATAAAATGTATGAGGCTTAGTGCATGGTCCATGTGCCATGCATGCATCTATAAGTATTTTGGCTTTCTCAGGTTCAGTTTTGCTTATTTTGGGGGAGTCTTGACCATGTTTAAGAGAATTGAGGTATTTCTTAGAGAACCTAGAAATACTGGATTCTTGGGTACTTTGGCACAACCAGGTTGACCTTAATCATAACTTCATACATAATATTTAGGATAAGTATTGTGCACATTTGAGAAAAAATTATTTGAATTGGACTCTGGAAAATAGAATAGTATCAAGTTTTGAAATGGACTGATTTTCAAGAATTCTAGGAAATTGAGATTCAAGATCAAGAATAGACCATGGACACTTGAGAACACGGATTTGAAATCTCAGCTCTAAGTTATAAGAGTTTCTATCTAATCTGCAAAAGAGTGTGGTTCGAGTTACTTGCTGTGTCTGACATAAATTGCCTCCTTTTTAGAGTGCCTTTTAAGAGTTCCCAGTAGAAAGAATGGTTGCTCTCTCTAAGACAGAGGATCCTTAAGCTACAGAGAGGCAGGACAGGTGCTGAGAAAAGGAAAAATGACAGAGAAGTAGCAGGTTGCATTATCACCTTATGAAGGCAATTACTGGGTTATTTACACTTGGTTGAATCATTTACAGTTTTCACATAACAGCTACGTATTACACTGTACATTTACAGTTTGTACTTGAATCTTTATGAAAGGGTATATCAAGTCTTGGGGTTTGGTCTTGGGCCTGCCTTGAAACTAGGCATACACTCAATTACCAGGTAAAAGCTTCAGGAATAATATTTTAGGTTTTTTTCCTTCGTAGCCTCAGTTATTGGGTGGGCCAAAAAATCCATGATGTTTTTTCTCTGTTCGATGGCTCCAATAGTGTTTAGATGTCTCTAACTTCATTGGAAACAATTTTGTTAGATTGTATTGTGACAGCTGTCAAACAGCGTGCATTTTTTAAAAAACATCAAAGTTGGTGAATTTTAATGCAGCCATTTTAATATTGAAGATGGAAGATGAGACATACAACATTTTTGGTGTATTGTGCTTTATTTCAAGGAAGGTCAAATATAACTGAAACACAAAAAATAGATTTGTGCAGTATATGGAGAAGGTACTGATCAAATATGTCAAAAGTGGTTTGTGAAGTTTTTTTGGTACTGTTGTCATTTTGGCCAAGTAATTCTTTGCCGTGGGGCTCTCTTAGGCATTGGAAGATGTTTCACAGCACCCCTGGCCTCTACCCTCTAGAAGCCCATAGCAGGAGAGAGCAACATGCTCAAAATATCCAAATCAATAGTTATTGCTGAAAATGAAAAATGCCTTTTATGGAAATAAAAGACTTTTTGGCCAAATCAATCTTGAGGTCTTCTGTAGGCACAAAGGGTGGGTTTGATGATTCCTCAAAGAGAGTATTTTAATTATTTAAGTGTTCTTTCCATACACGCCTACACAATATTTAGTGTGTAATACAATATTAAATGAATTGAATTTGAAGATCTTGAATGACTTCTAAATACTTTTTTAAACATTTTTTTTTTTAAAGAAATTCTTATTTACTTACTATTTTTAGAGAGAGGGGAAGGAAGAGAGGCAGAGAGGGGAAGAGACATCAATGTATGGTTGCCTTTCACTTGCCTCTAGCTACAGACCTGGCTGGAGACCTGGCTTGCAACCTGGTTATGTGTCCTGGCTGGGAATGGAACCAGCGACCTTTGGGTTTGCAGGCCAGCGCCTTATCCACTGAGCCACCAGCCCAAATAGTTTTTACACTTTTATTCATAGACGGAAAGGTCTATGAATTCTTACATTTAAAAATTATGCTAACAAAGCCCTGGCTGGTGGCACAGTGGTTAAAGGCGCCGGCCTGCAAAACCCAAAGGTTGCTGGTTCAATTCCCCAGCCAGGGCACATAACCAGATTGCTAGCCAGGTCTCCAGCCAGGTCCGTGGATGGAGGCAGGTGAAAGGCAACCATACATTGATGTCCCTCTCCCTCTCTGCCTCTCTCCCTTCCCCTCTCTCTGAAAATAATACATAAAATCTTTAAAAATTATGCTAACAAAAATACTTGCAGCACCATTTATACCTGTTGCTATGGTTGAGGGCTAATGTTTTGGTTAACTTTTGATGATCAAGAAATCAAAGGTGGTCTCTGATACTTTCTGAATGAGTTGGCTTTTTTTTTTTTTTTAATACTTTATTTCATTATTTTTAGAAAGAGGGAAAGGGAGAGAGGCAGAGAGGGAAAGAGACATCAATGTATGGTTGCGTTTCACCTGCCTCCAGCCACAGACCTGACTGGAGACCTGGTTTGCAACCTGGTTATGTGCCCTGGCTGGGGAATTGAACCTGCGACCTTTGGGTTCGCAGGCCGGCGCCTTAACCACTGTGCTACCAGCCAGGGAGTTGGCTTTTTAAAATCAGGGGTATTTATCGTTGCGTTAAACTGAGATTTGTGCCTTCTAGTCTTGCTTGAAAAGGAGATGGAAAGGCTTTTCCATCTTTCTTCCAGTATTGAGGGGTCTTTTGGATTTCAGGGGAAATCCCTGATCTGGGTTGTGTGTAACTGTAGCTTCCCAACTGGCCAAAATCACTAGTTGGTTCAAAAATGATGAGAAGCATGAATTGCATTTGGAATGTGGTATGTTTTCTCATCAGTAGGAAAAAGCACAATTAGTGGTGAATATGTGTGTGCATGTATACTTTATTATTTCTGTTAATTGAGATGGGTTTTAATGCTAAAGAATAGAAAGAGGACACTGTAGTCATATTTTGTTCAGGAAATCACAGAATCATGGAACTTAAATCTGTGCTCTACTGTTTATCCAGTTTGCGTTTGCTATTTTCTGAATAGAAAATTGACTTCCAAAGAAATTCAGTGACTTGCCTAAGGCCAATTGCCAAATTAGTAGAGAACTAGAATTGAGCTGACTCCCGGGGCATGGAATGTTTCATAAGGAAGACATTTAATCTTCTATACCGCAAAGCCATTTGATGTAGGGATAAAGTTTAAATAATAAAGACCCTAAATGGACTAGAGGACCACTTTCTTCTTCCCTGTTGGAAATTCCAAAAAACCAGAGACTTTCAATGGTGAGCGTGGGTAGGTAAGCGTAGGAGGTAAGCTTGGATCTAGGAACCTCTAATTAGGTCAGATGGGGTGCGCAGTCCATGGCTGATGGACAGCTACTCAGACACACTGGTAGAAGTGCTTTCTTGCAGCTAACTTCAGGAGCCAACAACCTTGCTACTACTTTCCTCCCACACAGACTCCCCACCCTAAGGCCACATTTCTTCCAGGTGAACATTCTTGTACAGGTGGACCGACCTTAGCCCTGTCCTCACACACCCACTTGTAGGAACAGCCAACATACTGTGGGTCTAGAGAAGTGTCCACTTCTGGGCTGCCAGGAACGGAAGGGAAAGGGCCCAGGAGCAAAGGCACGGGCCAGATGGCCACACCAACTGCTCTCAAGGAGTTGTGGTTTTTAATAACTCAGCTTATTGCAAACAAAACTAATTCAGCCAGTTACTCTGATTTATGCTACTATAGGCAGAAGTAAAGTGTACTTACGTTACACTTTTGATGGCATTTAAAAGGTCAGAATATCTGAGTTGCAGATTTCTGTTCAAAGCAGCCTGGTCTGTTGAACTACTCTTGAGAATTCAAATTAACCATGCTCATTAATTCAGCATCTCTCCTATTTCCCCAGACAGCAAGTGCCAATTCACCATTCACCCAAACAGAAAAATAAGACCCTGAAAGGAAGTCATTAGTCATATCTGCAGATGATGAATTAGTTGCAACTAACAGGAAGGTGCGTTAAGAGTCAATTAGAGTGAGAAAGAAGGAAAAGCACAAATGAAGGTGGTGTAAGGGGGGCAATGCCATGAAGAATTCCCCAGGATTTGTCTGTGTTGCAGTGCATGTTGTCAGTGGGCACCTGTCTTACGTTCATCTGCAGGACAGGCCCAATTATTATTACAGCAGCCAACCAGAGCTGTCCGGCTATGGAGCTGGGAGGGTGGGGGAACTGGCCAAGTTTAGCTGCTTATTTTACATGTGAGGGTACTTTGGTAGAGAGTACGTTTACAACTATGATCCATCAGAGGTCTAGAAATAAACATTATCCAGGTGGTTTGCCATGAATAGCCAGCTCCTCAGTATAGTGGCTTTCATGAGGAACTGTTTGGAATCAAGTTTTTCAAAATCTATGAAAGAAAGGCTTGAATATTGCTTATTTTTAGAGTATCCCTTTGTCATTTAAAATGGAGACCATACTTCAGTCCTTCTTCTTGCCCTAAGACTATGTGCCATGTGGTTTCCATCCTGAATTTCTTAGCTATTTTCCTGTTGCAATCTCAAAATTGCCCATGTTGTGGGCTGTTGGCCTATCACATAAATCTGTCTTTGATAGAAACAGTGTTCTTGCCAGAGTCTATACAGCCAAGTTATATAATAGGCATTCATTTTAAGAAGAGCTAGACTAGCATGATGAGACCTGTTCACAAAGCATATCTAGTTATTTTGTAGGTAATCTGTGGAATTTCATATGTTAAAGTAATATGTAGACACTCATCCCTAAATTGGCATATGGTGTCCAAGCTTTATTTCTGGCTCTAAAGCAATGAAACAATTTTGTAAACCTCCTTCAGCCAAATTCTATTTTCATTGTGGATATGGAATAAGTATTTAAAATACATCTTAAAATAGTTTAAAATTTGATTTTTTCATGGAGTTACAAAGAGGGTGTGATGAACTTATTTTAATTTATTCAGGTAACAGTAACAAATTTCAGGTAGATAGCTTGATAATAAAATATCTGCATGCTCACCACCTGAAGTCTAGTCTCCTATCACTATGTGTTGGACCTGCTTTACCCTCTTCATTTGCTACCCACCCCCTCTGGGAACCACCCTTCTGTTGTCTGTAGCTGAGTTTGTTTTTTTGTTTTGTTTTGTATCCCACAGAGGAGTGAAACTGTTTGATTCCCATCCTTTTCCATCTGACTTACTCAGCATAATATTGTTCCATCCATGTTGTTGCAAATGGCAATATTTCATCATTTTATGACTAAATAGTATTCCACTTTATATATGTACTACATATTCTTCATCCAGTCACCCATCAAAGGATACTTGGGTGGTTTCCATGTCTTGGCTATTTTAAATAATGCCGCGGTGAACTTGGGGGTACATATAGCTTCATGCGTAAGGGTTTTCAAATATTTCGGGTATTCAAAAGAAGGAATGCTGCATCACATGGTAGTTCTATTCTTAATTTTTGTTTCTATGTTGTCAATAGTAGTTGCACCAATTTTCATAATCACCAGCAGTGTACAAGGGTTCCCTTTTCTCCAAAGCTTACTTCTTGTCTTTCTGAAAATAACCACTCTAACAGGTGTGAGGTGGTATCTTACTGTGGTTTAGATTTGCATTGCCTTTATAGCTAGTGATGTTGAGTATTTTTTCATATATCTGTTGACCATTTGTATGCTTTCATTGGAAAATTTCTATTAAGGCCCTCTGTCCATTTTTAAATGTTTTGTTGTCATTGTTGTTGAGTTGTATGACTTCTTTATATATTTTGGATATTAGCCTCCAGTTGGAGGTATTGCTTGCCAATATCTTCTCCCATTTGATTGGTTGTTTCTTTATTCATGGTTTTTTTTTGCTATGCAAAGCTTTTTAGTTTGATGAAGTTCCCATCATTGTTTTTACTTTTATTTCCCTTGCCTGTGGGGTCAAGTTTGCACCACCATCTTAAAAGGCGTCATGGCACACTGCCCAGCTGGAGGTAGACAGATAAAATTTGCTTTGCCTCTGACCTTGAACACACCACCAATCTCTGTGGGCAAAATAATAACTCCCTTAAGTAAGATGTTTTGAATAGAAATTTTAAGTCAGTAGTCCCAGAACTGGAATTTTACAGATAGATATATAAAATATGAAAGTAACATGTATATAAAATATGAAAATAACATGGAATTTGCCAACTTTTTACCTTTGTGAGGTATGGATAGTAAAATAATAAAAATCCTTACTAACAATCATTTCATAAAAGATCATTCAAACATTAAATATATTTACATACATATGTATCTATGTATATATATTTAAGCCTTTCTCCCCAAAGAAATAACTGGCAATATTATATTTTATGACCATAAACATTTTTTTGGAATAATAATACTAACATGGAGGGTTCAGATTTAACAATGACACACAAGAGGCATTTCTAGTGTCCATCCTATTTGGGACCTTATTTTTACCTTGCCTGGGACTCAGCCCATGTTGTGTTCTACCAGCTTCTTGCTCCTCCTCTTACCAGGACAGGGGGAAAGGTGATTCATCAGTTTTGGGTCTGACCAGCTGAGGTTGGGGATTCTTCTTACTTTCTGCCCACCCAGCTGCCTCTGGAGGTTGTGCAGCTGGACTTGGGATCCTTAGCAGAGAACAGTGAAGATAATCCCCAAGAGGGATTCTGTGCTTAGGTGGAAAATTCATTGTGAATGGCTCCACCTGGGACCCGTGGGCTAAATCTTCTCTATGCACCACTGTGCTTTGTAGGGGACTTGTCAGGGTTGCAACAGTTCCAGCCACGTCAGAATGGGCTCAATTGAAGTGGCCACAGTGATGAGTCTGAACACCTCACGGGTGAATAGGAAGCTAATGAGGCGTGAGGTGACTAGGGATTTGCAGAATCCTAAAGTCAATCTGATATTAGGTTTCTGCTGCTGGGGCAGGCCCCAGAGGGAAGACTGCAAATGGGCTGGCTTTGTGTGAAACATGTGCCTTCTGTGTCTAGACTCTTAGTATTTTCCCACGTTGCTTAGTGGGGCGGTGCTCTGGAAAATTAGAGTGAAAGATTTCCCTTTACGCTGTACTATTCCTGGATATTCTCAAGCCTCGTTGCCCTCTATGGGCTAGATGGGAGAGGGTGCCTGTCAACTGAAGTTTGGAAGGGAGTAAGCCAGTCACATGGCAGTGGCCCCAGACTCCTCATGTGCTTTTGTTAGGTCTCATCCAACCAGATTTTGGTGGTCTTTTCCGGGAACCTTTGGGTAGTTTCTTTGGCCCTTTTATCCTATTACTTTATATCTGTTGTTTAAACTAGTTTGGAGTTAATGCTCTTCCATGAAATGGGGAGGCTAACATTAAGTGAAGGGAAGGGCAAAATCTATTGCAATTTCATTGTAAATCACTTCCTTGACTCAGGAGGCAGCCACACATTCTAAACAATGTCAGGGATAATAGAGATTTATTACAACAAATTAAAGGCCAATCAGTATGTTCTGAGACAAACAACATAGTAAAACAAATATGAATGTCTGAGAGGAAGCATGGGCTGGTAGAAGAGTCATGGATGTGGGTGATAACAGAAAACCAAATTCTGCTTGTATTTCACTAACTTCATATACTTTTTTGCACTATTCCATGTATGGATGAGAGATTACGGAGAATAATACATATGGAGAGACACTCATTTATTCAACAGATAATTGATAGTGTATTCTGTGTGAGTGCAGTGTGCTGCTAGATGCTGTGTGAGATAAGAGAAGAGTGAGTCTCAGGCCCTTCACACCAGGAGTTTATGGTCCGATATGTCCTTGGGAGAAGATACATAACAGTGAAAGTGCACAATTAAGAACCAAATGGACAGAATGCGCTACTGGCATTATGGGCCTCCTTGGGGCTGGGAGACGGGTCACAGGATGCTGTGTCAGGGATGGCTGCTCCAAGGAGGCATGTTGTGAGGTTGAGTCCTGGGCTTGGTTGGATTTGGAAAGTGTCACCCCAGGGGTGAGGGTGTCTGGGAAAGATGGCCGAGAGGTGGAAATGAGCCAGTGGTGTTAAAGGAACAGTGAGGACATGGGTAGGTCTGAGGTCTGTTAGGTTGGGGCAGATACATTTTGGAAAGTAGATAGAGGTTAGATAACATAGGGTGTGAAATGTTATCCATGGGTGGGTGTTTTCCTAATAGCAACATTAGTTTCTCCTATAGGGAGGGATGCAAAATGTTCTCCATTCTTAAGACCTTGTGATTAAAGTAAAAGGACCAGGAAAACTAGATCCTTAGCTTTGGAAGAAAAAGAAAAAACCTCTTGGGTCCTGTCTAGTGTGGCTCAGTGGATTGGCGCCAGCCTGCGAACCTAAGGGTTGCTGGTTCGACCAGGGCACATAACCAGGTTGCAAGCCAGGTCTCCTGCTAGGTCCTTAGATGGAGGCAGGTGAAAGGCAACCATACATTGATGCTTCTCTTCCTTTCCTCCTCCCTCCCTGCCCTTCTCTCTGAAAATAATAATATCTTTAAAAAAAAAACCTTCAATTTTATAACTCAATTTAATTATAATAGTTTTTTTTTATTCCTTTTCTTAAGGCTTTCAGAACTAAGGTTTTACAATGATCTGTGTTTGAGATCTTCATGCACCTAGATTTATGCCATCATTTAATCATCTTCCAGGATTTTATTTTTCTACCAGAGGTTATACTAAGTTACTGTTCTTCTTTAGTGGAGGAGTTTTACAATAAAGGTCGTAAGTTAAGAAAATCCATCTTCTGATTAATGCCTTCTGAGCCAGTAATGAAGATGTCATAAGATTTTAGGGAAAATGCAGTCTACTTGCCTGGAAGGCAGAAATATACTAAGTGAAAATCAATGACCTAATTCTGTTAAAACAATAAAGGGAGAAAAATAATCTTGGAACCTGTTGACTCTGTGGTTGGCTTAGTGGAGTAAAACTAACCTAATTTAGCTTTTACATTTCATTCATTTTGATGTTGTTCCCCTTTAGTATTTGGATGTCATTTTGGCCTGTGGGGTTGCATATTAAGTTTCAGATAGTTTCCAAATTGTGCTCCATTGATTCCTAGAGGGTCTGTGGAGTCTCCTAAGTGGAGGGGGGTGGGTCAGGAAGGGAAGTAGGCAGTCTCTGCTACCCCCTACACCCCAACCACAGATACCCCTTTACTGGGCAGCTCTACATTCAACTCATTTGTTCACACTTCTGCTGAAGCTTTTACTTGAACAAAAGTGACACTTGACAGAGTTTGGAAACATCTGGTCCAACCCAGAAGAAGCAAACATTTTGGACATAAGAGCTGACTTCCTGGACCCATGAGTGGATGGTCCCAGGTAACGCTGTTTCTTGATTCATGTCATTCAGCATGTGTATTTGGTCTCAGCTGTGATGACAGGCCTGATATGAAAACAATCAAGTTAATGATTTTATTTTTCAGAGGCAGACATTTAAATTGGGGCATCTTTGAAAACTTTCACCTTCAGTTTTTCCTATTTAGTTTCCCTCATCTATTCTTTGTTTGGTGTTGTCTTCTGGGGGTGGAGAGGAAACAAAATACAAATTCTTTAAAGGAAACCAAAGCTTTTGCTAACCTCTACATATAGCTGTTGAAGTGCTAGTGAATTTTAAAGATTTTTATTGGAAGTAGTAAAACTTTTCTAGAGGAATATAACTTATCCAGAGCTTTTTTCTGTTTCAAATTCCCCTTTTCCTTTTTCTACTATGGAACTATTTAGGCAGAATTTGTGTTTTAATAGCTTAATTAAATAATCATGCTAACATTAGTGGGTTCTCATTCCAAAAGGTTAAGTTTGAGTTTTAGTTTTAATGGCCTTTCTGCCTTAATTCTGAGTTGGTATAGGAAACTTTTATTTATTTATAAAAGATTTTATTATTTTTAAAGAGAGGGGAAAGAGAGAGTCAGAGAGGGAGAGAGATATCAATGTATGGTTGCCTTTCATTTCACCTGCCTTCAGCTATGGACCTGGCTGGAGACCTGGCTTTGCAACCTGGTTATGTGCCCTGGTTGGGAATCGAACCAGTAACTTTTGGGTTTCACGGGCCAGCACCTTATCCACTGTGCCACCAGTCAGGTTTATTTATTTTTTAAAGAGCTAATTTTTAATAGTATCAAGGATATAAAATTTCCTAGCTCTGAAAAAACTAAGCTAGATTGCTAATGTTTTTTTTAATCAAATGATGTTTTATTCTAGGTCTTTTTTTTTTTTTTTCCTTTCTCACATACTCTTACACACTCAGACACTCACAAAATGCCTACTCTTACCAAAAGCAAGGTTAACTCCCCAAAGTTACAGTTTTACTGTAGCACGGTCATCTTGAAGCAGTTGTAAATGTCACAGCAACACAAGATCCTTTTCATCCCCGAAGTCGTGGCTCCTGGAATCCTTGGTTGATGTAAATGAAGAGCCTGGTTTGAAGAGTAGAATCTTCGAATTCATTGGGCATATGGTGAACCACTCACCCAGCTTAACTTTGAGAGAGAAACTTGCAGTCATTTTTATAGGCTTCAAAACCATAATGTTTTCAAGATTCCACCTCGTTCCCCCCTGCACCTGTGGTAAAAGGAACGTGGGAAGGGAAGGGGGCATTATGAAGAGAGCCTCAGCTCTTAGTCTCAGGATATTCTCTCCCATTTTCTTGTAAACTCTTGGCATCTCATATATCCACTTACAAATGCTGAAGACGCCAACATTTCCTATGGAGGCCTGTATCAAATCTCAGAGTCCCCCAATTATAATCCAAGCAGCAGACAGCAGTCTTCCTCTGTCTCTAGGACTTGCTGACTTGGGCTAAAAGGCATCTTCTGGACACTCTGGCCCATCCTTCTCTGCGCGCCTCTGAGCAGATCGCAGAATGGTGGGAGATTTGAACTTGCGGTGTGAGTTCGTATCTAAGTCATCTTCAATATTCCGCTTGATCTCTTAACTAATACCATAGCTCATTTCTATAGCTGGCTATGGTGCAGTGATTTCATAGAAAGTGAATAGAAAGCTAAGTTGTTGAATGCAGCCTGTTTGAGAGTAAACATTCATGTGTAGTCTCATGTGACTTTCTGTTTTTTATAAAGAAAATAAAACAAGTAGACAAACCAAACAAAACTCTCGTCACTTACAGGAAGATTAATTTAGGCCTGGCTGATAATTCGGCAAAAATCACAGAGATGCAAATAGGACTATTTTTTGTTTGTTGTTGTTTGTTTTTTAAATTTCAGAACTTAACCTTGTATACATCTCCCTGCTTAGTAGTTTAAATAAGAATGGCCTTTTTGGGTTGTTGCTTGTTTAAGGCTTTCATTTTTGACAAAAGTTTTATTCTGTGGTGTATTATAATGAACTAGCTACACTGCTTGGTCTCCATCAAGTATAGAAACTTTGGAAAATTTGTCATTTCTGTTTCAGGGAACTTAATTTACATTAGTTTTAAGACCTAGGTGAACTTAGATTCAGTTATGTTTGTGTGTGAAGATACCAAGATAAAATATAAAGGGAGAGCAGACAAATCACTTGCTGAAATGGTTATTAATCTATCCATCTGCTTATCATTTATTGATTTATGATACATGAGGCTCTTACGTTCACCTTTTATTCCACACCTGAGCTTTTGCTCTGCTTCATGGGTGGTGAATCTCAGGCATAGTGTTGGAGGTCATGCTTGTGACTTACATACCTACTGGCCCTTGATTTCTATGGGCATCACTGGAGCTTTGAGATAATGGAGTCTGGACCCCAAACTCCATTGGAGATTTAAAATGAAAGCATGTCATAGATTGTTTTTAGGAAAAATGTTTGGGAATGTCTATGCTCTAACTAGAGCTAACTCTTGTCTGCTATATTCTAAGGAAAAGCAACAACAGAGCTGCTGATTGCATGGGGGCCCAGGCCACTAACTGTGCTTTCTGAAGGTGGCTGTCATTGGGGCACAGCTCTTTGCTCCCAGAAATCTGTGTTCCCCTTGAGTTGCGAACTGGTGGTCACAATCGTGTTTGCTAACAGCTGGAAAGGTGCCATACAAATCAAGTTCCTGGCTTCTTTCAATAAAGGGGAGGGTCTTCTGACACTGGTTCTGTACCCCCATGTGGCAACAGTCAGTGGGCGACAGTGCAGTGGCTGCCTCTTTAGTGGAGGAGAACTTTGAATTTCATTGCTGTGTAACAGGTCAGCTTAGCACTTCGTGTTGGAAAACAACCACCTTTCCATTCCTGCACTGGGATTCTGTGGGTCACGAATATGGACTAAGCATAGTGGGGATGGTTTGTTTTTACTTCACAGTGTCTGGGCCTTCAATTGGGAAGACAAATTCTGGAGTCTGAAATGATCTGGAGGTGTCATTATTCACATAGCACGAGCCTGAGGCTGGGATGATCTGGGGGTCTTGGACATATGCTGAATCTATATGCCTGCAGCTTTCATTCTCTCCATGTGGTCTTCCTATGTGCCTTCCTCAACATGGAGACCTCAGTATCCTTCTGTATGGCAGCTCCGTGACCCAAGAGCAAATGTTCAAGCAGAATAAGGCAAACTCCAATTGGCCAGTAAGGATGCTAAAAAACAAAATTCAACAGAGTAAATGTTAAGATCTAATTGGCTTTATTAAGTAATTGAATTAGGCAACATCCCATCTAGGAATTAGAAGGGCCCCCAAGAGGTTGTGCAAAATGGAAGGTTTTTATAGGAAGAAGGGTGGGCCAAGGAAGCTAATAACAAAAGAAAAGGGGTAATTATTTTTAGACCAGGACATCTTTTGGGGGGAAAGGAATGGCAAGGGTTTTTCAGGCAGATTGCTGTGGCTTCCTGGCAGTGGGGAGGGGATGGCGAAGGCCCTTGTGACAGATTGCCCTTCTGGTACTTGACCAGAAAATTGCAGATTGGTTAATTAAGATCATATTTCCAGGAGAGGTTGAAACTGCAATTAAGCATTCAATTTGGTATCAGGGGCTGTTAGCACTAGTGACACCATTTTCCGCTGTGGTTTTCTTTTTAACAAGGGCCTACTGTCGGAGGTGATAATGTCACTTTTCTTGCACTCTATTGGCTGAAGTAGTTTCAAGATCATCAAGATGTGAGGAGAGGTCTATAGATGTCACCTTTCCATGAGCTAAGGATGAAGGAATTTTATGTTTTAAAACACTAAAGCAGGGCACACATGTTTCCATTTGCTGTAGTTGGCACCACTCCCTATTACCATGTACCCAGGCTACTTTACTGATTTGTGTTATCAGCTGCTTGTGAGGGCATTTCAGTTAGGGATTGCTGTCCTTCCTTGGTACCCCAAACTTTAAATTCTTGTCAAGAGTTTACCTTTTGCCACTGTTTACAGTGATGAATCTAATTATTCTTTTTTGGGGAAAGGAAGAGGAGGCAGTGTGGACCCACACTGCAAACTCCCTTTGAGGCAATGTATAAGATTTATGGCTGAGGAAGATAAGGCCCTGAGGTTGGCCATGACCTGCAGGTGCACTTGCAGAAATGTGCTATCTTGTCCATGTATTCATTTCCTTATTTCTTATTCTTGGGGGATATGGGCCAAGCTATTTGTTTGGTAATTTTTAAGATGTCTTGTGGGTGTTATTGCTATCACTTAATAATGACATTTTATTTAGTGGGGCCATATTGCTAGGAATGTTACAAATAAAGCCATCAGTTAAAGAGAAAAAAACAACATTAAGGAAAGCCTTGGCTGGTGGGGCTCAGTGGATTGAGTGCTGACCTGCAAACCCAAAGGTCTCTGGTTCGCTTCCTAATCAGGGCACATACCCAGGTTGCAAACCAGGTCTCCAGCCAGGTACCCAGCTGGAGGAAGGTGAATGGCAACCATACATTGACGTTTCTCTCCCTCTCTGTCTCTCTCCCTTCCCTTTTCTCTGAAAATAATAAATAAAATCTTTAAAAAAAAAGTCAAGGAAAGGTATCTAAAACAAATATTATCACCTTTCATTTTCTCCAAACTCACTTCTCCCAGTGATGCTATCACAGTTGCCCAAGTAGGAAGACTGGGTGTTGTCTAGTATTTACTGGACTATCATTCTAGGCTGTCAATGTTTATTCTCCTAAATGTTCCTTTTATCTGTCCCCACTGTCACTTTTTGGCCATCCACCTGGATGCTCCTTTTTTTTTTTTTTTTCCAAACATCTCCCCATTTCAAACTGTCCTCTATTTTAGAGTGATCTAGGAAGATCCTTTATCGGATCATGTTAATTCTCTGCTAACAAGCTGACAATGGCATATCTAAGGCCCTGGATAAAACTCAGTCTTCTTTAATAAAGGACACCAGCAGGTCCTACAGGATCAGGGCCCAGCTTAACTCTAGGACCTCACACCAAATTGTTTCTATTCCCTTGAGTACATTCACGCCCGGATTGCTCTGGTCATAACTTGCTTCTGAGTACTTTGCCAGGTGTGCCTGGCCACATCCACATTGAAAGCCTTTCTTGATGTTCTGTCTTCCCTTTCCATGTCAAATGCCTTATCTTTGGGTTTCTGTAATATCCTAGAGCATTTGTTGAGGACAATAGTTTGTTTACCACCCATCTTCCCAATTCTAATTCAAATTTCTTGAGAGAAGAAAGCCTTTTGTCTGTGTATATCAACACCTGACATGTAAGTAGGGCTCTTGGTAAATATTTACAGAATGGCTGACTGACTAAAGCCCACCAGTGATCCCATCCCACACTCTTGCTGAGCAGCAGCGCTCCGATTACTTGTCAGGGGACGCAGGACCCTGTTCCCGGTTTCCAGGTTTGCGTTTGGCAGATAGAGGCATCACTCTGCACCCGACACACTGAAAGGGAAAATGTACATATGTATTTGGGAAAAAGCAATGAAAGATCCTTTTCTGAAATCTCTATATATCCTGATTACAGATTATGTATATATTGCAGAAGTAGTAAATGTGAAATCTAGCTGTCCCTGGTGAATGTCAAGAGAAAAAACTTGCTTTGTGTATACCTGTGCTTGTGGCACATTTCTAGCTTCCTTAGTGAGCAGCCCTAATTTTCATGTCAATTCTGTTGGAAGCATCTTAGTATAGTGGACAGGCCATGAACCAGGAACCAGGAACACTGCAAATTCTGGTCCTAGTTCCTTCCGAAACTTCACATCCTTGGGGACAGCTTCTGTCACCCCTCAGAGCCTCACCTTATTTAGAAAATGCAGGTAACAGAATAGTGGCAGTTGATACATGTTAGATCCCTTCCTTCCTCCAGGGGAGAAATAATAGTGCACCTGACTTTGTATTTGTTTGACAATTGGATAGCCATCTCCTTCACCTCTTAGTTCCTGGTGTTTGCCATTTTAATCTCAGCATGTTAGAAGCTAGCAAATCTCATTGTAAACTAGTTGTCACTGTCTAAAGAGGATAGACCATCACAGAATCAAGGGAACGAGAGGTGAACGACCCTCCAGTCTTAGCGTGCTACACCTTCATTGGCTGACAGCTTTCAAATGAATCACCTTGGTCACTGGTGTTTATAAAAGAATTAAGCACTTGACTAGGCTCTGAGTGTGACCAGAATTTCCCAGTGTTAGGCTTGGTGCTAGTCCCGGTCCCCTGGAGCCCACTATTAGGGTATTAAGTCTCATATTTACCTGCATTTCATTCACACTGTGTACAATAGATACAAACTCAGATGGCTTGAGTGGCAAGGCAGCCTGGTAGCCATCGGCGTCCACAGACATAGATTTTGCAGTAATTGGCAGCAGATTCTTTGTGTTGCCAGGAGCTGTAGCTAAAATTACCTAGGTGCCACACAAAAGGAGTTCTTCTAGGAATTGGCTTTTTCTAGGAGGTTGGAGGAAGAGGAGAGAGAGACACACACACACAACTTTTGTTTGACTACCCACACTCTAGGATCTAGGCCAAAGAGGGATTGAGCTGCCTCTTAAAATTTTTATTATTATGCACTCTAGGAATCTCTTGAAAAGAAACTAATGCACTTTTAATGACTGGATATTCAAGGGTATTTATTTCAGGTGTAAAAAAGTAGCTGTTGAAATGATTTTCTGCCTGAAAGGAACAAAGTCTAATGAAATACAACCACCAAAAATAGTCTCTTGTCATACATGTGACCCGATCATGGGTCGGCTGACATGGGTAGGGCAATTGGAATGGGTAGTAATTTTGAATTTTGGGGAGAGGCTACCAGTCAGCAGCAGGATATGGCAGGTGGATGGAAGGCCGAGAAGCAGCACCACATGTCCCGCAAGGCATGATTGGCCTTGGGGACAGAGTTTGTTGGATAGTAGGTGGTGGTCTTGAATACTCTGCTGAGATAGGACTATGCAATTGAGCACAGTATTGTAGGGAAAAAGTTGATGTTATTACATGTTACATGCAAAGAATGTACACTTGTGGGCCCGACAGGATTTTGAATCTTGGCTTCTCCACTTGCTGCATGAATGAACTTTAACAAGTTAAATAACCTCTGGGCTTCTGCTTCTTATTTCTAGGAAGAGGATGATGAAGGTTTTTACCTTATGGGAAACTTGTGAATGTTAAGAAAGGCAACGTATATAAAGCACATAGATTTATATATACCCCTACAAAGTGCTGCATCGATGTCTGAGAAGAATTTTTAGAATTTTCCACCAATTGCCACACTCTTGGAAACTGTAGGTGAGGATCAATGGTTTTATAGGTGAAAACCTTTACCTGGATGTTAATTACCAAGTGGGTAAAGTTCTTTCATCTTGCTGGCCAAATTACTCTTATTTCCTAGATAAATACTGGTATCCAAGATAATGTGAAGATGGAACAATTACACGGGAAAGAAAGAACCTATATAAATAAGTCATGGTTAACCATTGTATTTATTTGCTGGTCAAAGGCTAGACCTGTCCTCATACTCAGGTAGTTTGACCCTAGAGTCTGAGCTTTTAGCCTCATTAAAGTGAAAAGTGATAAGATTCTCCCTCTCCCTACCCACAGAGAATAATAAATTTATTATCTTTGTAAAAATGGCACGTAATCATGATAGAATTTAAGCAACTCAAATTAGAAAGAATAAATTAAGAAAAAGAAAGAAAAGAGCCCTGGCTGGTAGCATAGAGCCCTGGCTGGTAGCACAGTGGATAAGGTGCCAGCCTGTGAACCCAAAGGTCGCAGGTTCGATTCCCAGCCAGGGCAACATAACTAGGTTGCAAGCCAGGTCTCCAGTCAAGTCTGTGGCTGGAGGCAGGTGAAAAGCAACCATACATTGATGTCTCTTTCCCTCTCTGCCTCCCTCTCTTCCCCTCTTTCTAAAAATAATAAAATAAAATCTTTAGGAAAAAAAAAGAAAAGAAAAGAAAGAAAAAATCCCACATTGTATCATCTAGAAATAAAACCATTCAGGTTTGTAGACCTTCTACACATCTCCCCGTGCATAACAGATGAAGATGGATTGAAATGGTTTTATAAATGGAGATTATTTTGAGGGTTGTGGGGCAATGAGGCCAATCTGACTTTTTCCTCTCCATCAATGCGACTTGCTTTTCCTGCCTAGAAAAATTTCCTGCAAACTTCCCTTTAATCTGTCTTGATGTTAGTGCTTCAGACTTGTTTTTTTCTGGCATGGAATAGGCCCTGTTGATGTGCTCACTTTTGAATTTAAGGAAGTTATCTTCTATTATGTTTACAATATTTAACAGTCTTACTGTAATATAATGTAGGGAAAATGGAAATAAACGAAATTGTGCCATTCTAAGAATTGTTTATAAAGTACACAAATCATGACTGCCTTACTCCCAAGTCCTGTCACCCCTTCCCAATCCATACCTCTCTTTTCTTTGATGATAGCCATATCCTTAACTTTGAGAGACACTGTTTCTATGCTTTGTTTTTTTTTTTTTTTAATAGTCTTTATGCCAGCATTCATTTCCTGAAATGATGTAATTTAGTTTACTTAAGCTCATATTGTGGATGTTCTAATTACAAATGATATTAAACATCTTTTCTGTGATTATTGCCCCTGTGTCTCTGTCTCTTCTTCGGTTAGATGTCTGTTTGTCCTGATCTATCACTCAGTTAGATGTCTGTTTGTCCTGATCTATCAAATTGAGTGATTTCAAATTGTTAAATTTTAAGAGTTCTTTGTATACTTTGGTTACGAGTCCATTATCAAATACATATTTTGCCATTATTTTCTTCCAGTTGGCCTTGTCTTTTCATTCTGCTCTGCAAAAGACACTGTTGAGAGAATGTTTTAGGTTTTTTTTTTTTCTTTTTTTTTCCTAAGATTTTATTTATTTTAGAGGGGAAGGGAGGGAGAAAGCGAGGGAGAGAAATATCAATGTGTGGTTGCTTCTCCCATGCTCCCACTGGGGACCTGGGCTCAAGTCGGGCATGTTCTCTGCCTGGGAATTGAACTGGCCACCCTTTGGTTCGCAGAATGGCACTCAATCCACTGAGCCATACCAGCCAGTAGTATTTTAGTTTTAATAAAATCTAACTTAACCATTTTTTTTTCTTTCATTTGAATTGTTTTTGGTGGTGTATCTGAAACTTTATGGTCAAATTCAAGGTCACCTATATTTTCTCTTACCTATCTTTTAGGAGTTTTTTACTCTTAATGTTTGACATTTAGGCCTATCATGCATTTTGAGCTAAATATTTTCGAAAGGTGTGAGATCAGTGCCTATGTTAATTTCCTTTTGCATATGGGAATCACCATTCTTCCTCTGTTTACCTTTGCTCCATCAAAGATCACTTGTGGGTCTACTTCTGAGCTCTCTATTCTGTTCCATTAATGTGTATTCAATTTCCCCCTAATTCTGCATTGTTTTGATTGCTATAGCTTTGTACCAGCAGAATTTGGGTGGTCTAAGTCCTTACTTAAAAGTTTGTCCTCCAATAGTATGCTGGCTAGCCTGGATCTTTATCTTTTTACATAAACTTTAGAATAAGTTTGTTCATATCCACAAAATAGTTTTCTGGAACTTTGATTGGGATTCCATTGAATCTATAGATCAGGTCGGGAAGAACTGATGTCTTAACAGTACTAAATCTTCCAGTCCATGAACACAGAATACACCTCCTTTTATTGTAAATGATATTTAATTTTTTTTTTTCAAATTCCAGTTCACTTCTCATATATAGGGAAGCATAGAGTTTTATGTATTCACCTTGTATCCTGAAACCTTCACTATAGTGGCTTATTATAGTTCCAGGAGGTGTTTCCCTGCCCACTTTGGCATTTCTACATAGATAAGCATGTCATCTGCAGGCAAAGATAGTGTTATTTCTTCATTTCAAATCGGTATACTTTTGTTTTCCTTTTCTTACCTCCCAGCTAGAACTTCTTGTATGATGTTAACTGGGAATGATGAGAGAGGACATTTTGCCTTGTTCTGGATCTTAGGGGGTAAAGGATCCAATATGATTTCAGCTTTTTGTAGATGGTGTTTATCAAGCCAAGGAAATTTTACTCTATTCCTAGTTTATTAAGAGTTTTATTGAGAATGGGTGTTGGATTTGTTAAATGCAGCAGTATCATTAGGACAATATGATTTTTCTTTTGTAGTATTATATGCAAGTGTTCTTTTTTGAACCTGGCTCGGTTTCTCGAAAACTCCAGTCTTAGGTTTGAAGATTCATCAGTCAGATACAGGTAGTTGTGCTTTGTACATTTTTATTGATGTAGTGCAGGGATTTGTACACTCAGGCCTGCAGGCCACGGCTAGCCTGCTGCCCGTTTTTGTGACTTGCGAACTAAAAACAGGTTTTGTATTTTGAAATAAAAAGATCGAGAGAAAATTATTTTATGATATGAAAATGATGACATTCATTTCATTGTTCATACAGTTTAATTGGAACTCAGCCGCACTCACTTGTTTGTGCGGGGTCTAGGGCATGGCTGGGTTGACCCCTTGCAACGGAGAATGTGAGGTTCAGAGTGGGAAATGTTTACTGTCTGGCACTTGGCAGGAAAATTTTGCTGACTTCTGCATAGGTGTCCACTGAGTGAGTATTTCAGTAACTTTGTATCCATTCTACTACTGATAGCTTTAGGAGCCAATGGGTTGGGCACCTATAAAAAGAGCCATCATGAACATTGTTACATGTTGTAGGGGTGCATGCCAGCACGTGTACCTCGTTGGGTATACACCCAGCATTGCCGAGTCATGGAGTGAGTCTGTGTTCCAGGGTGGCTATTTCTGGTTTACGTTCTCATCAGCAGCTGAAACTGCTCATGGCTCCGTATGCTCACTAACAATTGCTATTTGTGTGACTCAAAAGCTTTGTCAGTTTTGTAGGTATAACCTTGTATTTAATTTGTGTTACTTTGTTCCTTCCCAACCACTAATGAGGCCTAATACACTTTAAGCATTTTTCTGCTTTAATTCTTCTAAAACACCACTTATATGGCTGTGGTCCTTTCTTCCCTCACTCCCTTTCACAGTGACTCAGGCCTATCTAAAGCATTTTGTTTTTAAGATTTTTTATTTATTATTTTCAGAGAGATGGGGAGGGAGAGAGGCAGAGATGAAGAGAGACATCAATGTATGGTTGCCCTTCACCTGCCTCCAGCCACGGACCCGGCTGGAGACCTGGCTTGCAACCTGGTTATGTGCCCTGGCTGGGAATAGAACCAGCGACCTTTGGGTTTGCAGTGAAGCATTTTTAATTGTGATTTTTAGATGTAGTCATTCCATCTCTTTTTCCTCTTAATGTTTTCATGCCTGTAATATTTTCATTTTTCTTAGCCATTTCTTTATTTGGATTCCACCATTTTATATTTATGAACTACTTGCCTGAAAATGTCCTCTATTTCATTGTGATTTGTTTTTTCTTCTTTATGTTGTTCATCTTTTATTCATGGGGCAAGGGGAATGTGAACTGGGACAGTCTGAAGTTTCAGTTTTGGTTCTGTTTCAAAAGCCCTCTCACCAAATAAGTTCTTTTCTTTTCTTTTCTTTTCTTTTTTTTCTGTGATGTCCTCCCTCAGATTTTACCTTTTAACAGGTGACATGGCTCACAGTAAAGCCCTTGAAGCTAGAGACTATTTTCTTGACCTGGCTGCTTGCCCTTGGTAGTCTCCCTCCTTCAAGGTTAGGTCAGAGGGGATGCACATGCAGTGATTTAAAAGGGTTTCTGTTTTAGCTGTATCTCCCATGGCATCTGGTGTCTTGTCCTGTGTCTTTCTAGCTCCCAGATACATTCTCTGTAATCATCCCCTCCGCACTTCCGCACCTCCCGGGCAGACGCCTCTCCATAAGGGTGCTGTAGACCCGGATAGCCTCTCCCTGGAGGCCCAGTCTGACTTGAGCTCATAGGGGAACCTTCCCCCATTAATGTGGGAGGAAGGATGGGGAGTCGGCTTAACCCTCCATTGTTTCGGTGTGCTCCATAATTTGCATTTTAGAGTTGTCACCATGTCCTTGTTCTGAAGAAGTTTCTTCCAAAGAATTTTCTTCAATATTTAATTTTTGGGTGGTTATTGAAGAAGAATTTTTTTGCTTAGCCATTTTTAACTGGAAGTCATGACAGATCTTTTTGGTGCTGTAAAATACATGCATGCTTGGTGTTAGAAATAAGTAGCCATGGCTGGTGGCTCAAAGGATAAGGTGCTGGCCTGCAAATTGAAAGGTCCCTGGTTCGATTCCCTAGTCAGGTTGCAAGCCAGGTCTCCAGCCAGGTCTGTAGCTGGAGGCAGGTGAAAGGCACCCATACATTGATGTCTCTCCTTTTCTGCCTCTCTCCATTCCCCTCTCTCTCAAAATAATAAATTAAATATTTTAAAAGAAGAAGTAGAATATTATTTCACTTCTTTATGAGCATGTGTTCACGTAAGATGAGCCAGCATTTGTCAGGTGTTTTCTTCTCACAGGCATAAACATCCAGATTGGGAGGAAAGATTTTCTTATCTATATGGAATAAAAGCTAAATACTCAAAATAATGTTCTTCCTAAAAGCTTCATTATCCAAGAATTAAAGCACACAATGTATATTTATTACATTAATTGTACATGAAAATCATGGCAGGCATCCAAATATACATCTCTGAACATGATTTGCCAACCTTTTTGTTAGTCATAATTTCCTCGCTCCTAATTAGGTTTGCCTGATTATTGGTTTCTTAAAATATGTGCATATTTTAAGGATCATTGGAAAGTCAGTTTATGGAAAGGCATCATTAAATTTGTTTTACAGACTCCAAGTTGTTTCTGCTGAGGTTTGTGGCCATATGGCATCTTGTCTGATACAACATCTTGTATGAGAAACCAAAACAAAAGCAACAACAAAAATATAGAATAAACTTCAGCAACATAAAATTTTCCTCAAAATGCTTTTAAGTAATTTCAGCAAATATATTGTACATGTGACTGTGGATACAATGCTAAATATCGTCTAGTTGTGCGAAGAGTTAAGAAACTTGAAAATGGGAACTATAGTTCTAATGTAGTAATCTAAACTATTTTCAAGCAAAACTTGCTAAAGAAGCAGCTAATTCCCTATTTTATTAAATTAATAATTGTATTATATATATATAATTGTATTATAGTAGCAATAGGCATCCATTGTTGGAAATTGGAAAATGTAACAAAATGAAAACGTCTCCCTACCACCAGAGACATCAGTAACATTGTGCATTAAAAAAAAAAAAAAAAAAGATTTTATTATTTTCAGAGAGAACGGCAGGGAGGGAGGAAGAAAAGGAGAGAAACATTGATGTATGGTTGCCTTTCACTTGCCTCCAGCTATGGACCTGGCTGGAGACCAGGCTTGCAACCTGGTTATATGCCCTGGCTGGGAATCGAACCAGTGACCTTTGGGTTCTCAGGCCTGCACCTTACCCACTATGCTGCCAGCCAGAGCCAATACCGTGCATTTTTTATGTCCATTTTTGTGTACATATATCTGTTTTTTTTTAATTAAAAAAAAACCCATATTCTAAATTCTGTTTTGCATTCTGCTCACCCCCACTTCAGTTTGTCACCAGCATTTTACGTAAATTTACATCTGACATATCAACCTGGCTCGTATTCCAAATCTAACAGTTGTCTCCAAAATGCCCTTCAGAACTTTTGTCCAGTTGGGGTCCTACCAGAGTCCAGTTGCCACTAGTCACTATGTCCCTTACATTTCTAGCATAGCCCCACCTTTTCTGTTTCTTTCTATGCTGCTGACTTGTTGATGAGGTGGGCAAGGAGAAATGGGCAGTATCTTGTGGTCATATTTTTGAATATTAAATTGTTTGAAGATAGTATTTTAAGTTTTTAAATAGTTAAAAAACTCACTTCTTAGGAGGTTTAGAAGGACCAGAAGCAGGAGTGGAAGTAAGGTAGACCTAAATACATTACCGAACTGAGAGAATCCTCTTATCTGCAAGAGTATGCTGGTTATTTATCATTTACATGTTTAATTAAACTAGGAGATGTTGTCTCCCAAACTGTGAAGCTCTGAATTCACCAAATCCTTCCTCCATTTCTTACTATATTAACAAGGCTGACCATGAGCATCAATATGCCAGAGAAGTTGTTAGTAATGCAGGGGTGGGTGACTTTGTTCAATTTTGTTTAGACTTGTTTGCCTTCACATGGACTGTATGTGCATATGTGCATGCTTGCATGTGCGCACAGATGTTTATTTTTTCTGAGCCATGAGGCCTGCCACTGAAACCAATAATATAGAGTACCTATAACATAGTATGCCTTGTTAGATGTAATGGGAGGTAAAGTTGAATAACACAGCCTCTTCCCTCAGAGGTCTTAGAGAGCAATTGTGGAGAAAAGATCTGTCAGAAATATGAAAACATAAATCAGTACAGTGTTGCAGGGCACTTTCAGGACAATAGACAAGATGGCATTAAAAAGACTCCATAATCTTGCACTTTAAAATCTTTCATATTGAGGTATCACTTACATACAATAAAGTGCACCCATATTAAGTGTCTAGCATTATTTTTTGACTATCCCTTACTTCATCCTGCCCCAATAAGAAGCTGTTTGTAAAGTTTCCAAAGTTTGACCTTCTTACGTTTCCATTCGGTGTTTGAGGTGGGGTGGGGTGGGGCCGGTAGACGGAGGGCTTCACTGTTTTCCTGTGTAGAATGCTTCTTAGCATGATCCGCTCCCAGCCTTTAGCTTCACACCTGGCTGTTTACTACTCCCCTGTGCTCTCAGAAGCTTGTGTATAACACGATTTACAAAAAAATTGTGTCTGCATAAGTGTTCCACTCCATGCAAACACTGTCTTAACTTGACATTGGCCGTCTATTAGCAAACCTATTACTTTTTCCTGTTTCATCCATTTTGTAAATATTTTTCAATGTCCATAATATATTGGGCTTAATGCTTGATCCTGGAGTAGATAAAACTTAGAGTAAAACTTTGGCTTTTTCTTCATGGGGTGAAATATAATTGGGGTGATTGTCAGAAACAAGCTGCAATATAACTGTCATAGAAGTGTGGTGACCTGTGGGAGCAAGGAGTGGGGCCATCAGCCATGTGGGGAAGCAGTGCTTCATGGAGGTTGAATCTAAGGATTTGAAGTTCCTGGGATTTGTTAGAGAACAGGAAGGGCATTAGAGCATTATAAAAGCATGGCGTTCTGCAGTCAAGACGCATTCAAGGAATTGAGATGTTTGTATTCTTGGAAGGTCCTTTCTTGCCTACGAGTCTGTCATAGTCAGTATAAATACAGATATTCTCTCCAACGATCCCTTTTTGTTCCACTTGTATTTAATCTTCAACTCCATTGGCCACCATTATTATTTACTTACAAAGGCTGGTAAATCAGGTACTCTTAACATGCTGATTAAAAAAAAAATAAAGCCAAGCTTGTATAATGTGAAGACAAAATACTGAACTACTGACATATCAGAGAATAAGATGGGATCATTTATAGCAGTCAGTAAGCTATCACCAAGCTTTTGAAATACAACATACTTTAACAATAATGATTCTGAAGAAAGACAAATTCATTTCAAAGAATAAACACATACACACAGACATACACAGACACACACAGAGTGGTGCTTTGTTTTCCAGAAAGTCTTATCGCTTAATATTCTTTTCATTGTAGACAGTTTAGCAGGTCAGACATTTCTGAGAAGCAGCTTATATTTCATCATTTTTTCTCAGTAGCTAAGTGGCATTCTGAAAGATCACTCTTCAGAATGTCAGCATGCTTGATGATAAGCCCAACCACAAATGGATTGTCTAAAAGCTCAGTAAGACTGGCTTTACCTACCAAAATAGCAATAAAAGTTGATCTCCATTCATAACCTCTTTTTCTGTTTCCTGGCTACCAAAAATAGCATGTAATAGCTTTTTCCATGAATCTAGAAGGAAGGAAATAGGCAGGTGGAAGAAGGTAGGTTCTCTTGATTGGCTCTTTATATGACTTCTCCTTCTCCCCACCATCATGACATTAGGCCTGCTGGGTTGAACTACATCTTCCTCTTCTTCTCTTTTCAAATAAATAAATGAATAAACACCATTTTGTAAAAATGTCTACATTTAAGTTCCTTACTCTGTTCATGTTTTCTGCGGTTCTTTGCTTTTCTGACTCTGGTTCCTGCTATACCAATAATAAGCACTAACTTATGAATAAGAGATGAGGCACAGATAGTGTCATATAAATGTCTTAGATGGGTTTGGGCTCATAGATGGCAACTGAAGAGTAGAATCAGCCTGTGTGCAAGGTTTCTCTTGGCATTTTAAACTGTTAGCTGCCAAAGTATTTCTGCCCTTTTGAGGAGTTGGGCATCACATACACACTATAGAGTTGATGTGCATGTGAGGGACTTCCACTCACCCTGCTAACAGGCTAACTGATGCTTCCCATTTCCCTCTCCAGTGTACTGAGTGAGGCCTGTAGCACCTGCAGCTGGAAGGGTACTTCTGCTAAGCTTGCACACTTTTCTCACAGGTTGAATCGTTGGCTTACCAACACTTAGCTGTATGTATTCCCCAACCTGTCCATGTCAGCTGTGCTTATTGTAATCTTGAAATTTGATAATGCATAGGTGGGTGAACTGTGACTGTAAAATGAGTTATTTTTCTAAGCAAAATAAATAAAATGCTATGGAAAGATAAAGCTAAGTTGTTTGAAGGTTTCTGTTGAACTAGAGATGGTCAAGAAAATTATAAACTATTTGAAAACAGAATCTAAAACATTTAGAAAGATTTTGCTAGATTACAGATTTCTCACCCCCAAATGTTTTGAATGTTGTTATTCTCACTATACTGTAAAGAAGAAAGCAGCCCTGGCAGGTGGCATAGTGGATAAGGTGCCGGCCTGCGAAACCCAAAGGTTGCTGGTTCGATTCCCAGACAGGGCACATAATCAGGTTGCAAGCCAGGTCTCCAGCCAGCTCTGTAGCTGGAGGCAGGTGAAAGGCAACCATACATTGATGTTTCTCTCCCTCTCTGCCTCTCTTCCTTCCCCTCTCTCTAAAAATAATAAATAAAATCTTTAAAAAAAAAAAAAGAAGAAAGCAAAACTAGAAAACCTAGATGGTACACTTTGCATTGGCTCTTGTGTAGACTCTGAGAAAAGGTTTTTATGCTTATTACTGAAACATGACCTCCAGTTTTTGAAATTAATGAAGTAAGTCCAGTTACGCTGTGTCCTAGGCAAAAACCTTGGGAAGCACCTGAAATACAGAGACCCCCACCCCCCACCCCCCATTTTTCATGTGCAGTCATGCAAAGTGTATTCCCTGTTAGAACCACTGAGCTGGAATGCTTCTCTTTTATAGAAGAACGAATTTCTGGGCCTTGTCTGGGAAGGAGATGTGCAGATCCTTCAGCTATTTAGAGAGCCCATCAAGGATAATTGAACCGTGGAGAGTTAATATCTTTGTAAATCTGTTTTCCTGGCAGATAATATCCAGGCCTATCAGACACATTTTCCCACCTGTTGATAATAAATGGATCCTAAGTCCCAGGTATGAGATGTGACTGGGAAGTAAAGAGATAGTTAACTGGTATACCAGAATTTACGCATGTAGATGAGCTTTCTTTTTCAAAATAATGACAGTAGGAGGTTCAACAATTATTGCAAAGATGCTGCCTCTACTCAAAAATCACTTTTGGAACTCATTTGAAATTGCATTTGAAGGCAATTTATAAGCTTCATGGTAATTCTGGCTGAATTGTTCAGTCACACCTGATTTTAAACCAGTGATCGTTTTATTCATCTTAATCTGCCATCTTGGGTCCAAATAACTACCTATCTACTTACAAGTTTCAAGGTTTCTCTTTGCTGGGATATTAAAAAGCTTGCATTTTAGGTCTTACACACAGCCCCAGAGGGCAGGTTCACAAAAAGCTCTGAGCAATGGTGGCATCACTGAAGTAGGCACAAACCATCTGACTAGGTGAATGCTTTGAAGAGGATTGTGTTCCTTTGAATATATGAATTATTTATTTAAAAGGTTAAATTAGTCATACCTGCTTGAGAGCCAGATTCAGCAAACATTTCCCACATTAGTCCATAGAGGACTAGTTAATAAGTAGTTTAGTTTTTGCAAGCCATAGGTCCTTGTCATAACTATCCAGCTGTTCAGACAATATGTAAATGAATGGGCATGGCTCTGCTCCAATAAAACTTTATTTTTTAACATATATTGGCAGGAGGTTGAAGTTGGCCTATGGGCCATAGTTTGTCAACTATTGCTCTATAGAATCCTGAAAAACAAATGACCCTCAATAGTTCTGTCTCAATCTCATCCACTGAAAATATAGCTTAAAATAATTGTTTGCATCTTTGATGAAATAATTACTATTTTAAAGGACAGTTGCTAGCCCTGGCTGGAGTGGATTGGTGCTGGCCTGAGAACCCAAATGTCACTGGTTCGATTCCCAGTCAGGGCACATAATCAGGTTGCAGACCAGGTCTCCAGCCAAGTCCCCAGCTAGAGGCAGGTGAAAAGCAACCATACATTGATGTTTCTCTCCCTTTCTCCCTCCCTCCCTGCCCTTCTCTCTAAAAATAATGGATAAAAAAGTCTTTAAAGGACAGCTGCTTACATTAAAGAATAAAAAAATTCTGATCATACTAATGTATAATTACAACCTGTTACTCTTAGTGGCCTAAGAAGGATGTCTAAAGGAAACTTCTGTATCTCATCAGCTAGAAGTGCGCACTCCCACAGTATATCTGATCATCGCTGCTGCTACCACAAAGTCTGGCCATACAGGTGTCTGGAACGGCTACATCAGGGACTTAAGGAAGATGGATGGGATGGGTCTTCCCATTTCCCTACGTAATCTTTTAGAGTCCACTTCAACTGTCTAGTTGTCTCTCCTCCCCCTTTTTCCCTCCTTTCCACTCTCCCTTGCTCTCTTCCTTTCCATTTCCCTCCCCCTCATATCTTTCTTCTCCCTTCCTTTCATATCTTTAGATACTGTATTAATTCACATAACATAAAATCCACCCATTTAAAGTACACAGATCAGTACTTTTAAGTATATTCACAGTCGTACAACCATCACTACAATTTTAGAACATTGTTACCAACCCAGAAAGAATTTACATTTCACTTATTAATAATAAATTTCCATCCTAGTTTGTATGAAGGAGTATCTCATTTTGGGTTTGACTTTTTCTTGATGTCTCATGATACTGAACATTTTAAAAAAGATTTATTATTATTTTTAGATAGAGGAAGGGAGAGAGGCAGAGAAGGAGAGAGACATCAATGTATGGTTGTCTTTCACTTGCCTCTGTCTGCGGACCTGGCTAGAGACGTGGCTTGCAACCTGGTTATGTGCCCTGGCTGGGAATTGAACCAGCGACCTTTGGGTTTGCAGGCTGGTGCCTTATCCACTATGCCACCAGCCAAGGATACTGAACATTTTTATGTGCTTAGTGACTTGGCTCTTTCTCTTTTTAAAATGTAGTTTTACAACTCAATAATGAGGACAATGCTCTATATACAGTCCACAATTTTTCTTGATTCTATAGGTCACAGGAGTCAAACACAAGGCCTGCAGGCTGAACCCGGCCCGGCACCTTGCTTAGCTATTAAGGAGTAGTTACATTTATACAGTCCTAAAATGACATTCGGCCCTTTGAAGGCAACCACAAAGCTGATGTGGCCCCTGGTGAAAATAAGTTTGACACCTCTGCTCTAGGTCATGTTCACTGGCTTGATAGTGCCCTTTGAAGCACAAAAGTTAATTTTAATGAAGTCCAATTTACATTTTCTTCCTTATGCTTTTAATGCCATATCTAAGAAACCACTGCTTAACCTAAGGTCATGGTGGCTTACATTTATATTTTTTCCAAAAGTTTAGTAGTTTCAGCTTTTACATTTAAATCTATGATCGTTTTGTGTTTATTTTTGTATATGGTGTGAAGTGGGGGGCGCAAAATTCATTATGCTATGTGTGGGTATCCCCATGCTCAGCACCATTTGTTGAAAAGACTGTTCCCCATTGAATGAGTTTGAGAAAAGTTTATTTTTGACTCTTGCTTCTCTTCCATTAATGTATGTATATGTCCTTATCACGGAATCATACTGTCTTGATTACTATAGCTATATAGTAAGTTTTGAAATCATAGAAATGTAAATCCTTCAAATACATCGTTTTTCATGATTATTTTGGTTATTTGGGGCCCTTGAATGTCCACATGTCGTTTAGGATCAGCTTGTCAATTGCATCAATAAAGGCAGCTGAGATTATGATAGGGATTACTTTCAATATGTACATCAATTTGGGGCCTGTTGCCAGTTTAACAATATCATGTCTCTGGTTCATCAACATGGAATGTCTCTCCATTTATCTAGATCTTCTTTAATTTCTTCATTAAAAAAAATTTATTGGGGTAATGTTGATTGATAGAATTATATAGGTTTCAAATGTACGACTCTGTAATGCATCATGTGTATATTTCATTGTGTGCTCACTACCCAAAGTCAAATATCCTTCCATCATCACAGACTTGTCCCCTCTACCCTTCAGTACCCAGCCCCCCAGCATTTTCTTCTGGTAACCACCATACTTTTTCAATGTTTTGTGGTTTTCAGTGTTAATACTTCCATTGTTAACTTTCTTTATACATGTTTTGTTTCTTTTTGATGCCTTTATAAATGAAATTACTTTTAAACTTTCATTTTTGGATTGCTCATTGCTAATGTGTAGAAATATAATTTATTTCTGTTGTATTGATTTTATATTCTGCAATCTGTGTAAATTCATTTTTATGTCCTGATATTTTAATGAATTCCTTAGAATTTTCTACATATGAGATCACATGATCTGCAAATTAAGAATGTTATTTAAAGAATTTATTTTATTGGACTTGGTTGGCCTCCTTTTTCATTCCTTCCCTGTGACTGTTTCAGACTGTGGTCACCACAGTTGTCTCCCCAGAAGCTGAGTTCTTTGCTCTCTGAAGATGTTCTTCTCCCAAGATGACAACAGGGGAACCTCAAGTGACTTGGCATTAATAGGACCTTAATTGCAAACCAAGGAATGCCTGAAAAATTAAAATTTCAGTTTTTATAGCTGGTTTGTGAAAATTTCCAAGGTCAGAATAGTAGTGAAATATTTGAAGAACAGATAATTACTGTTTTTATTATTGGTGAGCTTTTTTAAAAAATTTGTGGGTTTTTGTTTGTTTTAATCCTAACCAGATAAGGTGCTTGCTTGCTTAGGCTATTTACTGGAGCAGGGCCAGTGAGATCAGGATCATTAATTTGATTATTGTGTTAGCCAGTCTCATAAATAAGTACGGACAGATGAGATGATGATGGAAGGGTACATTGAGCTTATGAGGCCTTGGGCACCAGTGGAAATGGAACTGTGTGTCTCTCTAACTGGATGAAGGTCAAGCATGTTTTCTTGGTTTATGGAGGGTAGGCAGGGCTGGGGCATGGCCTGGCCCATTGAAAAACTCCAGCGAGTGCTGTGCACATAGATTAAAATACACAATTTGTGCTCTATTGGTCCTGAAATAGGGTTAAATATATTGTCAGAATTGGAAGCCTTTCAGGGTTTGCTGGTAGAGAATTCAGAGGTTTGAATATTCATTTATATTCATCAACTTATCTTAGCTTCCTACTGCTTGGGTTGGCTTCAGCCCACTCCTGCCATATCCTAGTGATTTTGTTTTGGGTTTCTTAGCAAGTGTTGAAGGGAGTTGTTAAAAATAAATTGGCACCTCATTGGGTGAGCTTTTTTCATTTCTGCAGTTAGCATAATTTAAAAATAAAAATAAAAATGTTTTTCTTTCTGTATACAGAAATATATGCAGTTACCTTAATTTTGTGTATTTGAGTGTGTCAGAAAATAAAGTATATGATTCTATTCTAGAATGATAGCATATTAAAGTGGGTGGATTTTTAGAAAGGATTGAGCCAACCTCCAGGTCAGCATACATATTATCCGTATTGCAATCAGGGATTCATTGGCCATTGTTACCTTGAGGAAACTAGTTCCTAAGATCTTCCTATGTGTTAAGGGCACCTATAATCAATTTGGGACAGATTTTGTGTCCAAAATCTCTTTATTTAATTGAAATTAGCTCCCTTGCTGGCCTTCTCCCATTGTATTCTCTTTAGTTCTACTCTTGTTTTAAGTCTCATGTTTGTCTACATAAAAATTCTTTGTTATACAGAGATGCTTATCACATGTACATGTAAGTCTTCTTTCCTGGTTAAATAATCTGGAGAATATTTCTGATACATTTTCCAGATAATCCATTTTCCTGACTAATTAATTAGTATGTATCTAGAGGAACTCAGTGCTTCTCTTAAAATGAATCAGAAAGAATCAAATACAGATTTACAGGTGTAAATCATTGTAAAATACAATAGAATTATCACCCCTAAGTCAGGGCAGGTGCAATGACCTGTGGTTGGGAGACCAGGCTTTGAAGTCAAACAAACTTAGGAGTTAAAAATTCCAGGCCTGCCACTTGTTAACTCTGGGGAAGTTACTTAAGTGTACTTTACCCCCTTATCAATGAAATAAAGACTAAAAGCTGGGAAGCTCCAATAGACTGTAGAGTTCATGAGGGCAGAAACTGTATCTTTTTTTGCTTTGCTTATCAACAGTGACCCAGTTCTTAGAATGGCACCTGGAGACCACAGTGGATGCTCATCAAGTGTCAGGTAAATGGATGAATGAATTGATGCTTGTCATCTGGATGGAAAGTGTTAAGCACACTGCCCAGAACTTAGCAAGCATTCAGTCATCTTACTTACTCATTATATTTTTTAAGATTTTATTATTTCCAGAGAGAAAGAAAGGGAAAGAGGCAGAGAGGAGAGAAACATCAGTGTGTGATTGCCTTTCACTTGCCTCCAGCCGCGGACCTGGCTGGAGACCTGGCTGGAGACCTGGCTGGGAATTGAACCAGTGACCTGTGGGTTTGCAGGCTGGTGCCTTATCCACTGTGCCACCAGCCAGGACCATTCAGTCATTTTAAAAATGCATTTTAAAGCCATCATCACAATTTATTTGATATAAAATTTCCATTCAGCTAAAAGTCCATACTTTCATTCACAAACTTTTTAAAATCATGTTTTCCTGATTGGATCTTTTTAACCTTAATACTCTTCATCATGTTTAGAGTTTGTTAACTTTGCTTTAATGAATTTCATCTCCTTTGTTTTGATGAACTTTTGCATCTTCATTGTATCTCCCAAATCTATTAGTGGAAACCATTCTCCAGTCTTTCCTTTTCCCTTATTGGCTTTATTGGGTTAAATGACCATGTAGAATTCAATCTCTCTCTAAAATTTATGTCCACAGTTTTGATATCTGACTATCAAGGTCCAACAGAAGCTATTATTAAGATGGACTGGGTGTGTAGGTTTGAACTTTTGAACCTAGGTATCAGTGGCTTTTTCTTTGTTATAAGAACACTTAACTCATGGGGATACATTCTGAGAAATGTCAGCAGGCAAATTCTAGCACTTAAAGGTGGAAAAGTTAACTAAAACTATTCAGTAGCTGAAAATGCACAATTGTCGCTAATGTGGTATGAGTGCCCTGCTATGATCTCCACATGGTCGCAGCAGTTTGAGTAGCTACTTAGAATCTTCCTTTATTATTAGATCTGTAAAGTGGGTTTTCTCAAACTGAGGACTCCGTGCCTTGATGTTTCCAGTGTAGAAATCAAATGATTTCATATGAGTCCTATTTGTTTTTTTCTTTCACTTATTTTTGAAAATTCATTGTGTAATGAAGATGTCCTATGTCTATATCCTTTCTATAGGACTGAGCATGTTGATCAAGGTCTCAGATTGTATCATAGGGAAAGTGTGTTGCTTGGTAACAAGGGAAGATAGAATGTTTTCAGGTTTTAAAAATAATTCAATCCAGGGTTTTGTTCATGTTTGTAGTTAAAATTATTTCCTTTTTGTATGTGTGAGTGTGTGGAAAAATAGCCTGGAGCGAGAAGAAAACAGACCATGGCATCAACATCTTTCTTGTATTTGTCTTCTGAGAAATGTTTTCAGCAGGAATTGGTTTTTGCCCCTTTGAGCTATACAGATCCTCTGGCCTGCCCAGTCTCCCTGTTCATACATGTGGAGCAATTTCATTTCTCTTTTCATTGCTTCCTTCAAAAAATTATAGCCCATATGTTCTCTTTCTCCAGGATACCTTCCTAGAATTATCCATACTCATTATCTGACACATTAGGACCTGCCCATCTTCCTTGTGTATTCTGTTAGTCGTACATTTACAGTGACTGCATATTAGTCTAACATGTCCCTCCTGTTAAGATTTCAGGGGCCTTGAAAGCCTTGTTCAGTGGCTCACCTCCCGCTGTGGGCTTGTTATGAGGTTTGCCAGTGATTCGATTGCCCCTTTTGCCAGGTATGCTCACCTTGATTTCAAGAATGGCAAAAGAATCAGCAGTGTGGACACCATGCTTTTTGCACAGTACTTACTCCTCTGTTGGGAGCTCTCACTGTGGCTTTTACTGTAGATCTGTCCTATTTCAACATCCTAGAAATGACTGGGTTGCTGAGAGATGGAGATGATTTTGCTCAAAGACATTGCACAGAGGAAAGTTGAAGACTAAAGTTCCCCTATTGAGCATTGATGTAATGAAGACCTCCCTTTGCCAAGTCAGATGGTCCTGTATTACTTTTTGGCTCTGCTACTTATAAGCTCTGTGATACGAACACAATTTTTAATTGTTCTATGCCCCTGTTTCCTTATGTGTAAACTGAGGGTAGTAATAGTACCCAGCTTATAAGGTTGTTCCCAGAAGTAAATGAGGCAACACATTACCTGGCACACAGTGAGTGTGCAATGTGCTTGCTTTTATTACTGCTATTAGTGGTTAAAGGCAATCACATAAATGCGTACACATTATCTTCTCTCTCCTCCTTTTATTTTTTTAATTCCACTCTATTTGATCATATTAAGATTCAAAATCAAGTTGAGAGAAGCTTTTACCTGTTTTCTAAACTATTTTCATGGGACTAATGTATTTAAATAATGTGATGATTACAAAGGCTTCTGAAAACCCCAAACCTCCTCTGGTTTAGGGGTCTTATTTTATGCAAAACCAAGCCAAGGACAGGATTTTCCTGCCATAGTCTAGGATTGCTGTGACACTGATGCTTTTACCAGCAGAATTAGGGCCTTCCTCATCTGTTTGGAAATGACGGTTGTTTTTTTTTTGCAGGGAGCAGATGTGTCTAAAGCTTCATTTATCATTTCATATCCAGTGTTTTTTTAAAACAGAATTCTTCCAGTATTAATTTATTAGGAACTTAATCCTACTTGATCAAGACAAAGACTTAGGTCTGTAAATGTATATTTATTTTACATCCATTTTATTTCCTCCTTTTGATTGGCTGAGTATTTTGGACATGAGTAATGTTTCTGCTTGTTTTTAAAAGAGGACCTTAAAGAAGCATTTTTAAGGGTAAGATGATTAACATCGTGGCTAGTAGTAGTGGCAAACACCGTGGCTGAGTGTTTGCCAGTCTTGGCAGATGTTGGTTCTGCAGAGCTTTTTAAGACTTGGGCCCTGGTGGCAAGACTGAAGTATAGAGAAGAGGAGAGAAAAAGTTAGAAGAACAGGAGAAGGCGGGCAGGAGAAAAAGGAAAAGGGACAACACATTTGCTAATGTCATAGACCTCTGATTTTTGCTGTGTGGGACCATCTGTTTGTGTTGTTTATTTGCATTTGTTAAAGTGAGAAGAACCATGTTGAAGCACAATTACAGCCAAATCTTTAAGTCTGGATTTTTTCTTGGTAAAACATGAAAAGTAATCAATTTTTCAAAAATAATATGTGGTCCAAGTTAATCTTGGTACCTCCCTGAACAATCTTTGTCATTTATCTCATGCAAAGATGAATCAGTCCCAGCAAATGGGTTTTCATCTGGGAATCAATATGACTTTCACCTTGAGCTAACTTTGCTTTAATAGCAAGATGTACCTGAATTTTGATTCTGAGACTACAGTAAGAGAATGTGTCTTTTTTTTTTTTTTTTTTTTTGGTCAGAATCTTGGTGAGGTTGATACAGATATTAATGCTGTCAGTGAAATTATGCTTAAGGATTGTTGGGCTATTTAAAAAAATAAATTGTTCAGTATCATTATCAAAATCAGCAAGTAAAATTTAGCAAGAAGAGGGAAGATGGCGACAGAGTAGAGAGCAGTGCTGATGGTGTTCTCAAGTACCAAAGCAGCTAGAGGACAGGATAAGGAGCGTGAGACAACTTCAGGACCCTAGGGATTGGAACGGACAGCATCTGGACACAGGGGAGCAGAGCCCAGAGGCAGAGGAGGCCAGCCGGACAGTAGGTGAGGCGTTCCCGACCGACCGG
>PVIW01000967.1:0-361073 GCA_004026585.1 Noctilio leporinus
ATTTATAGAAAGAGGGGAAGGGAGAGAGGCAGAGAGGGAAAGAGACATCAATGTATGGTTGCCTTTCACCTGCCTCCAGGCACAGACCTGACTGGAGACCTGGTTTGCAACCTGGTTATGTGCCCTGGCTGGGGAATCGAACCTGGGACCTTTGGGTTCGCAGGCTGGCGCCTTTATCCACTGTACTACCAGCCAGGGCCACTGTCATTCTTATATAGTGCTTCCTTTTCCTTTTTTTTTGGTTTCTTTTTCCCCCCTTTTTATAATAAAATAAAGAAGCTAAATTGTATAGTTTTTCAAACTTTGCCTATTATCCCAGTTCGAAGTATATTTTACCTTGCAACCCCACACATAACACAAAATGAAATATTATCTACCTTTACTTCATGTTAAGTACTCGATTTTTTAATTCTATTTTATAGTATTAAATAATAATTAAAAAATCCTAGTCCCAGCCCACTAAATTGAATTTAGTACTCATAATGGGTTAGGGTTTGAAAAATACTACTGTGTTGCATCCATCTCTCTAGTCTCTTGTGCAATGAAGCATTCTATTATGTCTGTCCTCAAGCTTGCCATGGCCCCTCTTGATCCCAGATCATGTGGCTGTTCCCTCTTCTGTCAGTGCTCAGTCCACCTTTCCTTTCGCAGCCCCTGCCTACCTGCCTGACTCCTCTATTCATCAGGCTCCGTCTCAACCCCCGGTTCCCAGAGTCCCTCCCTTCCTCCCCACTGCGCTGGACCCCTGTAGCTTCTTGCCCTTGTGGGACGACTGACTTTACCATTAGCTGTTGAACTCACTGAGGGCAGAGACTCTTGATGTCTATTCTCTATTGTGTTTCAGAACTGGAGAATTGGTTTGAAAGGAACGCCCTGTTCTCCCCTTTCCAGATGCCTCTGGGATGTCCTGTATAGCCTCTTCCTTCTGTCTCTCCTTCTCCCGCCTCCCCTAGTTCCTGGCCCAGCTGAAGATCATGGACTACAGTCTGCTGGTGGGCATCCATGATGTGGACCGAGCCGAGCAGGAGGAGATGGAGGTGGAGGAGCGGCCGGAGGACGAGGAGTGTGAGAATGACGGGGTGGGCAGCAACCTGCTCTGCTCGTACGGCACACCTCCAGACAGCCCCGGCAACCTCCTCAGCTTCCCTCGGTTCTTTGGCCCTGGAGAATTTGATCCCTCTGTTGATGTTTATGCCATGAAAAGCCATGAAAGTAAGTAGGAGCCAATGCCTGCCCACCCCTGGTCCCTATCCTACCCTCCTCAGGCCCATCGTTTAGCTGTCCTGTGGGTATCTGGACCACCACCTCATTAATAGCTGGCTTTGCCTCTTTTTACCTCCCGGCTCCTATATTGAGTCATCCTCGGTAACTATTCTGGCCCCTGGGTCCTTCTCCATTAGTCCTTTCTTCCCCTTTCTGCTTGTCCTGGATGTTTGATGAATGGTTGTATGTTCATGGGATGGACAAAACCTTATAAATGCTCTCATATCCCCATAAGGAGCTGTGAAGATCAAATAAGAGCAATGGAAGCTTCTGAGAAGGACTTCATTAGTCATTTTATTTCTCAGATCCAAAATGGTAGGGGTCAATCAGGATCTCGTATCTGAAGAGTTAGGGACCCAGCTAGTTTCTGCTCTTCTCCCTGCCACCTCTTCCTCGTTGCTGCTTCCCCACCAGGTGCCCCCAAGAAGGAGGTCTATTTCATGGCCATCATTGACATCCTCACACCATACGATACTAAGAAGAAAGCTGCACATGCTGCCAAAACAGTGAAACATGGGGTGAGTTCTCCCTGGCTCCAGCCAGGTACAGTGGGCGGGCCCTCAGACTCTTGCTTAAAGGAGACTCTCCCTTCATCTCTCCCAAGGCAGGGAACCAGAAGAGCAGCCTGCTTGGTTGCCTGGTATTCTCTTCTCTGCCACCTATAAGCCACCCCCAGGCAATATGCCCAATTTGTTTATCCCTTCTCTGGCCCTTGAGACTCTTAAGCCCAATGGACATCTTTCCCTAGGGTAGCTGGGCATGTGGTGGCTGCTTGTGGACCACCAGTAATAGCTTTGTTTACATGCTCACACTACCCCTAAGAGGTCTGTTTCCCCATGGACTTCAAACTACTATTCTCCAAACAGCAGCTCCCACAGAGATCGGGAGTCTCTGTGTCACCTCTGCTTTAGTGGGTAAAGCCCTAGGGTTGTGAATCAGAGGAGGAGGCCAGGGCAATCCCCAGACATAGCCACCACTCCTTGAGGTAGCTTGCCCAGTCTGAGGGGTTGAACGCAGCACTAGTACAAGTCCCAAAGCCCCTGAATACCCAGGCCCCTCCCACGAACTGGACCTGAATCAGCCTCTGTGTGTTACAGGCGGGGGCTGAGATCTCGACTGTGAACCCTGAGCAGTACTCCAAACGCTTCAATGAGTTCATGTCCAACATCCTGACGTAGTGACCTTCTACCTTCAGCCAGAGCCAGAGAATGAGATATGGTCAGGGATCAGGCCAGGGAGAGGGTGTACTGGGGGCTCGATGGGAGGGGCAGGGACAGAGTGGGGGTCGGGGAGGGCTTCAGCAGTGAGACTGCAGCCTGTGACACTTGAGATTCTGTGGAGGTGGGGATGTGCTGTGTACGCCCATGCTCACAGGGTGTAGCCTCCCCTCCTGCTTACCTTCGACTTTCCCCCCCATTTGACCTAACAAAAAGGGGGTTCCTTTTTGTTACTTTGGAGCCTTTTAAAATACCTTGGGGCTGGAGGTGACTGTGGGCTTATTTGGGTTTTTCTGAAATTTCATTGCTCCAGGTTTGTTATTTATAATGATGTATGTCCTTCCCCTGTGCACCTTCCCCATCCTTGCCCTGCGTTCCCTTCATGACAGGGGCCCTACAGACCCAGCCAAGGGTCCTCTCACAGCCAAGTGCTCTGACACCAGAGGAGAGGAGGTCAGACACCTCATTCCTGCTGGATTAACTTTTTAATTTTATGAAGTATTGTGCACAAGTTTCCCTCACCTTGCCCTGGTTCCCAGTGACCCTTCATCTGAATGCTGCCCCCCGCCAGGAGACTCCACATCAGCCATCTTGGATCAGAATCACAGACCTCAGAGGGGAGTGAGTTCATCCTCAGGGGAAAGTGAGGGGTGGGGTGCTGCTGGGCTATTGGACAGCTGGTTCTCAGAGACCCTGTGATAGTCACTCAGCCCCTGTGCTCTGTCCGCCCCTGGAGTCAGATGTCTTCTCTGTCAAACCTGCCTCCCACTTTGTCAAGAACGAGAAAGGACTCTTGCGCTTGAATGTTTTTACCCCCTCGGAGAACCCCAGAAGCTGATGAGTATCAAATGAGGGCTTTTGCCCTCCATCCATTTACTTCCTTTTGATCTCCCAGGCGCCCTCACTTGTAGGTGAGCTTTTAGCTGGATCTTCAGGCACGTGGGGTGCTCCTTGCTGATTCCTTTTTGAGCCCCAGGGCCACTATGTAGATAATCTGACTTCTTGTGCCTGTCGTTTGTCACCTGGACATTAGGACCAGCAGGGAGTGCTGCCTCCTACCTTGGACTGTGGTGCCCAAGCCTGAAGCTGTTTCTGGATCACATGAGAATATGACTTAGAAAATCCAGGTTAGGGGCTTGAGATAGCATTGGACTTGGACCCAGCCTCAGGGCTGTTTTTCCTTGATGGCCCTTCTACACATTTAGCACATCTGCCACCCACAGGCCTCCTCGGGAGCGGCATCCTGCAGCTTCCTTCAGGATCTCCACCCACCTTTTGAGCCTGGCTGTCCAGGCCTCAAAATTGAACTACGTGTCATTCTGTGATGGCCTCTGAGCAGTCTGGTCTGGCTAGGAGAAAAAACAGCTCTGCACTGGAGGAGGTACATTTTTGTATCTTCTCAACACCTCACCAGGAACTGGGGATTTAGGATGAGATATGATAAAACCCCACAGATGCAGAGAAAGTGCGTGGAAGCATTTTGAATGAATGGATTGGTTTCCCGTGGCTCCCTCCAAACCTGGCCATGCTCAGCTTCAGGGGCAGGAACCATCCTGATCTCAGTGCCTGACATGCCGTAGTGTTTAGGTCAGGAAGGAATGGATGGAGACAGTAGTTTTGGACTCCTCTGGGGCTGCTGGGACCCTTCTGGAAGAAGCAGATGGTTCAGACAACTGCCCTTGCCCCAAGAAGGGGCCGTAGGTAGCTCTTAACATCAGTAAGACCGAGAGGTGACTTGAAGGAGGACTCATGGAGAAACCAAGTGGCTCATGGAGGAAACAAAATTGACTTAGGAAGGGATTATATAGGAATAATGTTTGGACTGGATTTCCCCACCTTCTAATCAAGAATGAAAACTTGGATTTGCTCATAGGCCCAGCATCCCCAAATGCTGGCAGGGCTGTCCACAGCCTCGGGCTCCCACCGGCTTCCTGCGTTTGGTCTGCTGATCATGTTGCCACGGTGTGTATGAATAACAGTTAAAGATGAGCTACCAGGTATCTAACTTCTTTAACACTGAGTTTTATGTTTGTGGGTTTGTTGTTTTTTTTTTTGTTTTTGTTTTTGTATATTGTTTACATTTTGAAAGGTAGCATCCTGTTTCAAACGCTGTTGTGCTTCTGACAGTGTTGATTGGGTCAAAATATTTGAGCTGAAGTTTGGTGAATTTTAGAATTTTTTTAAAGGTTATTTCTCTGTGCTATTTTGAAACCTTGGGTTTGGCTAATTCTTTTGGCATTTAACTGTTTAAAAGCTATTTATCTTGGTTTATACAAGCTTTCTTTCTCTTTTTAATAATGATGAAGATATTATATTTGGTTTGCAGTCTGAATGTAGAGAAAGTGAACTGATCCCCAAGCTTTTGTCTGCCCTCACTTTTTCCCAAGCCCCACCACTCCCTTTCTGAATAGTAGAAAGCATCTGCGGGGAAATAACTACCCTCAACCTCACTCTTTGCAGCCAAGAAACTCAAGCGCCTTATGGCATCCTAGCATAATTTCGGGTCTCCCAAGAACAAAGGTTTAAGAATAGAGGACATGGCTGACTGGGTTAGGTCTGGAGGGGAATTAAGGGCAAGATTAGTCTCCCAATACCTCTTTATCTACTACCTAACTAGCCACAGCTTCCCCCATCCCACCCCTCTTCTGAGTCTACAGCTAAGAAACTAGTTTCCCAGGTTTCCCTGCCAAAGCCAGGGGGTTGTCTGAAAACACCACTGGGAACACTAGATGAAGGCCTCTGGCCCTTGTTCCTCTTCATGAGCCCACTGAGTTTTATCCTTTGGGTTTGAAGTCCTTCCCTGAGCCCCACGGTGGGGGATCGGGGACCGGACTGGGAAGCCCGCAGTTCAGGAGCACAGACTGAAGCAGCACTTCTCTCCTAATCTTGCTCAGGGGTTACTAATCAGTGGCTGGTGCCACAAGTTGCCCCTGTGGCTATTCTCAGTGGCACTCCCTAAGTTCCCACCACAGGCAGCTCTCCTACTTCACCTGTTTCTCTTGCCTGGGCTTTAGGCCTCAAGCAGGTCCCCTGGTGGTACTCAGGGCTTGGGACTAGACTCCTGCCCTGCTGACTTGCCCCTCTTCACAGTCTGCCAGGGCCTGTCCTGGGGAGGTGGACCAAAGAACCAGGCCTTTTCTCAGTAGCCACTCCCACCCTTCCAATTGTCTTTTTGTCAATTCACCTTGGGAGAAAAAAAACTTCAGCACTCCCCAGCATTTGAGCTACTCAACCCTTAGAGCCCTGGCCTTAGACCTGTGGCTCCAAGTCTAGGGACCTCACCGCTTTCTGGCAGAAATATGTGGAGGGGGAATCCACTTCGAGCACAGGAATCAAAGGGAATACACATTAGAATAACTGCCCCCGCATGTACCAGCTATCTGCAGGGGGCCCTAGCCTTCTTCTGAGATGTGCCATTTGTGAAGAGCACCTCCAAAGGGAGGAGGAGACTTGGCTTACCCCAGCACATTGTGCTGACATCCTTTGGGGTCTGGAGAGGAATCTTCCAGAGCAGCCCCTTCCCCTTGCTCAGAGCCATTTTGTGAGGAAGTAGGAACCAACAACTTTTGGGGAAAGCCTGGTGCTGCTCAGCACACCCAAGCATCAGGCCAGATCATTAAAATAAAAAAAAAAATGTGAATTAAGTATAGATTCAATTTTGGGGGGGCAGGATCAACAATCTCCCCACCATATGTGTGTGACTTCTCCATTTCCCACTGCAATTTCCATTTTTTAAATAGGAATTTTCAGCCCCCTGTGCTTGTCCTATGTCTCCTTGGAACAGTTTTGAGACCCTGTTACTGTTTTAAAATGCATGCGTGTTAAGATGACCCTCCAACCCGAGGAAAATAAAACTCAAAAAACTTTGTGTATGCACCTGTTATGTGTGAGTCCTTTTGGAAATGAGCCTCTCATTTTTTTAAAATTAGATTTAAAAAAAGATTTTATTCATTCTTTTTTAGAGAGAAGAGCAGGGAGGAAGGAAGAAAGGGAGAGAAATATCAATGTATGGTTGTCTTTCACCTGCCTCCAGCTGGGGTCCTGGCTGGAGACCTGGCTTGCAACCTGGTTATGTGCCCTGGCTGGGAATCAAACAGCGACCCTTGGGTTCAAAGGCTGGTGTCAATCCATTGAGCCACACCAGCCAAGCCTAAGCCTCTCATTTTCATTTTTTCAAAATTAACACATTGTTGACTGGTCAAGAAAACACTCGTTCTCAAGCCCAAATGTGTTGACCAATAACTAGTTAACTTGTGCTTGCACTTGCATTAGCTTTTGCTATAAAATTGCTAGTCAGCAATGTGTTAAGAGGTTTTGGTCCCAGTATAGGAGGCTGCTAAGTGCTAAGGCGATGTATGGCTGGAGTTCGGAGAAGGTGTCAATCTCAGTCACTCACTTTCAGAAGCGGTTAATCAGCATGGTTAAGAGCAAGAGCAAGGCACTAGAGCTGGTTCATTAGCTGTGGTTTCTGTGCAAACAGGACTAGACAAACCCCCTGCCCTCCCTTCTCCAGCTGTGCAGAACCACACCTGCTCTCCCTTTACTTGCTGTAGGCTGATTCTGAACAAGTCACCTCTGTGTACCTCAGATTTTCAGTTTATAGACTCTTTCAGCTTAAAATCTAATGGTTCTCAAAGTGGGGTCCTAGACCAGCAGTATTGGCAGCACCTGAGAATCAGAAATACAAACTGTCAGGTCCCTCTGCAGATCTGAGTCAGAAGCTGTTTTAACAAGCCTTCCAGGTGATGGAGGCTCAAGTTTGAGAACCACAAACTTGCTTATTAGGGCACCTACTATAGGTCACAAAGTCCTTATTTGGGGAACTTGTAGAAAAGACAGATGTTCAGGCTCCTTTAAAAGCCAATTAAATAAGGATCTTGAGGGCTGGAATCAAAGTAATCTGTTTTAGAAGCTCCCCAGGTGACTAATGTGCAGCCAAGGTTAAGAAACTTATCCACAGGATATTACTGTGGGTGCTGAGCCAAATTTCTATCTGAAACAAAGGAGATTAAGGGTTTTCTGGTAGGGCTGAGTGAAAAGGATTCTAGGCTTTGAAGTCAAATGGAACGTGGGCTTACATCTTTGTACTACCACTTATCCAAGTGGCTCTGAGCAAGTTATTTAGCTGCCCTTAAATGAGAATAATGTCAGTTATTTTAAGTTATGATGATGGTTCAATTCCAGAATGTGGAAAGCACTTTGTGCAGGGAGGACCTAGCACACACAGGCACTCAGTAAGTCAGGTGCAGACACGATCCCCACCGCTATAGGGGTGAACATCCTGCAAGTCAAGAACACCCAAGGGCTGAGCTAGAGCCCGAGTAGCTCTTTGTAACCACCCAACTAGGGACAGAAAGCTGTGGTAAATGACTCAAAGGAAGCAGGAGTGAAAGAAAAACTTTTATTTTAAAAAACAAAAACAAAAAGGGTGAGCTCTGGGAATAGAAGGTTAGTCCATTCGGGCCTTCAGTGTCCTGGTGGTGATTTTGTCCTTCTCACTGAAGAAGTGAAAAAAAAAAGAAAAAAAAAAATCACAGAACATCTAGACTGCAGAACAAGTGGCTGCCCTAACTAGATTTAACTGCTTTCCTCGTGTACATCAATGGTAGCATGTTTCCTCAGCCTGAAGTGAGGAAATGGGGAACAGAGAAATGCGGAAACTGGCAAAAGCTCCCACAGGTGGAACCGCCAAGAGCTGAGATGACTCAAGGCTGGACTGAGAAGCCCTCCGGACGGAAGGAGCTGCCCAAGCCTGGAGAACAAGTAACGTAAGATGGAGACGTGACAGGTTTCACCCATGAACTCAAAAGAACCTTGGGGTGATAAATTCTCCATTTCAGTCCCAATCTGTTTGTCCTGGTAATTAAGCAGGCTATCCCACAACTAAAGGGTCCAAATGCTTATTCTGGGATGTCCCCAAGGAAAGTAGTGGGGGAACACTATTTCATCCAGTCAGGCTCCTGGTGACAGCCCGGAACAATTAAGCAGAGAACCAGGCTGGGAGTTGGAAGCGTGGAAGGGAGCCACCCAGTATTTTGATCAATTTACAGTCGGCTCATCACTACAAAGACCCCTGATCCTTTGGGGATACTTAAGGAACGAAAGAAATGTATTGTGAACAAGGGGAGAGACTCAGGGTCATGGAGCCTCAGGAGAAAGGGGCAAGGGGAACCTGGGTGTGCCCTGCTGCCACCCTTAGGGAAGCATGGATTTCTGCTATCCTGTTTCTGCCATAAAAGCCCTATCTCACACCGGACAGGCACTGGGAAGATGGGGTGTTTGTGTGGGAAGGGGCGGGGAAATATCTGCAAAGCTTCTAGACTTCCAGCTCATACTCACATGACATGGACAATGACACCCATGCCTGACACTGCATCACGATCCACAGCATTCAGCATGGCTTGTGAGATGGTTTCAAATAGGTGGTCTGGGTCCTGCCAACAGAGCAGAAGTCTTTCAGTCCCCAGAACCTCAGACCCTTACTTGGTCTGGCTCCTTCAGTATCTTTTTCTCTAGCCTCAAGGAACCCAGCTGGGGCCCCTCCTGTGCCTAAAGTTACAAGTCCCCTCAGCTTCTTCTCAGGAGGAATCAGGCTTATGTAAAGGACAGGTTAAGCCCTGTACTTCCTCCACTAATCTGCAGTGTGACTTTGGGCAAGTCATATGTCCCCTCATTAAGCCTCAATTCCTGTCCTGTAAAATGGAGAGAAGACCTTATCTGGCTCCCAGGTCAGCTGTCTGATGGACTATCCCCATGAAGGTGTCCCATTGGTACCTCAAAACTCAACTGGTCCGGCCATGGCAGCACATTTTCACCCTAACCTGTTCCTTCCCTTCTCTCTCCATCAGTTTAGCGAGACCACTCAGGAGTCCTCAATGTCTCTGCCCCCCTCACTTCTGTTTTCAATGACCAAGTCCTCTAGACTCTGGCTAGATGGACTCTGGCCCCGCCCTCCCACTGCCATAGTCTTTGCTCAGGACTTAAGCACCTCCTGTCAATGACCACAATAGCCTGTCCCATTAACCTGCAGGTCTTTGGTTCCCTCAGGTTCCTTACTGCCTTTGACACCATGGCAAAAACGAAAGGTTCAAACTTCCGAGCTCGGCATTCAGGGCATCTGGGAGCCTCATCCCAACCTCACTCTGGGCCATCACCTCATGCGACATCCTGCCCACAGCCCAGCAGCCACAGCAAGTGCTCGCCAGTCTCTGAACACCCTGGACCCCACCTGCCCCTTTGCAGAGGCTGTTCCTTCGGCCAGCCAGGCCTGTTCTTTCCTCCTCCTCCTCCCAGCAAACTGCATTTTCACAGGTATTTGGGTGTCTGCAGTAGCCCTGAAGACAGACTGCCTGGTCTCTCCAGCACCTGACAGAGCTGGCGCAGATGACCCTCGCTGTAGGGCACTGGTCCAACCTTTTCATGTATTTTCCTCACCCTTTCATTTCCGTAAGACAGGTTCTAATAGCACCCCCATTTTGCAGCTGAGGAAACAGAAGCAGGGAAGTAAACTGACTTACCCAAGAGCAAAATTAAGGGGGTGGAACCCACACAACCTGGCTGTAGAGCCCATTCTGTTGAGCTGCCTCTAATCCTGCACTTCATACCTTGTTAAATATTTGTTGAATGAATCCATGTAAAACCCCTGAAAACCCAATGTGAGGAATTATCTGTCATAGCAAATAAACTGCCTAGGGTCTCCTAAGAGACGATGCTCTTCCCTGAAGCCAGCCAGCCCGCATCAAGCCCCTGGCGGATGGAGTTTCTGGCTTATAGCTCTGCCTTTCTCTACTTCCTGCACCATTCTTCTCATTACCTGCAAGGTAAATGCATTTTTCCCTGATGGCCAAGGAGGGGAGGGTACCTCAGAGCCCAGCCCCACTCCCTACAACCAACTCACCATGTCAGGCTCCCAGAGGGACTCACACATCCCATACATTTGTTCGGCACAGGTGCCACTGACCACAAAATCATCAGTTACCATAGGACAGCCAATGAGGTCTAGAGAGCAAATGAAGGGCTTAAAGGTCTTCGGGTCCAACCCAGCAATGACTGGCTCAGTGTAGTAGGGGCCAAACCTGTGGGGCCAGAAGCAGAGAGAAACCAGAACTTAACCACTTACTTTCTTATTCGGGCCTATTCAGACAAGGCCCAGGCCTCCAGACCAGGGGGAGGAAAGCAGAGGACCTGTTTGGGAAGAGCCCCTTTCCTTGTGGCCAGCTTTGATGAACTCTCCTGGCATCTGGCAATGCTAGACAGTTTTCCTTTTTCCTTTGACATTTACTTTCATTCCTTCTCACCCCTGACCCTCTCTTCCTCTTTATTTTCTTTGGGAATTCTGCTACCTTCTAATCTGCCTTCTCCTAATCCAGGTCCCAGCACCATTTAATCCTTTATTTATACATCTATACTTCTTCTCTTCTCAAAAAAGGATCTGAGGCAGTTTGTAAGACAAACATTGAAAAATAAAATGAAACCACTAAAACAGAATACAAGTCACTCAGATTAAACACAAAGTATGTTGGGCTATTCTCATGGCTGCCAACAAAACTAGCAGCTCTTCACAAACTTGCTCTGGACTTGAAGAAGAATCAATCTTATAGATCATTATATATAAAATACTTGAAAACTAATGGCTACTATCCTCAATAAAAACTAAGTAAAGAAGCATTATCCATGCCTTATATTGACTCAGAGTAATTTTTTTAAAGATTTTATTTATTATTTTCAGAGAGAAAGGAAGGGAGAGAGGCAGATAGGGAGAGAGACATCAGTGTGTGATTGCCTTTCACCTGCCTCCAACAAGGACCTGGCTGGAGACCTGCCTTGCAACCTGGTTATGTGCCCTGGCTGGGAACTTGAACCAATGACCTTTGGGTTCGCAGGCTGGCGCCTTATCCACTGTGCCAGGGCTGTAGAAATTTAAAAATTTAAATTTACTCTCAATAAACTGAAAATAAAATTAGTGCAGGTAGCCCCCATGTAACATGGCACTTCTGTAACACAGTTTTGCTCTAACAAGGTCTGAGATTGGGGAACCCCTCCTCATATAACACAATATCCTACAACACAAGTTCACTCTAACCTGGTTTGGGAATTAGAGAAATCCCTGAACAACACGGTGAATAAGAGCTTTTCAGAACAAAAAATATCTCATTGAAGTTAGGGAAGTCCTCAAACGATATAGAACATAATAAGAGTTACTGGTTTTTGTTTTTACTTTTTTAACTTAATTTTATTGTTGTATTACATCCATCCCATTTCCCCTCCCCTTTCTCCCCTTCCACACCCAACCACTCCCCACCAAAGTCAATCCCACTAACAAGTCCATGTCCATGGTTCCTCCATGCTAGTTCCTTGACTAAACTCCTTCCCCCTCCTCCTCCCCCCTGCCCACTGAAGGTCTTTTCATTGTATTCATGTATCTGGTTCAGTTTTGCTGGTTGTTTTTTACTGTTTTTATTTTATTTTATTTTATTTTATTGTTGTGATAAGAGCTTTTAAGAGCACAAAATAACCCCATTTGAAATTAGGAAAATTCCTGAATAACACTGAATGTAATAAAAGCTCTTAAGAACAAAAGATATCGCCTTTGAAATTTTTCATTCGAGTGTGGATGTCATATCAGATTTGCCTGCAGAATTTTAAATCCATTTTGTTCATGGAGTATGAAGTGCATACATTTTAAAACTTTGTTGTTATTTTTTTAAATTACATTATAACAACAGATTTTTTGCAAAAAGTATAGAAGTCAAAATAATGCTGAAGAAAGTTCAGAGGATGAAGATATCTTGTCAAAAAGAAAACTCCCTTGATTAATGGTATTGAGTAGTGATAAAGAAAACATTATTTAATACATATTAATGTTATACTTTTGGTGAAAATTGCTTTGATAAAGATATTTATCTTAATTATAAAAATGTAATATATATTTAAAAATTTTGGAACCTAAGTCCCTTTTTTGTTCTAGTTGTTTCATATTACATGGATTTGCATAACACGGTATTTTTTAGGAACCTAACAACTGTGTTATACGGACATTACCTATATAAAAATATCCTGGATTATCTAGGTAACAGTCTTTTTTCTATTGAACTTGTTGAGGTGACATTGGTTTATAAAATTATACAGGTTATCAGTTTCAGGTGTACAATTCTATAAAACATCATCTGTATAATGTATTGTGTGTTCACCACCCAAAGTCAAGTCTCCTTTGGTGACCATTTATCCCCGGCTTTACTCTCTTCTACCTTCCTCCACCCCCTTTCCCTCTGATAATCACTACACTGTTGTCTGTCTATGAGTTTTGTGCTTTGTTTTGTTTTTCTGTTTGTTTAATCCCTTCACCTTTTTCACCCAGCCCTCAATCCCTCTCCCCTCTAACAGCTGTCACTCTGTTCTCTGTACTTATGAGTCTGTTTCTATTTTGTTAATTTTGTTCATCAGATTCCACATATAAGTGAAATCTGGGTAACAATCTTAAAACTAAATATAATAACACAGTTTAGGACCTTTGTTTGTACTTCCAATTATGTTGCTGCTGAGGTATCACCTAAAGGTCAGTGTTTAACTTGTCTTTCACAAACAGAGGTGCCAAGATGGATTCTCTGGGGGCAATGAGAAGCTGTTCCTTTAAAGGGTCTGCACTGTTCAACTTTACAAATCACTACATTAGCCTATCCAGCTGGAAAATCAGTAATTGTAGTTCGGCTTGTAGAGAAAGCTCCTGACTATAGTAGGTAAGAATCCAGAATTTTCCACATCAGCCTTAAATGTTCTGTATTTTTATTATTTTCAATAAAGATGGGCCATTAAACATATATGTTACTGTGAGTTAATTTTTACATCTTTTATTAAAGACTTCCTCCCACCCATAAATCAATTTAGTCTTTTATTAAGCCATTCTCAATGTGGGATTTTGATAAATATGGTTACATATGGCAGATAATTCAGGGCTGAGGATACTAACTTATACCTAAAAAAAAAATGGTAATCCTTGTTTTATTTTTAACTTTTTAATACTAAAAAGGCAAGATAGCCCTGGCTGGTGTGGCTTAGTGGATTGAGTGCTGGCCTGCAAACCAAAGGGTCACTGGGTTGATTCCCAGGCAGGGCACATGCCTGGGCTGCAGGCCAGGTTCCCCGTTGGGGGCACGTAAAAGACAACCACATATTGATGTTGCTCTCCCTCTTTCTCTCTCTTCCCCACCCTCTAAAAATAAAGAATAAATAAAATATCTTTATTTATTTATTTTACAAAATTATTTTATTTTTTAAAGGCAATCCTGTTGCTCCAGGTAGCAAAGACTTAGTTTTGAAAGCTAAAGAGTACTCATGCAACTTTTTCTATAAAGTCTAAACTTATTCCCAAATATAAAGTTAAAAAGAAGGAAAAAGGAGCTCAACTTGTGTTCTTGCCACCCAGTTTTGCCCAGACGTGAGCAGGGAAAGGACCTATGGGATTCTTTCGCCCTTCAATTCCACCCCAGCAGCAGCAGCAATGAATTCTCCAGTTAAGCCCCTCCCCTTCTTTTCTCATCGTAAAGTTCTTAAAGGGAATGGACAAAAATATACATACTCAATTCCTCCTAGGTTCCTTGCTCTCTGAGGGAATCTATGTCACAGAATTTTTGAAATAAAGGTAGAGAGCAGGGTACTCCAGCGGTGGTTAATTCTTTTGCCTAGAACCAAGTTTATTTGCTATTTGCATTCCCTACCTTCTGAAGTAGCCCTTTCTTTCCCATTTGATGGTCAGGCCCACTAAAGACAGATCCATAAATTAAAGATATTGTCTTGCAAATAATGGGGGAATGAGTAGGGGAGGGATCCCCATTCTGGGTACCTCTCCATACTGTAAGTCTACTTGGCCCATCAAAGGTTTCTGATTCTCCAAGTTCCAGGCTACACAGGGAGTCTTCACTTAACATCGTAGATAGGTTCCCTGACTTTAAGTGAAATGGATTTATATAATATACACAAACTAAGTTCCTATGGCATCTCATCCTCATTACAAAACCTTACTAAACAAAACATTATTCTAGAACCTGCTATATTTCTACTCACCGTTTCTCATATAAGAGGTTGGCCACCATGCTCATAAGGGTGTAAGGCTTGATTGGCCGACCTTCCTTGAGCTCATACAGGTTTAGTCGGAACTTGAGGCGCTGGGCACTGTGGGAGGAGGAGAAAAACTAGTAAGTCACTGCTGAATGTTTCCTCATGCCCAATCTGTGGTCAGGAGGTACACAGGAAGACATATAATCATAGCCCTTGCCAACTCGTCTCTTCCCTTCCCAGTGATTTTCTCACCAGAATCCCAACCTCATGTTTGTTTTTCAGGATTTGTCCAACATTTAACACCTGTGAACACATCACTGTACTAACCCTTTTTCCCATACTTTTTCTGAGATTTTTCACCCTCTTTTTTTGGGGAATAACTAACATACAATAAAACACACAGCTCTTTCCTTCCACACGCTTGGCAGGAGTCTGCTGTGGCCTTACAGAAGGAGTAGCGGGCTGAGAGAGCTGACCTGGGCTAAGCCTTCATGTTCCAACTTAATTTTACCACCCGTAAAAAAGAACTCAGGGGGGTGGGGAAATAAATAAAAGAAATCACCTGGTGCTGAGATCATGTATGGGTATATGACAAGGTGCTTGGAAAACTGTAAAGTCATACATTTCTTAAGCAGCAGCTACTGCTACTTAAGCTACTGCCTAAGAAAAAAGGCCACGACCTCTCCAGTGCCATCTGAGGGCCCGGGGACAGGGCCCTGCAGGGAGCAAACTAATGCCATACCTGCCAGAAGCAAAGAGCCACAGGCCACCAGAACAAAGAGCCTCAGACATGACTTTAGCTTCACCTTAAAAGCCAGGAAGCAAAGACCTGGCGAAACTAGTAATTACTGCCCGCAAGTAAGCCAACACAGTGAGAAAAACCTCCTGCAGAAAAGGAAATGGTGTGAGAACAGCAGTGCCTGGAGAGGACAAGGCTGATGGGGGCCTTCACACTGATCGGAACTCTAAGCTTCCTTTAATTCCACCAGAACTCGAGGAAACAGCTGGATGAATTAGATCGCAGGAAAAATTTCCAACTTACACGTTCTTGAGACTTAGGGAGCTTTAAGGGAAATGAGAGAACATTTTTCCTGCCTAGCTTCCAGCCACATTAGTGAACCAGTCTCTCAAACTCCTAGGGAAAAAAAAGTCCAGGAACGGCTGCTTTATAGGCCACTAGCTTCCTAAAGGAGCTGTCATCCCCTGTGACTGCACCTTCCCTCTAGAAACTTTTTCGTGATTCTTTTCCTCTGGCTTCTCTTCTAATCCCAAGGCTAAACAGTTCAGCTCTAGACGTGCAGCATTTTTCTTCCCTCTGTGTTGTCTCTCCAGAATCTGATTCCACAGGTTTAACAGTTCATCAATACCTCTCCACCCCTGAGATATAATTTCGTACCCCAGCTGCTCACAAGATGTTTCTATGTGGCATGTGTTGTCCCATCAAAATTACTGTCACACTCAAAATCATCACCTCCCTCTAAAACTAGTCCTCTCAATTTCTGTATTTTAGTCTCATGTGTTCAAAACTGAAATTATCTCTAAAAATTTACCTACATGCCAGATAACCAGTCTAAGACACTAGTAACAAGATAAAAGACACAAACCCCAACCTCAAGGAATGACTCTTTGGACTCACAATATCCAAGAAGCCACTAAGGCTGGCCAGCAACAACTCTCAGAAATGCCTTTCTTTGCTTTCCCATCACCATCACCCCATTAGGACCATAACCCTCACACCTGGACCACCCCAATAGTTACCTACTTAATCTCCTAGGCCCTCCCTTGCTTCAAAACACAATTATTGCTAATCTAGCAGTCAATAGGTAGCAGCTCATTAAGGGTCAGTTATCTTTCTACATGCCTGTCTTGTCTCCCGACTAGACTGACGTTCTTCAGGGACTGAGTGCAGGCTTTGGCTTCAGAGAGGCCTGTGTGGGATCCTGGCTGACATTCATTAGCTTGCATCTTGGGCAAGACATGCTTGGAAACTATCAGTTCCCTGGTCTGCAAATCAGGACAGCACCCTGTAGAGTCGTTAAGAGGATCACATGAGTCCATGCAGGTAAGGCACAGAGTAAATGCTGGTGTAAGTTGGCTAGGAAACATCTCTGTGTCGCTTACGGTGTCCAGCAAAGACTCAAATTCACTGGAGCTGTTTGGTAGGTGACTGACACCCAGGCCACTCACGACACCAGGCAAGTCTTGTCCAAGAAGAGGTCGGGGTGTGGGCGGGGACCCCCGACACTTACACAGTCTGGACGTCGGTGGCTAGACCAGCCAGGCCGATGTATAGGCGGTCGCCCATGGGAAAGATCTTCTGGAAATCCGTAGTCACCATCTGGGCCTGGATTCCGAAGCGCCTGTCGGCAGCGATGGCGACACAGTCCTTCCCCTTCATGGCCATGACGGCCCCTCCGTTATAGGACATAATAGACTAGGACAAAGAGAGTGGAGGGGCTCAGCACGAGGGGCCAAATGCGGCCATAACCCCCGGCCCAACCCCTGATTCGGAGACTCCTCCAAACTGGAGGCGCCTGGACGCCCGAACTCCGGTTCTGAAATGAGCTCTACGGGGCTGCGAGGAGCCGCATTCACTCACCATGATCTTCACCCGGGTGCGCGCCCATTAAAATCGGAGCCGCTTCCTTCAGTCGACTACGGCACTCTCCGCCTCTCAAGCCTCCCATGGCCCTCTCCCCGTTCCTCAGTCCCACCCCGTGTTTCTTCTCCTCCAGCCCCATCTCACCATGATTGCGGTGTAGTAGGACCTCCAAGCGCCACAATTCCAGTAAATCGGAGACAGACCTTACTGCGCAACCACCCTCGCTGTTTTCTCTCTATTGGCTGAAAGGCCGACCTTTCCGGGATATTTTGGCTTTCTATTGGTTTAGCATCCCTGTCGATCACCAGCACCGAAAGTTTGATTGAGAAGCCAAAACCACTGGCAAGCCGAAAGTGAAAAGTCACGGCGAGCGCGGAAGGACCTGTTGTCGCGGTGCAGGCTGGGATCGCGGAGGACCTGGTCTCCAGACCTGGAAGACGGGGGGCGGGACCTGAGTGCATTTGGGCTGCTGAAGTCCGAGATACCGGGCTGTGGCCACCTCTGAAGGCCTATGCTATTGCTCATCAACACGTTGTATGAGTCGAGCTTGATATCCATGCTAACTTGTTTCATTTATTCCAGAAATCCTTACACCCTATTGTATGCCAGGCACCGCGCCAGGCTGTGGAGACACTAACTGGCCTGGAACGGTGCCTGGTATTTTTAAGTGCATATTTAATCATGCGAAAGCGAAGGGCAGGAGGAGAGTATTCTACAGCTCCAGGGGTTCAGCTGCAAAGGGGAGGTTTGGAGGACGAAAATTGTTCTGCTTTGGGGGACTCTCAGCAGTCGAGTTCACGGTATCCCCAAATCCCAGGTTATTTTAAAAATGGATGTTCCGTGATTTCCCGTATCTAAGATTCGGAGGAAGCTAGCGTCGATCCCTTTGGAGACAATGGAGGAGAGGCGTGCGTGTCCTGCCACTTTCCTTCCCCGGATCCGGACCCTTCCCTTTCTTCCCTGGGTTGGATTTCTCTTCCCTATTGCAGGATTTCCTTTGACTTCCGCTTCGTCGCAGGCTCACTATCATTGACTCGGCACTCCACGGTCCTAGCAGATGTCACGGTCTCTGTGGCGCAATCGGTTAGCGCGTTCGGCTGTTAACCGAAAGGTTGGTGGTTCGAGCCCACCCAGGGACGCTTGTTCATTTTTACCTTCCTCTTAAACATAATTCTTCTAATTGCTTCTAAACATAATTCTTCTAATTGCTGGAAAGCCAAATTTGATGTTCAAATGGCAGAGAAACACCTTTTCAATTACGAATCCGAGAGTCATTATAATTGAAAATTTGTTTCGTTAAGGATGGGATAATTTCTCCTGCACTTTTCCTTCACCGCTCCTCCTCCAATCTAGATCTCAGGAAAAATAGCCAAAGGTTTCTGTCTCACTGTGCAATACATTTCAGGTTGCATTTTTCGTAAGATTAAGAATGAATTTGCAGTGGAAGTGGACAGTTTTCCCTTTTTGGCCTCAATCGATGTTACAGTCTTACATTTGAAAGGGAAGAAAGTGCGAGAGACAAAGGCAGAAACAAACTAAGGGATGAAGAGAAAGGGAAAATATAACTGATACACAGAGACAGAAAGAGAGACTATGACAGAGGAAACAGGCGACGTGAATGGACGAAAGACCCAGAGGAAAGAGACAGGGGAAAAGAGAAGCAGTTCATATGAAGCATTAGAAAATGGAAAACAACAACAATAAAACAACTTTTTCTAAAAGACACAAGGGAGAAAAGGATTGGAAAATAGAAGCAGAAACTGACAAAGGACATTGTTTTGGGGAGACATGGATCTCCCCTTTACAAATGTAAAGGACATAGGTAAAGACAGTCATAAAATCTTTAGAGGAGCTGTTACCTTCTCCTACCATTGTCATCATCTTCAAGGGGCTCTGATCCTGGCAGTAACTCTTGGAATAAGCCAGAAATAATCACCTAGATTTCTCAGGTTCCTCCTCTCTATTAGTTTCTAGTCTGTGACAGACACAATGACTGTTCTGATGAATAGAGGATCAGGTGAGCCTGAGGAGAGGCATGGGCACATAAGGTCTGCCGCGGGCAGGGTTGTATCCAAGGGTGTGGGGTGGAAGTCACCAGTTTTATGGAAGAGCTAAGCAAAGGACCCTCTCAAACAGTTCTCTTTGATAGCTGGTTTCTTCTCAAGATTGGACTCAAACGGGGCCTCTCCTTAAAGTCCTGCCGGGTGCTCACCCATCTGTACCCATCTGTACTTTCTCACAGCTAGGGGGGCAATCGAAGGGTATGAAGTGCCTGGAAGCTAATCAGACAAGCTGTGTAACCTTCACTATGCTTCACTATTTATCTCCGTTGGCCTGTGAGCGCCCTGCAGGAAAAGTTCCCTGTGCCTAGTGAGGTACTTGAATTGACACATGGCAGGTGCTTTTTAGTCCGGACAGTGGACAAGTTCAAATGTAGGGAGGGTTGTGTCAGAAGGTTCTGCTAAACCAGAAAGGCCAGGGAAATGGGGACCAGGTGCCCAAGGCATAAATTATTAAAATAAAGTTTCAGTAGGTAGTGAATGGGGTCTTCAGCATTTTCTTGTCTTGCGGTTGGCTCGTGACTAGCGCTTAACAACTGAAGAACGAGTAAATGGACCCCAGGTGAACAAGGTGGTCTCCTCCGACAGCACTCGGGGTCAAAGAGCTGCAGTGGGGACTCGAAGGGAAATAATAGCAGATACCCCCTTCCCAACATAACCACACACACCCAAGGGCAGCCCCTGGATGACCTGTGGATCGGGGGGTGGGATTAATATATTCTGACGCCCCCCTCTTTTTTTTTTTTTTTGCTCTGGATCTTCTAGCCCAAAAGGTGTGGCAAACCAGGAGTACCTACTTTGCTCCCCTCCCGGAAGGGCGAGTTCGGGACTAAGGAGGATGCATGGGTCTTCTCTGGCGGAGTCCACACACTTATCCTAGGGGCAGTGAACATGTCCACTCCAAGAGCCCCCTTTCCAAGAGGGCAGGCGAGCTCCAGGTTTCCACTTGCAAACGCCGGGGAGCAGGTGACCAGATCCTCCCCGACCCTTCCGCGGGTTCTCAGACTACTCCCCTTCTGGGAGGGAATATCTCTCCCCTTCTTTTTCCTCCCTACCCCCTTTCTGCCACTGTGGGCTGAAAGCTGAAGCTGGGGTCACTTGGCGGCCAGGGTCCGCAGATCTCCTGGTCTCCGACCAAAAGCACGCGGTCCGCGGCCCCTAGCTTCGGGTCGGCCTGAGCTGTGAGCGAGAAGGGACAGAGGCGGAGGAGGCAGGCATTTGAAGTTCTCCGAACATTCGTCTAATTTCCTAACTTCGAGCCAGCCACCGTCAGTGCGCTTAATGGAGTGTCTGGCCGGATGACCGAGCTCTTTAAAGGGATGGGCACAGTGACCATCCCCAATAAATCCTGACTAACGAATAAACGAATCGACTGCCTTAATGAGGAAGGCCCCTTGCCGTCGCTGGAAAGTAGTATCTATTAGCTTTCCCCGGCGCCATCCTCAGCCACTATCCCCGGCTCGTCCAAGCCTCATTCTTCATTTTCTCCCCGTGGCGGGATCCACTGGGGGTAGGAGTCGGAACGCTGGGGTGGAGCCGGGACCAGCGGTCAGAGTCGGTGGGCACCAGTCGCCTCTGGGCTCTCCGGGTTCCTTCCGCCGCCCCCGCCGCGAAGCAGGCGCACCAGCCGCGCAGAGCGCGGAGCGCGACCCTCGCAGGGGCGAAAAATGCCGCAACCGGCGCGATGCGGGGAAAAAAGCGCGGGCCCACTTGCCAGCACTGTGCCTGGTTTTCTAGTTTATTCCAGCCTCTCCCAAGCGGCCGGGTTGTTCTGTCCCGGGCCTGGGGCCTGGGGCCTGGGGCCTGGGACCTAGGGCCTGAGTCCTGGTCTTCAGGTCGTCTCCCGGCCCAGGTTGCGTTCCATTTTCTTCCACGCCCCGGGTGCCACCCTCTACCACAGCTACCAAGCCCCCCCCGCCGTCTCTCTCTTGGTCCCTAGACGGTTGCTCCCTCGAGGCACTCCAGCTGGGGTGCTGTGTTTTAGAGCCAGTGATTGGGCCGCCGAGAGGGGCAAGGAGGGTGGGGAGGACATGCTGTTACAATTGCAGCTATTAATTTGAAGGGAGTGTTAAAAGTGAATGAAAATAACCCGGGCGCGAGGCTGAGATACCGAGTCCCCGGAGCCCAGCCGCCCTGTAACCGAGGTTGGAGACCTGCAGAGCGAGTCACACTGCGTGAGCCGAGTCTTTATTTCACCATTTTCTAGGCGCCCCAGCGAGGGGGGCCGGGGGCGCACACGTATTTTGGGGAAGGGAGGGGTGAGTTGCCGAGTGCAACAGAGAAGAGGATTTCACCCTCCGTGGTCAGGGGCTGTCTGGGGAAGGTGAAGTCGTCTCCTAGTTTGGGGGCCCATGGCCGGGTGGGAGACAGCCGCGCTGGTCTGTCCCCCCACTGCCTTCCGCCCCTCTCCGCAAACACCCTGAAGGAATGAGGTCACGTGGGTGAGTAGTGGGCGGGACCTACTCTTGTCTGGAGGAAAAAAGCCATTTTGTCCCCCCCCAAATCCCGGTCCGTCCCCTCCCCCCTCCGTCCCCTCCCCTCCCCTCTTTCCCTCCCACCCCAAGCCGCTTTCACAAACTCCTTTCTTACCGTAGGTATCTCCCCTCCCGGTGCCAGAGCGAGCGTTTCGGCTAGGGTCCCCCTCCCCTCCCTTCCCTCCCTCCCTCCCATCCCCCCTCCCCGAGACCCATCGGACCCCGAACCCAGGTAAGCGGGCGCGGACTGCCCTTTCCTTTCCTCCTACCACCCCGTAACCGTCTGGGATCGGGATGAGGGGCCAGTGCAGCCTCTACACATCCCTGTGGGAGGAGGAGGCTCCGAGCCGGGCCTGCTGCTCGCGTCTGCGCCCCACCCCCGCCAGCCCCGCTCTACCTCGCCCGGTCCGCCTTTCTTTCTCCCTTTTTTCTCTAGCCTTTTCCCTTCTTTCCTTTCCAAGATGGCCGAAGTGGATTCCCCTTTTCACTATTTGGCGTCTCCCTCGACCACCACCTCTTTGTGCCTCAGCCCCCTCCTAGACCTGCTCCCGAGGTGGCGAGGGGGAGGGTCCGAGGCAGCCACAAAGGCTTTGGGGCTCCTTGCTGGGGTGAATCTCTGCTCCTCTAGTCCCAGAGCAGCCTGTGGTTTACCCCATTCCTCCCCTTGGCCTGGGGAGGGGTCGCTCTCTGCGTTTTTCTGTGGATACCCGGGCGTCGTGGACAGGCAAGGACTAGAGGCCAGGAGGAAGGGGACATGCTTTTTTTTAGTGCTGCGGGGCCGAGGGAGGGCGCTCTTTCCTGCCCGGGTCCGGGTCCTCTCGGGCACCTCCCCCCGCCGGTCCCTTCCCCCCTCCCTCCCCGGACGGGGCGCCCCGCCTCCTCCCAACCACTTAAGCAGAGCCTTTCTCCGGAGCGCCCTTCCTAGGGCCCCGCCGAAAGTTTGGCTCTAGGGAAGATAGGAGCGGCCACCCGGTAACTGGGGTCCCTGAGCCTCTGACCCAGGGTCCGGGGGCAGCCGGGGCGGAAGGGGGAGAATGGAGATGTGGGAGAGATTTATCCCCTGTCTAGCGGAGGTAAGAGGGGTCGCACCGACTCGCCTCCTCTCCCACTGAGGGCCGGGCTGCCCCCTTCGTCCCCAGGCCCTGCTGCTGCCAGCTCTGATGGGGTGGAACCCCTCGGCAAGTAGACACTCCTGTGTCTCCTGTCTCGCGCTGGGCCCAGGCATGCCTCTGTCTGCCCCCCTCCTCCACTGCCCCAACTGCCTAGAATTGCTGCGGATGGCTGGAGGCCTGGGGTGGTGCAGTGGCCTGTAAATATTGTGGAAGTGTTACCCCGCGCTTGCCCCTAGTCTTTGTCTCTCCTAGTTACCCCCACCCCACCCCCCATCCCGTGCTGCCTCAGTCTCTCCAGGGCTGTAGCTGGGGAGAGGTGGTGTTCCTTGGTTTGGCTTCCACTCGGTTCCGATGCCTCCTTCCCTGGGCCTCTTGCAGTTTGTGTCTGTTCCTGAAACTAATTTGTCTTCTTCCTCCCTCTTCCACTCTGTTCCAAGGTGTTAGTACTGGGAAAAGAAGCATAAAGCCAGCTCTGTTGTAGTTTTTTGGTGGTGAGGTTTTCCCAGGGGTTCCCTCTTTTGGAGTTGGGAGTTGTGGTCTTAGGGCTGTCTTTGGAATAAGGCAGAAAATTGATCTGGGACTCAGAATCCAGACACTGTGTAGCTGGTTGGGGTTCAAGTTGAAGTTGTAGGGGTGGGCAGGAGGGGAGCACTCTGCTGTCCTGGCCTTGTCTGACAGATCTTGGTGGATGGAGCTGTTGCCATGGGAATGGAAAGAGCCTGAACTGAAAGAGGGTTATATCTTTGTTCAAATCAGATGCCCACCCAACTCCTCTCGTTTCTGGCCCCCAGAACGGAGGTTGGGAACTGCACTGTCTTTGTTGCCAGAGGACTTATGTTATAATTTACACTGGGTGGACCAGGAATGCACAAAAGGTTAGTGTGTGTTTGCAGCTCTGGTTTTGGCCAGGGATGTCAGACTGTACTTCTGGATGAGGTGGGTGGAGGGGGCTACGTACCTGGTAATGTGGGCCTGTCTGGTCTGGCTGTGTATGTGATGGGGTGTGTCTGGCCCAGTGTATCTTTGTGAGTGTCTGGCCAAGTATCTAGCTGTGTGTGTGTGTGTTGTGTCTGTCTGGCCTTATGTGTGGCGAGTGTGAAAGAGATAGAGGGTGTGTGTGTTGGGGGGGATGTATGTATATGTGTATCTGACCATTGTAGCTGTGTATATTTTGGGTTTCTATCTTTGTTCGATCTTAGCAAGCTGAGAGGAGAGAAAGGGAAGGTAAAATAAGCCCAGATTGAGAGGTTGACAGTGCTCCCAGGTAGACCCCATCTCCCCCACCCAAATACACGGGGCTTGCACAGTTGCACTCATATCCCTGGGAGAAGAATGGACTCCTGGGACCTAAGGCCTGAGTCTTGACAGTACACTTTGGCTCATTGGGTTGTGCAGCCGCAGTTTCCCTATCTGTACCGTAGAAGTGGGATGAGGCCTCTGCTCCCTCTTCGTACTTCAAGGTGAGAATGTATGCTGATGGTCATGTTTTGGACAGACTCTGACCCCTCCCAGGAGGCTCAGTGAGTGGTCTTCTAAGGAAGCTGAAGTCCTTCTGCTTTCCACCTGCCTGAATGGAATTAGGCCAGGCTTATTGGTTCTTAAATGAGCGGGGAGTCTGGCCTGGGTGCCAGTGTGTAAAGAGCACTGGACAGGGAGTCAGGCAGTTCCTAGTCCTAGGGCTGCCACTGCATTGCTGAGTGGCCTGACCCAAGTCACTTCTTTCTGAGTTTCTTCATCTGTGCGCTGAAATGTTTGGACAAGATGCTGTCTAAGATCCCTTCTCCCTCTGCAATTCTAGACGTCTAGATGTGACCTTGGGTGACTTTTCCCCAGACCTGGAGGCTTTCTTCTATTGAGGGAGTTCTCTATTGCTATAGCTGGGCATCCAAAGTTGCAGAGGGACCTGGGTTATCAGAGACTGGCTATTTCTGCAGGGGAAAATGAAAAAACTGCCCTGGCTGGAGCACAGTGGATAAGGTGCTGGCCTGTGAACCCAAAGGTCGCAGGTTCGATTCCCCAGCCAGGGCAACATAACCAGGTTATGGCTGGAGACAGGTGAAAAGCAACCATACATTGATGTCTCTCTCCCTCACTGCCTCTCTCTCTTCCCCTCTTTCTAAAAATAATAAAATAAAATCTTAAAAAAAAAAAGAAAGAGAGAAAAAGAAAATGAAAAAACTGACAGCAAGAGAGTCCTAAATCTTGGAGGAGCTTCTAAAACGAGCTTGTTTAAAATGAAAAGATGGGAGTGGTCTTTATTAGTATTGGGCTCTGAAGACAAGGAAAGACAAATGCCAGGCATGGATGGCAAAGAGGAGTTAGAACTGGGTGCTGGATACTGAACAATCTCCTTTCCTGCCATTACCAAGACCACGGACCCCAAGGGCCAGAAGCAAGGTTCCACCCAACTGTTGTGCCCTTGCAAGGACAGTGGTTTGGGACTAGAAGACACTGAGAGGTTTGGTCTCCAGCCGGGGGAATGCACTGGGGGTGGGAGATAGGGTGCTCAGGTTCACTGTGTGGATATGGTTGGGACTGACCTATTAGCCTCCAGAACTCCACAAGAGGCCACTTCCTGATTTCCTCTGGTTTCTCTTTTCTGCTTCTTGGATTTGTCTCTTAATCCCTGTTTCTCTCAGGCTGTTCCCATCTCTCAACCTCTTCCCCAAAGTGATGCTGGTGGTCCAGCCACCCATCACCCCTCTTCCCTCTGCTTCTCTCAACACACCAGCCAGTTGCAGCCATGGAGGAATGGGTGTCAGTTGTAGGGCCCTAAGACTTTCTAGGGGGAATGAGGAGGTGGGGAGGGGGTGCTTGGGAGAACAGAACTCTTATTTATGGTTCTTGTCACTTGCTGGAAGGGCTCTGCAGGTAACCATGGCAATCAGGTGAGGAACCAATCAGGGCTTCTCCCTGTCCCCAGAGGTAACAATCTGAGGCTCTGGGGATGGGGTAGGGAGGTGGTTGGGGAGCAGGGAGTGTCACATTTCTTAAAGGGGACATGGAAGAACATTTTATTCCTTCATGAAGCACCACAGTTCTTTCCTTCATCTGTGCATCTAGAAAGAAGCTTGAGGGACCGAGTCTGGGTGCTCACAGATGCTTGAGGAAGTGAGAGGGTAAGGGTCATGGCCATGTGCCTATGAGCTCCTATGTGTTGAAGCCATAGTCTGCCAGGCAGGCACTAGGTGGGCATTCTTAAGAGCAAGTGTCTGTCTGAAAACGCAGTAAGTGTGTGAATGAGGTGGCTAAGGCAGTGTGAAGTGCTGTGTGTGTGTGTGTGTGTGTACCTGTTTGTATGTAAGAGGGAAAGACAGCAAGAGAAGGAGGTTTCACCTTCACCAATCGCAACCTGGACCCCCAGCATTATCAGGCCCGAGTGTTTTGTTTCTGGCGGTGCATGCACACAGATTCATTTGAACAGACACACACGGGACAAGCAGTCATACGAAGTACCTTTCGAGGCCCAGAGATCACATACACATCCCACGACTATTACACACACTCAGTGAGATGGCCACTTGGAGTTTGTTCTTTCCTCTGGATGGTTGTAATAAAATTTTGGGCATCTTGCCAGGGACAAAGTTACTATGGAAAGGACCAAATGGTGGTCGCCAGCAAGCCTGCGACATAATTGTGAAGGGGGACCTGGGCAGGGGAGGCAGAAAGAGGCCACCTTCTGGGGGCGGGGACACCGGTCCTCTGGCCAGGTCTGCAGGTCTCAGCCACTGCATGCTCTGGGCTGGCCTGTTTCTCTCCGTCTGTCCTGCAAGTTGGTGTTTCTCTCATGTGTGGCCTTTGTGTCTCCATCTCATTCTGTCTCTGGCCAGCCCCTGTTGGCTGTTTGGGTCCTGGCCAGACTCATCCTGGGGTCTCTATAGAAACTGCTGATCCTGGCTGTGAATTTCTGGTCCTAGAAAACCCAATGTGGTGGCTTTAGAAATGTTTCTGGAAAGGAGTGAAGGGTGTGTGTTGTAAAGGAGCCGTTGGGGCTTGGCCACCCTCCCAAGCTCCACCCCTTGGGCTTTTACTCTGGGAAAGAGGAAGAAGGGAGGGGCCACCCCTCCTCAGCGCAGCTTTGATTTTTCTACCAAGAAGTAAGAACATGTAGCCAATCCAGAGCTGGGCATTGCCTGACCTCCCAGGACCCTGCCAGAGCCTGGCTGGGTGCTGAGGGGCTGAGGACAGGGAACTTTCTGCCCAATTTTGGCTGGCATCTTTGGGAGCCTGGAGTCTGTCGCTGGACAGCGTGGGGACAGGTTGCAGAGGAGGTGGCACCAGGTGGGAGGTAGTGAGTGGCAGTGCCCACGTCGGGGAATTCCTGCGTGTGCATGGGGAGGGGCATCCGGGAATCGTGTGCTTGTGGACCAGGTAGAGCTGCGTGTTCCTTAGTATTTCCTGCCCGACTGCCAGGCCTGGAACCTGCGTGGTCAGCATACGGTGGATTTCCGGGTTGCTGCTCTGGGGCTGGGGGTGGATGCAGAGCCAGAGGGACAGTGATGGGGCGCCCCTTCAAACGGAAAGCACCCTGTGTTTCCAGGGAATGCTTCCCGGTAGAGGAGTGGATGGGATGGGAGGGTGAAATGGGGGTAGAAATGCCAAGTCAGGGGCTTTGCGCCTGTGTAGAGGGGGTGAGGGGGCAAGGACACTTTATTCTTTCCCTTGTATTTTCTTGAGGTTCAGGTCACTGGCTTATTTATCTGAGTTTCCTCAGAGCTCCTACTGCTCACTTGAATGAGTACGAATTGGGATTAGGGAGATTTTTTTTTAAAGTGTATTCTCTTCCTTTTTCCTGCCTCTCCACATCCTCTGGAGAGTTGGGTAGTACTTCCTGTGGTCTAACCTCAGTCTTTCCTGCTACTCCTGAGGTGGAGCCTGACCTTGTTGCTCCGGTTGTGTGAATCTCCAGAGCCCCTGGCAATGAGTAAACACTCGGGGTGGGGGGGTCCTCGAAAGAACTAGACCCTTCCATGCACCCAATCCAAGGCAAAGAAGAAGGGCCTTGGGCGCAGAGGATGTTGGATCCCTGGGTTTCTGACTCCACTTTTATTTCCCAGGGTGACACTCCCCAGCCCCCCACCCTCCCCTCCCCGGCATCATGCATCGGACCACCCGGATCAAAATCACAGAGCTGAACCCTCACCTCATGTGTGCCCTCTGCGGGGGGTACTTCATCGATGCCACCACCATCGTGGAGTGCTTGCATTCCTGTGAGTTGAGTGGGCTTCTCGGGGTAGGCAGCTGCGCCTAGGCTGGAGGGGCCCTGCCCGGAAAGTGAACATCTCTGTGTCTGGTAGAGATCTGTATCCCAGGCAGAGAGACTGCCTGGGAGGGAAAACTGGAGGTTTCAGCCCAGAAGTCATTTCAGGGACTTTGATCTGAAATCTCTATGACTGAAGTTTTACCCCATGGTGTTCACCATGGGCTTGGGGACAAGAAAGATATGTACAAACAGGCTTGACTGTTGTTTTATACTTCATGAGGGGAGCTTGGGACATGGGGCTCACATACATAACATAACACATAACACTGGCCTGACACACACAGACATGCACACGTGCACAAAAGATCTGTCCTCTCCAAAGGTTGGATATGAGGCAGTTGCCCCCTGCAAAACAGCGCCCTGTTGGCCCTCAGAACAGGCCTGAACAGCTGGACATGGTGAAGGAATACCTCAGCTGGAACAGAGGGTGTGGGGGCTGGGCCTCATTACGAAGGAGGCTCTGACACTCCTCTCCTTCTCCATACCCCCAAGTCTGCAAAACCTGCATCGTGCGCTACCTGGAGACCAACAAGTACTGCCCCATGTGTGATGTGCAGGTTCATAAAACCCGGCCGCTGCTGAGCATCAGGTGGGCCTGGCACTGCTCCCCACCCCTGGCCCTTGTGAACCTCTGGGTCAGCTCCCCTCTGTGCCTCAGCCCTCCTCCCTGTAGCCAAGGTGGCAGGTGGGGGAGAAACACTGGGCCTCCCCCTTTCTTATGGGCTGTATTCATCTGAGAAGTACTGGAGAGCTAAAGACCAGGTCTGCAAGGCCCCCAGTGCTGGTCTGTGAAGCTAAGAAAGGGAGGTGAGAAGTGGGATCCGGGTCAGGATAAGAGGGTTATTAATAGGGCCCTGTACTTTTTCTTCCAGATCTGACAAAACCCTCCAAGATATCGTCTACAAGTTGGTCCCTGGGCTGTTTAAAGGTATCCATACACCGCTCCTCCTGCCCCTCATTCCGCATTTCCCAGCCTGTTCCCTTCTCACCCTGCTTCCTTCCCTCTTTCAGATGAGATGAAACGGCGACGCGATTTCTATGCAGCATACCCACTGACAGAAGGTGAGTTCATGTGTGTGCTCTGCCAGGCCTGGGGCCATGTGAGTGTGTGGCACTGCCCTAAGCATGAGGGTTAGATGCACAGGGCTGTCCATCCTCCATGCACCACCACAACCACACCCTGGGCCCAAAGGATGGCTGGGCTCAGCCCACTGAGCTCCCAGAACCTGGGTCCTTGGTGGAGCTCCTTTCCCCGATCTTAGTGCTCTCAGAGTGCTCTCCTTTTGCAGTCCCCAATGGCTCCAATGAGGACCGTGGAGAGGTCCTGGAACAGGAAAAGGGGGCTCTGAGTGATGATGAGATTGTCAGCCTCTCTATTGAGTTCTACGAAGCTGTCAGGCAAGTCGTCCTACACCTGGTCCTTTGGGGGTCCTAAGCTGGGTCTCCCTCTTCTCCACTCTGGCTCCACTCCCCTGGAAGGGAGGGCCTTCTGGATGCATGTACTAGGAAATCCTGCCTGAACCAGGGTCTCCCTAGCCTCATTCCTCCTCCTCCCACAGGGACCGGGAGGAGAAAAAGGGTCCCCTGGAGAATGGGGATGGGGACAAGGAAAAGGTGAGTGCTGGGGCCTGCCCAGGAGTGGGACATGGGCTGGCAGAGAGTGCCTGCGATGGACCGTAGCCCTTGGGTGCCTCTCCCCTGGCAGACAGGGGTGCGTTTCCTGCGATGTCCAGCAGCCATGACCGTCATGCACCTCGCCAAGTTTCTCCGAAACAAGATGGATGTGCCCAGCAAGTATAAGGTGAGTCCCTGTGTCCTTTGAAAAAGTGAGTGTCTGTGCATGGGTGCGTCTGACAGTCAGTGCATCCTAGCCATTGTTCAGGGCTGTCTGGGGGTCACCAAGCACCTACCTGGTTGCATAATTGAGCCCAAGTAGAAGGGTAATTGAAACCAAGATTAGGGTGGGATAATCTGTGTCTATTGAAACTAGCGTGCAGAGAGGTACATGGGAACAAGGTACATGGGCGCATGCTTGCACACTTGGAACTGTGGCAGAAGTACATGTGCAAAAACACAGGGTCTTATCTGGTGCCAGCTGGCTAAAGGAAGACCCGTCTGAAACTCCAACAGAACTCTAGGACGCTGCTTCTTGAACTTGAATGTTTCTGTGACCCTGTAAGAGATCTTGAAAATGCAGGTTCTGATTCAGTAGAGTGTGCATTTCCAGCAAGCTACTGGTCTATAGTAGCACACCTGGAGTGTCAAGGGTCCAGGACAGTGGATCCCCAACACTGCATGTCAGAATCATGGGAGCTTTAAAGCTTGTACCATACCAGTTAAATCAGAACCTCTGGCAGTGAAATCAAGCATTGGTATTTTTTTTAAAGCTCCACTCTGCAGCCTGGGTGAAAGCCAATGCTCACTTGGGCCTTTCTTTGCCCATTACTAGGGGTCCTGCCAGGATATAAGGGGACCCAGATGGCTATGTGGGTGGCTGGGGGTGAGGGCTTGTTAATGGTGTGGGTGTCTTCTCTGGATTCCTTTCCAACTGGTATTCAGGAGTTCTGTTGTGACAACTGATAGCAAAGTCAAATCTACCATGAAACCTCAGAGTAATGAAGTATCAGCTGCAAGTCCACTCTGTGTCTCCCTAAGACTCCTAAGTAGGATCCTCTTGGCCAGAGGATCAGGCTGGCCAGGGCCTAAGCCTCACCAGGGCCATGGTGTTCTCCCTCTCCTCCAGGTGGAGGTTTTATACGAGGACGAGCCACTGAAGGAATACTACACTCTCATGGATATTGCCTACATTTACCCCTGGCGGCGGGTGAGTGGGGCCTGGAGGGGCCCCTACAGGTCTGGCATCGGGCTGCGCCCATAGTGACCACATGAGCCACTGTGCTATAGTCACAGACAGTTCATCTCTTGTCCCATGAACTGACCATGTTCAGAGAGGTCATGTTTCCCTGATGACCTCCCACACTCAGAAGAAGAGGATCCTTGGGTGGGCAGATTACACGCCCCAATTTGGGGTCAGAGGGTCTGGTAGCTGTGGAGTAAATGTTGCTTTCTGCCCTTTGGCCTCCCTCTCTCTTTCTCTCCAGTCTGGGTCTTATATGTTCTCTCTGGATCTTGTGTGTCTTTCTCTCCTGCCTTGCCTTGCTCGCTCAGTCCTTCAGCCTTACTTTGTCAGGTTTTGCTCTCCCAGGCTTCAACCTTTCCTTTCTTACCCGTTGGGCACTATCGGGTGAAGGTGGGTGGCTGCCTGGTTAGTCTTTCTCCTGACACCCTTTCTTTCCCTGCCTCTCTTCCCCCAACTCTCCCTGCAGAATGGTCCTCTCCCCCTCAAGTACCGGGTCCAGCCAGCCTGCAAGCGGCTCACCTTGCCTACAGCACCCACCCCCTCCGAGGGCACCAACACCAGTGGGGCATCAGAGTGTGAGTCAGTCAGTGACAAGGCTCCCAGCCCTGCCACCCTACCGGCCACCTCCTCCTCCCTGCCCAGCCCAGCCACCCCGTCCCATGGCTCTCCCAGCTCCCATGGGCCCCCAGCCACCCACCCTACCTCCCCCACTCCCCCTTCAGCAGCCAGTGGGGTCACCACAGCTACCAATGGGGGTGCCTCGAACTGCCTGCAGACAACATCCTCTACCAGCAGGGGGCGCAAGATGACTGTCAATGGAGCTCCTGTGCCCCCCTTAACTTGAGGAAAGGGACCTTCTTTTCCAGCCATGCCTCTCCAACCCTCCGCTTTTTCTGGGCTCCTTTTTCCACCTCTTCTACTTTTCCCAGCTCCTCCCACCTTAAGGGTGGGGGGTGGGTTTTATAAATAAATCTATATATATATATGTACATAGGAAAAACCAAATATACATACTTATTTTCTATGGACCAATCAGATTAATTTAAATGCCACGGGAAACAAACTTTATGTGTTATGTGTATGTGTGGGAGATGGGTGTTCATTTTTAGGGGACCTAATTTGCTCTACTCGTTTTGGGGGTGCCTGGGGGTGAACTGGAGGGGCCACTTGAGGCTCAGTAAAGCTCTGCCCCACTCTCCTTGTTTCCCAAGGAAGATGGCATGTTGGGGGGCCCACCAGCCTCCAAAGCTTTAGGCACAACTCTGGCTGTGTGGGGGTCCACCCTCTTTCTCTCCCCATCTTGGCTGCTGTCCTGCCCCGACCCAACCAGCACCGTCCCCACCCCTGCCATGTTGAATGTCCAGCTACTTGCTAAGACAGTGCCTTTTACAGATGCAGTTTATCCCCTGGTTGTGAGGAGCGAGTGGGCGGTGGAGATGGTATCTCCCTTACCTCCTCCTCTGGCAGTGGAAACTTTGTGCAAAGAATAGATAGTACTGCCTTTTTTTTGTTTTTGTGTTTTTTTTTCCTGTGTGTGTGGCCTTCGCATCATTTTCTTGTGGAAGAGAAGATTCAGGCCGTGGGAGGCCTCAGCCCTTGAAATTCCACCGTGGCTTTAGCATTGTGAACTGCTTCACCCCCTTGTGCCCCTGCCCCCACCCAGGGAACCCTCACCAGCAAGCCTGGTGATGAAGTCTCACTTGGGGACCTGGAGTGGGATTAACCTCAGATAAGCACAGACTCCAGATTCTGCCAAAGGCAAACAGCCCTGCAGCCCCTCCACACCCCCAGCTGAGGCACAGCGAGGAGAGGGCCCCAGGGGCATCTGAAAGTACAAGCAGTCACTTGTAAGCGCTGCCCTTACCTCCATCCTGAGAAGTCAGTGGACTGTCCCCTAAGGGACAGGCCGCAATAAATCCCTGCCCACCTGTTTTTGTCTTATGTATATAGTTCAGATGGGGGAGAAGGCAAGACTTGGTCACAACCTAAGTGTTTGGGGTTGGGGCCCCCCAATGGGTTTGTCTTTGTTTGCACCTTGTCCTGTGTCTGAGGTGCCATGACTGTACCCTCCTACCCTGAGGCATTTGTATCTCCTGGCTTTGTAATAAATGCTGCATACTCTCCAGAGCCTCTAGTTCTTTGGGGCAGAGGGGACAGGAAAAGGATGGGTGGGCTCCCTGGCCTCCTCCTCATGTCTCTGGGCTCAGCTTGCCTTGGTATAGACCTGAACTGACTCCACCCTGTGCCAGTCAGGTGTCCCCAAACCAGGTTAGGAGCCACAGCAGGGGTAGGCCCTGAACCTCACACCAGTGACCACAAGAATCCACTCTGAACAGGCAGGACCATTTAATGCCATTTTCTCCGGCAGCAGGTGTTCAAGCCGGGGCCTGTTCCCAGCTGCCGCAGATGAGACCCACTTCCTGGAGGCAGGTCCTTCACAAGCCAGCTGTGACTGCTTGGGTCTGTCTGTGGATGATCCCTTCTTGGGCTTGGCTCTCACTTTCCTTCCCCAAAGAGGGGATTCCTGGTAGAGGAGCCTGGGGCTGAGCAGCAGCCATCTGCTCAGAGTGGGGATCCCACTTCTGCCTTCTGCACCCTCTCACTCCTGTGGGTGCCATCGCAGTATGGGGGCTTTTGAGTGGCTTTGCAGGTACATAGGGCCACTGTTCGGGTCTCCTGGGCTTTGAACTTGAGTGGGGAGAGGCCAGTGCGTTGGAAGAAGTGGGAGCCATCACAGAAGGGCTGGCGAGGGAAAGAGAAGTTAAGAGACCCGGCCCACCTGATGGAGCTGGGCAGTGCACAATGGTTAGGACTCAGGCTCCCAAGTGACACTAGTTTACCACTCGTTTGTAATGTGAGGGTATTGAGATGACTTAGCCCAAGGAAATAATAATGATTTATTATGCATTTTTACATAGAGTAAGTTTGGGTCCTTAGGGCATTAGTCCCCAGGGCACAAGGATAGAATTTTCAAGGTGAAATTGAAGTCTTTTTTTATCAGGACTGTGTACAGTGATAGGTTTTTTGTTTTTTAAAGATTTTATTTATTATTTCTAGAGAGAGGCAGAGAGGGAGAGAGACATCAATGTATGGTTGCCTTTCACCTGCCTCCAGCCATGGATCTGGCTGGAGACCTGGTTTGCAACCTGGTTATGTGCCCTGGCTAGGGAATCAAACCAGTGACTTTTGGGTTTGAAGGCTGGCACCTTATCCATTGCGCCACCAGCCAGGGCCAGGTTTTTGGGGTTTGTTTGTTTTTTTTTTTTTTTTCCTTTTTAAATTTCACTGGTTCATGAAATTCATTTATTACCCCATATTCTTGGGTGAAAATGGGGTTGGAGAGAGCTGGCATGCATCACAGACAGGGCTTTAAAAGATTGAGGTATCAATTTTTTGGCTCCAGGAAACAACTGGGCATGTTACAGGGAGTGGATGTTACAGGGTGGAAGGGGTGTCCCATCATGGACTGGCAATCTGGTGCCGGCATCCACTCCCCGTCCACTCCAGGGGGTGTTCAAGCAGAGACTGGGAAATGGAAACCAAAGCCCACAGAGGTGCTGTGACTTGCTATTAGGGGGCCTTTTGATCTTGGGGTCAAGGTAGGATAGGAGAGATGAAGGAAACATGCTAATAAAAGTCAGCCGCCCACCCCGAAGGGCATGGGGCAGAGAGGCACAGCCACACTCCAGATGGCACTCCCTTAGCCTTGCTCCACCCGCGTGAGAACCTGCTCTAAGTCAAATCAGTGGCAAAGCGCGGCTGCTGACAACAGCCACTGCTTGAAGCAAAACAGTTGGGAGCTCCGCGGGGCCCTGGAGGCTAAGATGACAGAGCAGTTTCCTGCTGGATGAAAGGCTCCTGGGGCAGAAGGGAGAATGACTTGGGAGCAGGCAGCCAGGCTGAGAAGATAGGCTGTGGCAGGCAACCAGGAAAGTCACCAACAGAAAGGGGAGGGCTTTCAGGACAAGACACTGGGGAGGGGTACTTGGGGGCAGCAGAGCTGGGCAGTCTCCCCAGTGTTGGGTGGGGTCTTAGGGCTGGGATCCTTTGGCCCACCAGATGCTTCTTGGAAGGAGCAAGGAGAGAGGGGGAGGCAGGTAAGCCTCTCAGAGCTTAGAGTGGGAGCCTGGGAGGAGCCTCTGAAAAAAGGAAGCCCCAGAAACAAAGTCCCGAACCCTGGGCTCCAGCAGCCTGGCTGTGGGACTGAGTTTGTGTGTCTCTGGGCTCATCTCAAAGGGTGGATGCAGAGAACAGATCTCTGGCTCTGGGCAGTGCTAGCTTGAGAGGGAGCTCCCAGGAGACACCCTGCTTTCCCACCCAGAGGGGCCATATGTCCCAGGAAGGGGATAGGGACCTCTCACCTGCTTCTTGCTGCGGCCACACACACACCACCTGTAGGTTTTCCCTGCCACTAGTTCCACCTTGATGGGTGTTTTCAGGGCAACCACAGACTTGGCTGGAGTTTTGGGGAACCATTTAGCCTGTGGCAGGGAAGATGAGGCACTTGGGGTCAGCCCAGGTCCTGAAAACACTGTCCTGCCTATGGCCTTGCCCGGTTCCCCACCAGCCCTGGCTTGTGGCAGGCTTCCTCCGCAGGAGGCTCCTCTGATGACACCCAGCAAGGGCATTCCCTCAGGACACCATAAGGACCCTGAGCCCCGGATAGGGAAGGCCATGCAGGTATTCAGGTTTTAGGGACCTGACTCCTCTACAAACGCTGGCTCCACCCAGGTGCTAGGGAGGGGAGGGCCGGGATCCGCCTGCTCAAGCTGGCCAACTGCACCTGAGGCTCGATTTATCAAGCACCGCCTTTCCCAGCGCAGGAGCCTGGCTTCCCGCCCTGTGCCCTCTGGTCCCGACGACCGCCCCTGGGCCATTGGGAGGTGACCAGGCATCCGCTGGCCGGAGTCCCGGAAGCAGGGCCGAGTCCCTTTCTGGTTTCGTTCTCTGGTCTCTACCTTTGAAGTATCTGGGCCTGGGGGAACTTGGCAAAGAAGAGGGAGAACTGGAGGTACTTGCCAGCCAAGAGGAGATGTCGCGCCTCTGGTTCAACTTCTGCGAGGCACGCAGTCATCACCAGACGGGAATGTGGAGACAGAAACAGAAAGTAAACGGAAAGCGGAGCACTTCCAGAGGGAAGTCTGGGAGGGAACAGACGACCGCTTAGGGGTGCAGGACAAACGAGGGGTAAGATAATGGGATCCCAAGACAGGAAGGAGAGTCTCTGGGGAGGTGCTAGCAGGCAGCAGGCGCTCAGGGACGCTGCGAGGCACAAGGCCACGCTGGGACTTGGGGGGAAGCTCGGCCCAGCGGCGGCAGGCGGGGCTCGGCAGGGGGCCCGGGGCGGGGGGAGGAGGGGCCGGGCCGCCCTCGAGCCGGGGACGCTTACCCAGGCGACTGGCCGCAGGAGCGCGCCCACGCTGCCCATGCCGGCCCGGGCCACCACGCTGCGCCGGCTCCGCCCCGCGCCTGGGTCACCTTCCCGCTTTCCCCCGCCTTTCGGCCGGTTCGGCTCCGCCTCGGCCCGGAAGACGCCGCGGGATTCTGTGCGGGTGGGGGCCGTAGGCCTACGCGGTTCGGTCCTACCCCAACCGCCGGAAGACAAGCCCAGCCCAGCACCAGCTCCGTGGCCTCCTCCGGCGGCCGGGGGGTGTGTGGACCGGGCTCTCCCTTTGGTACCAGCACGTCTGCGGAATGATCCGCAGAGCGACCGTCGCCTTTCGTTTCTACGCCTGCTTCCCCGGGCCCCACCCCCAACACCCATTCGAGCCTGGACACCCCGCCCCGGGGGAGCTGTTTTCTCCTGCAGAGTCAGAGACAGTGTTGCTAGAAGTGCAGGGCGGGTACATCTCACCACCTAGGGAGCTTTTTTCCCTTTTTTTCTTTTAAGAGATTCCCGCTAGCCCAGCCTACCCATCGCATCCTCATGGGTGGGGCACAGGTATGTGAGTGTTCAATATGCAGCCTGGTTATTTTGTGCATCCTGGCGAACTATTCTGAGCGCTAAAAGACGTGTAGTAGACCATCCCCTCACCCCCTGCCAAGGCTCCCACAGTTGGCAGGCCACCTCCCTTTCCCTTCAATAAAACCAAACAAAGCACGGTCTCTTTGGATTTTTTTTTTTTTTTTTGTAAAACATTCTTTTATTAAAAGAACAAGTGCTGTTTACGAACTGCCCTTCGTACAAATAACATCCGTTATACAAAGATACAAGATCCGGGTTATGCACAATTCCAGGCTTAGAGGTGGCAGGGGTGGGAGGTGGGGGCATTGCCTTTTGGGCTGAGGATATAAAGGGGGTTTTAGAAACAATGATAACGGAGCCCTGGGTTTGCAAACCATGGCTTCCCCTCCCTGCTCCCCTAGGAAGGGTCTGCTACATTGAGATAGACTGGGGTGGAAAGGGGGTGGGTTGGGGTCTCCAATCCTGCCACCTACATCTCAAGCTGGGCTGGAGAAAGCAAACAAAGGGCAATGAAGGCACCCTTCAGTCCCCAACTTTTCAGTAGATCAAGTCAGAGTGGTCAGGAGCTAGATACTTTTAATCTGATTAATGTGACTGGAGGGAACCACCTTCCATCAAATTCCCAATTGGGAGTAAGCTGTCTACTCCTACCACACACTAAGGAAGGTGCTGGAAGCTGGCAGGGGGGAAATGTGCCTTAGAAAACTTGTCTGCATTTCCAGTTTGGGAAAGGAAGTATGAAGATTACCCCTTCTTATAGCTGGTCTGTGGCTCTGGCCACCCCCATCCCCCCACCCTCTGCTTTGCCTAGGCCCTTTCTAGGAGCCCTTCCCTAAAACTCAGAATGGAGATGCCAGGATGCTCTCATCAGCTTCAAGGTAAGGACACCTGGAGGCAGCAGAAGACCCAGGAGCCTAAGGGAAAAAACTCACACAGGAAAAACTTTTAAAAACATCCTTTAAAGTGTCATTGTCTATGGAGAGGATCCATCAGCTCTGAGCTGAGATAGTCAGTGCTACATAGATACCCTCCCACCCTGAACACACCCCTGCATTCACACCACACATCACACACACACAAGGACAGCCAGACAGCCACACTGAGGTGGTGGAGTGGAGGGGGAGAGCAGAGGACGGGGAGGCCAGGGTCCTGAGGGCTCATCCTGGCTCTGCCTGAGCCCCTGCCCCTCCTCAGTTTGGAGGTTCTCACCTTTAAAGTGAGGAGCTGGCTTAAAGGATCCCTAAAGGCAGGTCCCTTCCAGCTCTTGACACTTATGCACTAGCTGTGACCTCAAAGCCAGACAGTGGCTCTGCATGCACACCCCACTCACATCTGCAAGCTGAGGGGGATGACCCATGAAGCTCCACTCTCGTGCATTTTCAAACTTCACTTCCACCCTGCAAACCACATCCTTTCTCTTCCCTAGACAGAGTGATCTACAAATCTGTATCCCTTCCCACCCCCCATCCAAATTCACCCTAGAAAAGGGACTAAGTCTGGGAGAGGAGAGTTAGGTCAATATAGCCAATACCCGCCTCCCCCCATTGGGACTCTGCTCCTTCCTGAAGATCTTCAGACCTTTCTTATCACAGAGTTCCTTAAAATGTACTACCCCTCTCCTGCCCCATCCTACCCCAAATCAAGGGATAGCACCAATCCATACCTAGCCTAGGTCCCATCTTCAAATCTAACCTGACTACCTGCTGCTGCACCCAGCCTGGGGTAAGTTGGAAAACACAGACTCTTGGAGATGAGAATCCCAGGCTCTCAGGTGCTGGAAGGGAGGAAGAGGCCTTGTTTCCAGTGCACTAAATCCGTTGGACCTCTTCCTCTCTGCCACAGCAGCCTTGGGCAGACCTACTTCCCTCACCGGCCCAGGAGTTGACTTTAGCTCTAGCAGTTGGTCTTGGGCAAGGGCGTGGGTGTGAATGAACAATTCATCTAAGAATCTCTGAAGGTTATTTTTCTGTTCAGTGATTTGGGGGCAGGGAATTAGCTTAATAGATGAAGATTAATCAAATGCTGAGTTCTATCATCTCTTTCTAACAGGGATTTAGCATTAACAAAAAGTGAGTATTTTTGAGGTCATCACAATGGTCTCCCCCCTCCCCCCAAGCCCTTGCAAGTGCCTAAGAAATTGCCTCTGAAGGATTCCCACCCCCCTATTATCAGTTCCCTAACATCTTACAAAGTCTTATCAACAGTAATATTAATATTATTTTCAGTATCAGAAAAAAACCAGTTGAGCAGCACAGGCAAAAATATATCTGCACTACGTTTCTGTCATTGCCAAAAATATACACATCTTCTTTTCTTTATTAAAAAAAAAAAAAAAACCAACAACAAAAACCCAAACAGAAACACATACACACACACACACATACACACACATACACAAATCCACACGTGCAAAGAGAATGACAAGACATGAGCATCAGGGAAAACTGGAAATGCTTTCTCCCGGCTCCAACCCCAGTGCAACTGAAACACAGACACAGGCTTCAACCTTACCCCTCTCCTAGCTGTCCCACTGGCCCCTAGGCCTTGGCCACCAAAGGCTCTGTGGAGGTGGGGCCCCTTTAAGGTGATAATTTAAGCGTTGCCCATTATACCCCAGGGAAAAGATCTGGTGGGTGAAGAGGCAGTTGTTAGGTCAGCTTAAGCTATGTCTCCCCTGGTTGCTGGGGGTAGCGTGTGGTAAGTGGCCATCTAATTCTGGGAGTGAGGTCTTCACTATATGAAGTGGAACTCTACCCTCCGTTGCCCTATACCCCAATCCCTGGGGCTCCTCTTGTGCCAGGGAGGCTGGACCAACTATCAGCGGGGAAAAGGACTTCTGAGGGGGCACTGAGACCATAGGGGGCTGGGGAAGGGAAGACAGGATATTACCCTGATTCAAAGCCCTCTGCCCCCAGTTACTCTCCAATACTGGAGTACTGTTCTGGCTTTTGTTAACCATCCATGCTCCCAAAAGGGACCAAAGTTGGTGAGGTGGAGAGGGTGCAAATAAGAGCTGGGAGACCGCCCCCCACTCTGAGCACAGTTCCTATCCCTGCCCTTGGCTGCCCCAGGTAGAGGGGGAAACACACACACATACAGACAGACACACATACACACACAAGCTCTCTGAGTCAGGCAGCTAGCTCCACCTCCCCACCCTCGGCACTCCTAAATCCAATAGTGCAAAAAGGGGCAGGGCACCCAGGGGGCTGGGCCTCTCCCTCCCTGCCCTCCCCCAAACCGTCAGCGGGCTCCCCGCAGCGGTGGGGAGGCTTGGACTGAGTTTGGGGCCATCCTGCCCCTTCCTCAGCCCCCTAGTCTACGGGCTTTTACAAGCTCAGCTTGTGACCCTTGTTGGGGGGAAAGGGACTGGTGAGAAACAGTCCAGGAGATCCCTTCTGCCATCTGCCCAAGTTGGAAAGAAACTGCAGGTACAGTAGGGCCACCTCTTCTTCCATAACAGATTCCTGCACAGGGGCAGGCCCAGGGCCCAGCCTCTACTTCTCCCACTCAAGTGCTCATCCATTTTATGTGGTGGGTCCAACCAACCCCCCACTTATGCCATGGCCCATTATGCTCTCTGGGGGATCTCAATACACTTGCTAAGAGTAGGTGGGCTTGGAGCCTGTCCTCCCTCTGAGCTCCTCACAAAGGGTGTGTGCAGAGGGGTATGGGGGCCAAATGGAAGGAACTCCCCTCTTGGTCTCAGTCCTCAGGACCAGGCGCACCCCATACTCCCCAGGTCTCCACACGTGCTCTGGGCCAGGACTCTCCAGTGTCTGGGTGCAGGCGCCTGCTCCAGGCTAGGCTCCCCTCAGACCAGGGTTGCCCCCTTCACTTTAGGGGTCAAGAGGGGTGTGGGTAGATTTAGCCTTTCTCCTGGTTGGCTGAGGCTCCTTTGTCAGCAGTCTGTAAAGAGAGGAAGAAAGGCTGGGGATTTGGGAGGTGCCTGGTCCTAACACCCAGTTGAGAATGACTCCTTGGGTCAAGGAAGCTTTTATAAGGTGCCGTGAGGGAGCCCAGCTGAAACTAACGTGTTGTGTATGTGCGCTGCCCTGCGCAAGGGTGCCTGGCTAATCGGACACGTGCCGGCCAAAGCCAGCACCCTGTGCTCTGTCTGCTCTCAGAGGAAGGAGAGATCCGCGCAGAGCATTATCTTTTTCTAATTGGTCCAATCAGAGGGAAAATGGCCTTTTATAATTGGTCTTCCAGAGGAATGCTGTTTTCTAATTGCTCCTTTTACTCAGTTCTAATTGCTCCTGTGTCTCAGTTCATGCTCAGAGTGCACCTTTCTTGGATCTACGGGAGAGGTACCCATGTGCTAGCAGAGGCCCTGGGTCTGGAGCAGAGTGCTTTGCCACTTCTGGTGATGTACCTTCTGATGTTCCACCTCTGCCCATCCCAGAGAAGGAAGACAGGACAGCCCCAGACTCCTTACTCACCCCTCCTTTGGGGCCACTGCCACTGCTGTCCGCCCCAGATAGGCTGAGGAAGGGGTTGGTCTGGGCAGTCAGGACTGGAGGGCCACCGGCGGCGGCTACTGCTGCAGCCGCAGCTGCTGCGGCCATGAGACTTGTGTTGTTGCCAAGGGAGGGAGCCACCAGGGCTCCTGCGGGCAGCAGGGGTGGGGCAGATGCTGTGGGCAGCAGGCCAGGAGTGCCAGTGGACAGCAGCGGGGTGGAGCTCCCTGCCAGCAGGCTGGCCATGGGCAGCTGGGAGCCCCCAGCCATCTGCAGCCGCTGCAGCTCCCGCTTCTGCTGGATCTGTTGGATCATCTGGTAGACAACGGTCTGGTGTTCCTGTAAATAAGCCAGACTGCTCGTTGGCCTGGGGTCCCTGAGGCCAGCAGGCCCTGCTTGGCTCAGGCCCCATCCCATCACAGTGGAGGAAGGAGAGAGTCAAGGTTCTCTTGTCTCTTACTCCTTACTCTGGGCCTCAGCCTCCCCATCTGGCCATGAAAATGTACACCATCACTGTTTGTCAAGGGGGACATACTGGCCAAGTACAGGGTATTTAATATCCCTGGCCCCACCCTGCTCAGTAAGTCAGTTCCTCAATCGTTATCACAACAAATGTTCCCAGGGGTGGTAAAACCCCAAGTTGAGAAATACTGAACTAGCTCAATAGTTTTCAACTCCCCCCTCTTTTTGTCATTTAAGGTTAATGTGTTCTTGGTTTGAGTAGGCAAAGCATTTTTAAGTGTTCTGGAATCCAAAACAATATATCAAGGTTTACCTTAGAAAATCTTATTCCTACCCCTATTCCTATCTGGCCCCTATAAATAACCAGTTGAATTGGTTTTGTGTCTCTTTCTTTCTTCCTTTCCTTTTTTTTTTTTTTTTTTTTTTTTTTTTTTTTTTTTTTTTTTTTTTTTTTTTTTTTTTTTTTGAAGAAAGGGTACAGAGAAAGCTCTGGTTAGGAGGGAAGGGCTTTCTTTCTTTCTTTCTTTCTTTTTTTAAGATTGTATTTATTATTTTTAGAGAAAGGGGAAGGGAGAGAGCAGAGAGGGAGAGAGACAGTGATGTATGGTTGCCTTTCACCTGCCTCCAGCCACAAACCTGGCTAGAGACCTGGCTTGCAACCCGGTTATGTGCTCTGGCTGGGGAATCAAACCAGCAACCTTTGGGTTCTCAGGCCGGTGCCTTATCCACTGTGCCACCAGCCAGGGTTATGTCTCTTTCTAATGTATCTTTATATGAAAATTATTATTATATATTTTTAGCTTTTAAAAAAAGATTTTATTTATTATTTTTATAGAGAGGGGAAGGGGGAGAGAGAGGCAGAGAGGGAGAGAAACATCAATGTATGGTTGCCTTTCACCTGCCTCCAGCTACAGGCCTGGCTGGAGACCTGGCTTGCAGCCCGGTTATGTGCCCTGGCTGGGAATTGAACCAGCGACCTTTGGCGTTGTAGGCCGGCACCTATCACTGAGCCACCAGTCAGGGGAAAATTATTATTTTTAAAATAGATTTCCAACTCCCTCCTTCTTGAAAGGCACAACTCATTTTTTCCAAAGGAACTCTTAGCAACCCCAAAAGGAGAGACTCTGGTTGAGGGTGTTACCTGCTCAGCCACCCCTCCACCAAGAGTCTGAAGCACCCCCGCAAAGATCCTCAGGGCTGGAATTGGAAATGCTCAATAGCTGAGGACTAGCATGTGATCAGGGCCACTACAGCACCCCTTCCCCAATGCCTAGGAGTAACCCTATCCCCCTTGTCCCATTGGGGATGCTCCAGTCCCACAGGTACAATCTCAGCCCAGCCTGGGGCTGCGCTCCCTTCCTAGGCTGACCCAAACCCTTTGAGATGGGTCCTTCTGGCAGAGCTGGGAGGGGCGGTGGCCCGGAAGGGAGGGTGTTACCGGGGTCAGCTGTGGGGAGGCCAGAAGCTGCTGGAGCTGTTGGAGCTGCTGCTCTTGTTGCTGCAGGAGGTGTCTCTGCTGCTCGGTTAGGCTGAGTCAGGGGGACAAAACACAGACCATGGGGAGGGACGGGGAAACACTCCCCCCACCAAGTTCCCAGACTCCCTCATACCCAGGTGGTGAGAGGCATGGATGTTTAATTTTAGAGAACTAAAGTGAAACAGACTGAGCTCAGAGAGTACAGTGGGAGCTAAGTGAGAAGGAAGAACCTTCCCAGATGGAAAACCTAGACTGGGGTATAAGAAATAAACAGCTGGCTGTGACCTAGATTGTTGCCATCCAGTGGCATTCCCATCTAATATCTACAGAGTACCTGGGGCCAAGAGGTGACTAGATTCTAAATCCTGTAAGATTGGAGGACATTTTTTCCTTTTAGGGGACTGTGGGCGTTTGGGCCGAGTCCCACCCAGGGCCAGCCTCCCCATTCCATTCCCCAGGCTGGGCTCTCCCTCACCTGTTGAGGCAACCTGGCAGCTGCAGCGTGGGGGCCCCACCAGCCTGGCTCAAGCCTGCAGGGTTGGGGGCAGCAGCCCCATTCAACCCTCCCAGGAGCCCATTGAGGGGCAGGGCCCCACTGCCCGCTAGCCCCCCCAACAGCCCCTCAGCCATGGGCATAGCCCCTAGCCCTGCTGCCCCCGATGCCCGGCCCAGCCCATTCTGTGGCTGGGGTGGGAGGGGGGCAGGGGCCCCAGGCAGGGCCAGGGGCAGAGTAGCAGGGCTCTGCTGGAGCAGGGGCAGCGGTGGGGGCGTGCTGTGGAAGGACAGCGACGAGCTGCTGCGGCTGGGGCAGCCTGAGTGTGGGTCCTGGGGAGGGAGGGGGAAGGGAGGGGTCAGAGGGGCCAGCATGATCTTTCTGGCCCCCTGCCCAACACCCACCAGCATTCTCACAGAGCACAACCACCCCACCTCACCCCCAGGCAAGCCACCCGTGAGGAATAAGTCCAGGGATTAAGGCTAAGAATCCTAAATAACTTCACAAATTATATTTACAGATCAGTTCCTGGGGCCCGGCACCCCTTGCCATCCTTGTTTAATACTAAACTTCATTGATGCAGTGAGCATCTAGTAAACCAGAACCAGGGTTCAGCTCAGTGCTTGACCTGCCCTCTCTCATTATTCCAATTTTATAGGTGAACCACTAAGTCTTAGGCTAAGTAACTCTGCAGATAGCTAGAGTGAAAGGCTCAGGTTCAAGCCCTATGAGAGCAATTCAATGGTTTAGGTAGCTTTTCTGCCTCAGTTTACTCACTCATAACACGCGGATAAGAGTAGTATCTATTCCACAGTGAAGACTAACCAAACCAATGCTTGAAAGTCTCCAACAGGATGTGACAAGGGGCAAGTGTGCAATGAATATTAGTTATTCTGATGATGATCCTTGCCCAAGTCACAGTAAGTGGTAGAGAGAACAAAAGCTGAATTTGCTTGATTTCAATGACCACAGCGTAACAACAGTAACTGCTACCCCAACCAGCACAATTACACAGGAATTCTTTTGTGTGAAGCACTGTAGTAAACCCTTCATAAATGCTTCTCACAAAGGCCTTCCCTAACCAGCCTATACTGACAGAAGAATCCCAACCCCCATCTACCTCACAGCCTTCAAATTATTTCCAACTTAGTACTTCTCCCTCTTTGTAATTATTGTTTTCTCAGATTTAGCCTATCTTTGGGAGCAGGACTACCACCGTTTTGCTCACTGATTGCTTTGCCAGTGCCTGACACTAAGTAGATACCTCATAATTATTACTTATTTAACGAAGGAATGAATTATCTGTCAACTCATTGCTCAATCACTTTGTTGTCCAGCCTTCAATAACTGCAGGGTGGAGGTTAGACCAGGAGGCCCTTGCACTTCCCCTCTTCTGCCCTTCCCTAGCGCCCCTCCCCGCGGTGCCCACCTCGGAAGACGTGGACAGCGAGTTGTCCAGGCCGAGACTGTTTTTCCCCGGGGGGCTCTTGCTGGTGCTCAAGGAATCGCTGCTACCGGCTGAGGGAGGGAGATCAGGGGAAAAGGTCAGGGGTGATGGCAGGGTTAGTTCCCACTGCGGGGCAAAGGACCCTAGTCCCAGGCTGGGTGGGCTCCTTTTACCTTGGGGAGGCAGGCCGTAGGGCCCAGGGACAGGGCCATTGGCGGAAGGCAGGACGGCAGGCAGGGCGGGGAAGGGCACGGAGAGCTGCACGTTGAGAATCTGCAGCCGCTCCTTCTTGGCCGTCAGGCTCAGGATCTGCTCTTGAAGCCGCTGGTTTTCCTTCTGCAGCGCGTGCAGCGCCTTCAGCATCTCCACGACTGCAGAGGAAGGGCGAGCGCCTGAGCCCCCCGGCCAGCTGGGCTGGGGGCGGGGCCTAGGGCGGGGCTTGGCGGAGGCGGGGCTGAGAATTCCCTAGAGCCTAGAAAAGAAGGTGCGGCAGCAAGGCGGGGAGCTCGGAGCAGGACCTGGGGCGGGGGCGGGGTTAGGGGGTGGGTGAGGACAAGGGGTGGGGCCCGAGGCCCCGTTTGAGGCTTTGTGATTGGGAGGGAATGCAAGCGCAGAAGTTCAGGCTTTAGGCAGCGAAGGCGGTAAATCTGAAAGAGCCCTAGGCAAGGTTGTAAAGGGTGCCGGGCCTGGAACAGAATGTAGCGAGGATTAAAGGCAAAGCTGATGTTGGCAAGTGTTAAGACTTGGGCAGGGCAAGGAGCAGAACTCTAAAGACGTTTAGGGATTTTAGGGAGAAGAGGGACCGAGTCTGGGGGGTCCTAAAGGCAGGTCTCCCAGCTCTGAGCCACCCCTTCTCACTGTTGACGCCGGCCTCGCCGTCACCCTGCTTTTCCAGCAGCTGCTCCATGTTAGTAGTTCCGGGGGCCGTTGGGTCTAATTGGCCTCCCACACAGGGTGCAGACGCTGTCTGGTCGAAGAGTGCGGGGAGGCTGCTGATGGGGGACCTGGGGCCAGAAGGGAACACCTGGCTCAGGCTTACCTCAAGCCCCCACTCCACTCCCCCTTTCCTCCCTCCCCACCTAAGGGATTCCAGTCATCCCCTTCTGGACCGCCCCTCCCTCTGACCCCTCCTCCCAGAGAATCCCTCCAGCACCCGCTCCCAGACCCTTCCACCAGGACGCCCCCCCTCACATGGAAGACAGACTCTCCTGGGGGGAGGTCCCCCGACACCGGAAACTGCAGTCCTCCAGGTCTGGCTCTTGGAAGGAGAAGGGGGCCAGAGATCAGAGAAGGGAAAAGGAGCCAATAAGCCTCAAGGTCCCCGCCTGGGAAGTGAGTGTGGAATCTGGAACCTAACCTCAAACCATTTTCCCAGGATCTCCCCACCTCTGCCTGGCAGTTCTAATTCTGAAGGCGCAGGAGCCCTAGCGTGGAAACCCGGCCCCTTGGGAAGTAAAGCCACGGATCTGGTCTCTTCCCGTTCTCTAAGCTGGAAGACTCCTGCTGCCTGGCTATTTCAAGATCTACCTCCCAATTTCTTTCCTAGAAGCTTCATGCTGTAGAAATTTGGGTTCTAGATAGTCCTGGGTTCAACTTAGACCTGATACTTGCTGTTACTTTAGGCTTGAAACTAAATTCTAAAGTGACGATTAAAATAAAGTATTAAGTGTGAACTGTTAAGCTGCATGCAAGCCCTTAAAAATTGTAGCTATTATATTTTGCATAATTTTTTATATTCACAAACTCACAAATTAGGTGGCGAAACCTTTGGTTGGGACACAGAATTCCAATTTGGATTGGGGGAAAAGTCACCCTACTCGTCAGGTCTTTAATTCTGAATTGGACTAGGTCTCTTTAAGGTCTACTTGAACTGGTGGCTTGGTGGCAGGCCCCATCCTCTAGCTGGCCAGGTGATGTCTCTGCACCAATCAGCTCTCTGGGGTTAGATGGGCTCTCCCAGGAAGAGGGTGGGGTGACTAAGACCCACCCCATTAACTCCTAAATACCCGAACAGCAGGTGGCCCAGTCCCAACAGATGGGATCTCTGTAACCCCCAATCCCAACAACTCACTAACAGGCCAGCTGGGAGCCATACTGTGGGGTTGGAGTAAGGGGACCAGAACTTGAGTTCCGGCTCTGCCTTTCCCTAATTCAACTGCCTTGAGCATTAATCTCTGCCTTTCTAACGGGAGGTAGAGCAGTAGTAATGCTTCCCTGTCCTACTCCAACCCCTCACCAGTTTTAACGTGAACGTGTACCCTGGTTTGTTGTGTGTGGAATTCTTTTCCACAGGGTAAGCAAGGCCAGAGGGAGGGAGCAACCAGAAAGCCTTCCTATCCTTTTTTGGGGCGCGGCATGCAAGTGATGGGCACCCCTCAGGCCTTTGGGGACAAAAGGGGAATGGGGTCAGGGACTCACATACCTGTGTGGCTGCTCTCAGCTTGGGTAAGGAGGGGGTTAACGACACCCATAGGGGTTCCAAAGATGTGGGTAGAAGGGAGGCTAAAGGTAGAGCCAGCCAGGGAAAACACCTGAGGGAAAGCAGGTAGAGTCCAGCGTGGTGGTTATTCTCAGATCTAGGGCACAACTGTGTTTACTGGGTGGCGGGGATGAGGTATGCTGGGGAGGAGAGGATGGGAGGGAGGGAGAAGTTCCGGTAATCAAGCCCAGTATCTCAAGTTCCCATGGAGGGCTGGGGTCTTTGGCAGACTATCCCCCACCTGCCCAGTGTTGAAGAAGCCCAGGAAGTAAGTCCTCACCTGAGTGGTGGAGATAGAAGCAGAAGAGGAGGGGAGGGTGCTGGTGAATGGGGAGCGGCTGAGCCGGGGCAAGGCAGAGGTCCCTGCAGGCCCCAGCAGGCTGGAAGACAGGGGGGTGCTGCAGACAGCTCGCAGCATTCCACCACCATGGGAGATGGGGTCCTTATTACTGGTGTAGATGCCTACAGGCATAGGACACAGAGGGAAGCATACAGGCCCCACCTCCCCAAAGCCCCTCCCCTAGGAAACACTCCCCAGGATCTGGCTATACACACCAGCCTAACCTTGCTGCAAAGATGTCACTTCTTGCCTGAGTGATATCTGCTTGACATGTCTGCTTATTAGATTGCCTTGCCTGGGCCTGGAGAATTCCCAGCTTTCCTAATACCCCAACCAAGATCTCTTGTCCTGCTGTTAATCTGACTCAATCTCTCCTACCATAATCATAGAGAAGATGGGTATGGGCAAGTGTCTTAGACATGACTGTCACTTCCATCCTTTATCTGTCCTTTGGAGTAGTTTCGATCACACTTCCTTCTAACTGCATGTCTAAGGCTCTGTCCCATCACTAGACTGGCTGGGCCCTCAGATGCCCTTCATCCCAAAGGGTCACTAACCTGCCCCTAGCAGGGGGGACTCCAGGCTCAGGCTGGGCAGGCTCCCTGAAGGCCCAAAGGTGCGGGAGGCCAGACTACCCAGGCCAGAGCTGACCAGGGAACCCCCTGAGAAAGGTGAGGCAGCAGTGGCCGTCAAGCCAGCCAGCTGGGCACCAGGCAGGGAGGGGGCAGCTGGGGTCCCAATGCCCTCCTCCGTCCGGCTGCCCTTGGGACGGCCTGGCCCATGTCGGCTCCTCTTGCTGGCTTTGTGCTTCTTCTCCTTCAGGCCTGTCTCAGGGGTCTCCTCAGCAGGCGCAGGGGCAGCGCTCAGTGTGGGCATTCGCTTGTGGGTGCCTGCTGAGGTCCCGGACCCTGAGACGTGGGGAGACTTATAGTCACCAGGGGATGGGGCCCGGGCCCGGCCTGAGCTGGAGGTGGTGGTGGAGAAGCGCATGATGGGCCCAAAGCCAGAGAAGACCACCTTCTGCTCAAAGAGGTCAGCCTTGGGGGGCTCAGGGGCTGAGGGAGAGGGGGGAGCTGAAGGGGTGGGGGCTGTGGGCTTGGAGTACTTGTCCTCCTCTGGCTGTTCCAGCTTGGGGAAGGCAGAGAAGTCGGGGGAGCTCTGCAGGGACGAAACTGCACAGAGGAAAAACGGAATTACAGCCAGACCCTAGACCCTCCAACTCTCCCTCATGCCCAATGTGCACTGGTGGGAGACAGCTCTAGTCAGGGGATGGGGAAGCCTGCTTTCCCATCCCAGCTCTGCCAGTTTTTGTGTCCTGGTATATGAGTGAACCCTCCCTCCCCAAGCTTCCCCACTTATGAGAAAGAAGGAGAGTTCCAGCTCAAAAGGGAAGGGTGGAGGGGAGGGTTTGGAGGAGGGTAACTCGGTGGGGAACCCCCATCTTTAACCTGAATCAGTTTAAGAGGCAAATGAGACGCAAACCAATATGCAAAGGCCCTTGCTAGAAAGGTTCAGGGACAAAGGCTATCCAGCCCCAGCCTCCTCCAGGAGGCTCACCTGCCCACACTCACCTGCAGGCTGGAAGGGCCCCCCAGAGGAGGAAGAGGAGGAGGAGGAAGAAGAGGAGGAGGTGGAGGTGAAACTGCTCACACCTTTCCCACTGCTCAGCTTCTTCCCCTTGTGAGTCAGGCTATGGCTGGAAGACTTTTTCCCCTTTGAGTCCCTGCTGCTCTCAGAGGTCTCCTGAGTGCTGGCCTCATGGTGGGAGGAAGAGGAAGCTGAGGAGGAGACCTGAAGGAGGGAGCAGAGAAGAAGGTTTGAGACCAGCTACCTGGGCCTGGGTTCACCCTGACTTGGGAGTGGAGCAGGAGGAGCACACAGGACCTGGGGCTTTACTGGGAGGGTCCAGAATTAGCTTCAGGAAGGCACTTTCAGGCAGGGAAATAGTGGTGACAGCCCCTAGACCTGAGAGGTGGGGAAGCAGCTGTGGACTTTCTGGGTGTGAGGAGAGGGGAACAACCTGAACCCAGAAGCTGCCTGTCCTTCACCACCAAGTAGGGGAGAGATGAAAAGTTCCAGAGTCTATACTGACATCCTCACTTGTTCATTCATTCATTTAAGAAATATTTAGGGCTCTGGCTGGTGCGGCTCAGTGGACTGAACACCAACCTGCAAACCGGAAGGTCACAGGTTCGATTCCCAGTTAGGGCATGTGCCTGGGTTTTAGGCCAGGTTCTGGATTGGGAGGGTGCGAAAGGCAATTGAACGATGTTTCTTTCCCTTTCTTCCTCTCTCCCTTCTACTCTCTCTAAAAATAAATTAACATTTAAAAAAAATAAAAAAAAGAAATACTTAGGGAGGCCCCAGAGGACTGGAATTGTGGTAGGAAGTGGTGTGGGCAGGAAGGAGGGCTTCCCTGGCTGCATCTTTGGACTCTCCAGTCACCACTACTCCCTCCCTGCTCACACCAAGTGACAGCCACCTGGCTGACACCCTCTTCCATGGCCACTCAGTGCCTTTCCTAGACAACCTAAGGTTGCAGTACCCTAGCCCTCTGCCAGGAGAGCCTATTCTTACTCTTCCTGGAAAGGTTCTCATCCTTCAACATCTAGCTCAGCCGTCCCCTCTTTCATGAAGACACCTTGGACACATGAGGTGGAACAAGTCATTCTGTCCTTTTTTTCCTGGCACTGTGTATGCACATCAGCCATGTTGACAATTCCCACACTATACTGCAAATACTGTCCCCCTATCTGGGGTCCCCAGTAACCTCTCAGAGGGTGGCAGGGCAGGGGCTGGAGGAGGAAGGGCTCTGGCAAGCCCTGCCATTTATTGCCATGCTTACATTGCATGGCCTCTCAACCTCGCTGAGCTTCAGTGTCCTTATCGGGCTCATTATGCCTATTTGGAGAGTTATGAGGAGCATAACGCCAGGTACATAGCATATATAGGGTGAATAATGACGATGACTCTGATGGCTGCAGCTGTTAGTGATATACTGCGGAGACAGTGCCTGTGGTGGTTGAGTCAGGCTGCATGAGTTCAAATCTAGACTCTACCACTTACTAGCTGGGCACTTTCAGGCAAATTACTTACATCTCTCTGTACCTCAATTTCTTCATTTATTAAATGGAGTTAATAAAATACCGACTTCGTTGCACTATTCTGAGGATTAAATGAGCTAATCCCTACACACCCCTAGGTCCCCCTGTTCTAGAAGAGAGGCTGGCACGTGGTGACTACATTGGAGCTTTGTATTGCTGCCAGGGACGTCGCTTATCCTCTGGGTGGAGATCAGGTATTCAGTAAACGTTTGCTAAACCAACAAATGCCCGAGGGAGGATGAATGAGGGAATGAGAGCCACCCTGCCCTGCCCTCCCTGGGGGGAGCCCTCATCTCCTCTTTCTCTTTGTTCTTTTCAACAGCTGGAGTTCTGAAGGGAGCCAGATGTGGTTCTGAGAGCAGGGAGGAGAGGGGCTGGGGGAGGGGTAGCTGAGATGCTGCGGTGGGTGGAAGGGGACGGGCAGGATGCTCCAACATGTCCGAGGGAACACCCAGGCATGGGGAACTCCCAGGTCTTTGGCCCTCAGTTTCCACCTGTCTGCAGGCCCCAAGGAAAGGTCAAAGAGCAGAGAGATGACAAGCTTTTCCAGGTGGGTCCTCGGAAGCAGGACAGAGAGAGGGGTTACTGGGGCAGTTGCCACAGCAACATCCCCCTGGAAACCTGATACCTGAGCCGTCTGCTAAGATGCCCAGAGCTCTGCCAACCTCCTCAGGCAGTGGATGTGAATGGAGCAATAATGTCAACAGGAGGAAGCAGTTTTTCCAGCCCCCTGTTTACCTTCCCTGGGGAGGGCAGGCTGGAAGGAGGGGCAGAGAGAGCTGCTCTGGCTTGGATTAGCAACTCCCTGGCCTGCCATTTGCTTATCCAGATGTTGCCTATTTCTGGGGACAGGCCTGACATACCATGGCCCTTCTGGGAAGATGGGGTGAGTGGGGGATTCAGGGTGTGGCCAGGGGCCTTCCATGGGCTACACTTCCAGCCCCTCCGACATGCACAGAGTAGAATTTTGGTTAGGCCACAGGCTGTGGGTATCTTCCTGACAGAGGGGAACAGGGGAAAAGGAGAGGGATGAGGAAGAAGGGGTTCTCCTCTCTGCCTCTCTCTTGGGAATGGGCCCCAGAGCTTGGAGGACTGGCCTGAGGACTGCACCTGCAGACAAGAGCCCAGTGCCAAGGCTCTGTGTTTGGACAGAGGCAGATGTGAAGAGCAGGCAGAGTGGTAACCCCCACCACACCTTGCCCTCCTGGTTGGCAAGTGACCAGTGGGGCTGAGGAGTAGAGAGGATTGGGGTGGAGTAGGGGCACATTAACCTCAAGCTGTACGGGATGCCCAGGTCCCAGGCTCACCCTGACCCCTCACACCTTGCCTCCCTCCACCCCTTCTACGGCCTTTCCTCCTGGGTGTGGGCAACAGTACCTTGTCAGCAGTGGGGGCCACAGGTGGGGTGAGGATGCTGGGGGGTGACTCAGGCCGCTTCTTGTGCTTCTGTTTAAGGCGTTCCTTGTCCTTTCGACTCTGGGGAAGGACACATGACCAGATGTTGGTGTTGAGGGGCATTTGGGTAAAGGTGACATGTGCACGTTAGGCGTGGACCCCCTTAGAGATGGGCTTCATGGACGTCATCTCCTCCTATCAAGGACTGGGAACCTGGCTCAAGCAGGCTCCTCTAAAAGCCAATAGCCCCTTATTCTCTGCCTGCTAAAAACAACCTGTCCCATGATCACACCGGTGACACAGAGCATGACACACGTGAGCATGCACCTGCAAGGGTATCCACTGGGGACATGGAGCTGTGCAGAGGAATGGGCATCAGCACACTATGACATGAGGCATGAGGGGACACAGGCAAGTACACTTAAAAACTGGGCTGACACAGCCTAGACTGTGGAAATGTGTAGGGCAATATGTTGAGGGCTTTGGGGATACTCGTGTCACGGGGAGGTCACTGGAAGAACTACACACACAGAGGCTTAGGGAAGCCAGGCCCCCACCTCACCCTCTGCGATCCTTATGTCACTTCCTCAGCCCCCAAGGGCTTGGGAACACCTTGTGGTGGCTTCTTGAAAGAGGTATGAGTTTGTGAGTGGGGCAGGGCAGCTAGAGGGGGAAGCTTTTTACCTTCTTCTGTCCCCTTTCATGGTGGGAAGGGTGCTTCTCTTGCTGCGTGGACGGTGAGGCTGACCGGCTTCTCCGGCCAGTGATGAAGCCACTGCCACTGCCCCCTGTGCCACTGCCTGCTGCTCCTCCACCTCCCCCACTGCTGTGCCGGGAAGTCTTCTGGGGAGAGAATTAAGAGGGGCTGCCAAATTCTCCATTCAGTAGCTTAGTAAAAGGTTCCTGAAGGTCAAGTGACCCTGGGAGTCTGTGGCCCTGTCCTGCCTGTCACTCAGAGGACCTGCATTCTTAACAATGCTCTGCTCAATCGAAGGGCATTCCCTTAGCTCCCCCCAGCTTTTCCAGTGCACAGATTTGGCAACTGAGGCCCGAAGGGGTGTTTTGGCAACAGCAAGGCACACTGGAGGCAGGACTGGGGCCTAGGTCTTTGCACTCCATCCACCTCTTTCCACAGCCATGGGCCCACCCCTGCCTCATTTCCTGGGGCAGACAATGTGCGGGGGCCCCTTGTGGGAGCCCCTGCTCCCCTGCACTCCACACTCCATCCTTCCTCCATCCACCCCCTCCACCCCCAGCCGTCAGCTCTTCTCTCTTGTTCCTGGCCCTTCTCCCCCAAACACAGTGGTTCCTTCTGTCCCAAAGGACGGCTGTCCTTAATTAAGAAGGGGGAAGAGGACATCCACAGCAAAACCCAAATGACCTGCATGCTGCCTCTCCTCCCAACCAGGACCTGCTTCCTCCTTCCCTTCACTGCTCATAGGCTCCCGACTGCCCAGTCTGAAGGCTTCACCTATCCCAGACTTGCAGCTGCTCCCTCTAAGGTCACCCACTACCTCCCAGTTGCCAAACCCAAGGACTAATTTTGACTTTGTCTGACCCAGTCGCTCCCTGGGCACTGCTCTTACCATGGCAAACTCTTAAGACTTTCTCATGCATAGTTCCCTTCACACCTTGACCCACCCTACCCTGGTGGGCACCTGAGGATGCTAACCCCAGCCTTATATACTTGAGACTATCACCCTGCCCGGGGGGTCTGACAGCCACCAAACCTAGACATTCCCACCTGGCACCTCCTATAAACCAAACTGAGCTAACCTACTTTGTCCTAAGTCATAATCAAACCCCAAGGCAAGGTGACCATATAACTTACAATCCAAATCAGGACACAGTTGAAAATGAAAGGGGAAACTATTAATAATTACACCAGGACAACAGGCACAAGCTGGGACTGTCTAGGCTAGACCAGGACAGATGCTAACCCTACACAAGCCTGCTGTACCCCTGTTCACAGCACCCCCAGGTGCTCAAACCCCCATCCACCCAGCACTGAGAGCTCGGAACCTACATAGTACCCTCAACCACTCCTCCCCAGCTACTCCCGCACGTAGGCAAGGCTACCTAGCAATGTTCTGGAGTGCAGCCTCATCCCTCCAGCGTCCCCCCTACCCCCCACCTCACTGCCCCGCCCTGCCCTTCTGCAGCTGTCTCCTAGTCGCCAGCCTTGGCTCTTTGGATCCAGCTTCCCAGGGCCTGCCAGGGTAATCTTCCCTAAAAAACAAATCTGATCATGTTACCCTCCTGCTTACAAGCCTGTGTGGCCTGGAGGTGAGGTCCAAGCTACAATCCCAGTCAGGCTGCAGCCTACTTCTCCAGGGCACCCAACGGCTTCTGGAACATGCAGGTCTTTCCACAAACATGAGATAATACCCCTTCTTCAGCCTCTCCTTGGCTCCCTGAAGCCTGGGCAGAAGGAAGCCCGGCCCTAGCCCTGCCTGAGCTTTTCTGCCTCATCTCCTGCCTTGTCCGAACAAAACACCCTGTCCTGCTGCTCACACAATTCTTTCCCCTCTCAGGACTTGGCCTGTTCCAGTCCCTCTGCCTAGAGTTCCTTTCTCTCTCTCTCTTTGCTTGGCAGGCTCTGGAAGAGCTTTCAATCAGGCTGATGGTTCTGAATTCCAAACACACTGTAAGATATGTTACATACTTCAGTGGATCTTAGTTTACTCATCTGTAAAATGGGAAAATACAGTACATCTAGTTCTTAGGGTTGTTGGGAGAATCATACAAAAAATGTGTAAAGAACTTAGTACAGAGGCTGGGGCTCACTAACCACTCCCCAACATGTTAGCTCTTACTGTTCCCACCTCCACCAGCTTCTGTGCTACCTCTTGAAGCCTCCCAGACTGACAGGCAGAGTCTGAGCTCTGTTTCCTGGGATGGACTACTTGGTTTAATTGATTCACAGTCCTCAGGCTGTACTTCAATTTATTCTTTATTCAGCGAAGAGCTCCTCAGGGGCAGAGACTGGGTTCCTTGCACCTCTGTCTTCTCAGCCAGAGGCACCTGGCTGGGCCAGAGCCTATGCCCTCTGAACCATGCCTGCCTGACCCATTCACACTCTGGCAGACAAGACTCACCATCTTGCTGAAGTGGTATTTGCAGTAGCCGCAGTACTTGACATTGTCAACTTCCAGCACTTCTTCCTCACAGAGCAGGCCTGCCATTTGGGCACTAACCGAGAGAGGTCAGCCTGAGAAGGGTGTGGCCACAAACCAGACCAGCCTCCTCCCTTTTACCATCCTAGGGAAGCACTGTCAGGACAACCAAAGAGACAGCGGCTAGGATGAGCCCATTCGGTTGCCATCCATGGCAAACCTTGGAAGGGGTTGGTATCGCTGGCCTGGGATCACAGACAACTCTGGAGTGGGAGGCGTGCGGGCAGACAGGGGGCTCACCAGGTGACATGGAAAGCTTGTCGGCATCCGTGGCGGTTACAAGTCATGCAGGCTCCCGAGGCTGCCTTGCTTTCCCGGCCCTGCTCCTCGCAGATGTAACAGGTCTGCAGGACACAGTGCAATCGTCCCCTCCTCCCACCTAAGGGACCCTTCAATTCCATCCCTTCCCTATTATCCCGGGTCAGTGCTATCCAACAGAACATTCTTGTGATGATGAAAATGTTCTATACTGCACTGTCCAACACAGCAGCCATAAACCACACAGACTACTGAGCACTTGAAACAGGACTGAGGAACTGAATTTTAAATAGTATTTAATTTTAATTCATTTACATAGCCACGTGTGGCTGATGGCTACCATAGTGGATAGCGCAGCCCTCAGATGGTGAGCCCTGTAAAGCCAAGAACTGTGTCTGCCTTGCTCATGGGCAAGGTATTCTCCCCTCTGACTAGAGCCTGGAACCCCACCTTCCTCAAGGCTGGCTCCTTCTCATCCCCAGGTCTTGGCCTAAATGTCTCTTTGCTTCACCACTTTATTTAGAGAAAGCCCCCCAACGAGGTATTCTTTATTTCAGTACCTAGTTTTCTTCACAGCACTTACCACAAATTTTATTTACTTTATATGCCTGTTTATTGATATTTACAGTTTTCCCACACACGATTCCATGGGGTAGGAAGCACATCTGTTTTGATCAATCCCAAACACTATGCACTCGGCAAAATGTGTCTAGTGCATGAACTAATGAACTGCTTGCTAAGGTCTACCCTCTGGCAGTACTTGATTTCCAGACCCTGAGCGTGTCTGTCAGTGAAAGGTGCCTACTCACTTCCTGAGTTCCCTGAAAGTGTCTGCTGTACAGAATCAAATTACATTGGATGAAGAGAGAGGTGGAGGGACCCAGCTAGGGAGGGGACTAGCAGGAGGGCCCAGTGGGGCTGCTGACCTTGTTGAAGCGATCATGAGGCACATACTGCAGCACGATGGGCTCCATGGTGAGCACGTTGGCAAACTGCACCTCAGGGATGTAGAGGGCACACACCACGTGGGCCCAGCCTGGGGCAGTGCGGGGAAGGCCTCAGCTGCCATGGCAAGCCCAAGACCCTGACCCCTCACAGCCCCACACAGCAGAGTCCCCCACTCCATGGCATTCCCATCAGATTCCAGTGCCAGCTGGGAGGAGATGAGGTACCCCCACACACATACTCCTGCCTTCCCCGACTCTTGCTCAGGGGACCTTGCTGACCTCAGCAGATGAGGCCTGGAGCTCAGGGCCCCCCTCACCTCCATTGTCAGTCCTCTTCAATGCCCCGTCTTTGTGTGGGCACAGCTCACACCTCTGCCAATGCAAGGGGCACAAGGATTGAGGGGGCCTTATCAAAAGGGGGGTGAGGATCTGTTGATCTGCCCCCCCCCAACATATTTGAAGGGCCCCAGGAGGAAAAGATAGGCTGTCTATGGGGAAATGAGTTGGGGTATAGAGGAACAGGATTGGCCACAAGCTGGTTAATTGTTGAAGACTGGTGATGGATCATAAGGTTCCTTATTGTATTCCCTCTACTTTATACAGGTTGGAAATTTTCTGTAATAAAAAGTTCAAACAAACAAGCAAACAAAAATAAAAGTTCCCTTGCCTGAGGTGGGGCAGAGCTGAGGGTGAGATGGGGTTGGTGATAGGTGTTCAGGAAACAGGAAGTCCTGTGTGACAGTCCCACTCTAGTCTCTGGCTCAGAGTCCCCAGCTTAATTAGGGGAGATGCTCAGATGTATGGGTGGGAGAGGGGAGGGGAGTCTCCAACTCACCACCCTGGCTGCTCGCTCCTGAGATTCACATTTCCTGCAGAACCAGGGTCCGGTTGGCACCTGGACGATGCCATAGCAAGCTGGGGGTGGGGGAGGAGAGTCAGGGAGCAAATCTGTCAACAGTGGCTTTTCCCCGGTTACTGGGGAAGAGGGTTGCCGCTAAAGTAGTAGAGCCAGTTCCAGCGGGGGAGGGGGCGCTACTCCCTGTCTGGGGGGTTACTCAACAGCCAACAGAACCACAAAGAATGCCCAATATCGCACAGGCCAGCCTTCATTCAATCAAGCACTCCAAACAGGGGCAGGAAGTCTGAGTCCTTGACCTTAAACTCTAAAAGACCCCCCTTCATGCCCTTTCTGGACCTGTTTCCCAGCTTCTGCCGGGGATCATCCGGAATAGGGAGAACTAGAGGGGCATTACAATAGTCAAAACACGTTTTTTGTTGTTATTGGGCGGGGGGCGTTTCTTCTTAAAGGGCCAGTAGGGGAAGAGGCGGAAAAGCTGGGGGTCTAGGGATCTCATCTTCTACCTCTAACGGTAACAGGGCAGGTCAAAAGTTAAAGCTGAGGGCAGGTGTAGTACAGGTAACCTATAGGAGAATGGCGGGAAGAGCCGACAGCGACAGCATTAAGGGCTGTCCCAGGAAGGGGTGGGGGCAGCTGGCTGTGCCAGACAGGCGGGAGATGCCAGCCTGCACCCTCGGCAAGATTCCTCAAGGAGTTAACTCCCGAACCATGTGCTGCTGGGGTAAACTCCAAAACTCCCTTTTCTCAATTCCGGCCCCCTGCACAACCTTTCTCCTATCCGAAGCTCTTCCTCGGAGGATTTTAGGAGTCCCCTCTCCCCTGGGACCCTTCTCCTCCCTTCCCAATACGCTCCTCCCAGTATCCGGAAGCGGGAGGGAGGATGACTCCCCCTTGACCTCTCCCTCTGGGGGCCAGGACCAAAATAACCGGGCAGGAGGGGACACCTCTAAGGTAAACATTCTCCCAACAGCCCCGACGCTGACGGTGCCGGGATCGGAGAGTACACTCATTGCCCCCTAGACTGTCTCCAAACTCCCTCAACTTGGGGTGGGGGGCGCGGGACTGGAACAATAGGCAAGAAAACAATGCCTGACCCGGTCCTCCAGGACAGGGCGGGGGGAGCCCCCGACGCCTCCCAGTCCTTCAGGTGGGGTGGGGGAGGGGCGCCCGAACCCCGGGAGGTCTCGGGAGGGCGCGGTCGAGGGCGCCCTGGCACGCCACCCCCGGGGTCCCGCCGCCCCCAGCGGGCCACCCCCGTACCTTGGTGGACAGCCACGCTGCACGCGTGCCCATCACAGTAGACCAGCGGGTTCTCGGCCCAGCCCCTCTCGTCCGAACATACGCAGCAGCCTCCTACCATCTCCTTCATACTCCCATGAGCTCCCTCCGGGGCTGGGGCGGGTAGCCGGCCGGCGGGGGTCGGGGGTCAGGGGGGGAGGGAGGGAGCGGGGGGCCGCGCGCCTCCTCGCTCCCTCCTCCTCCTCCTCCTCCGCCGCCGCCGCCGCCGCCGCCTCCGCGGCTTCTTTTCTTTGCCTCCTCCTTCCTCCTCCTCGGCGTCCTCCTCCTCCTCTTCGCTCGCTTGGTCTGGCCGCCCCCCCTGCCGTGCTCTCGCCCTCATGCCCCGACGGGCCCCCCCGCCCCCCAACAATGAGACCCGCGCGCCGGGCTCACCCCCTCCGCGCCGCGCGCCCAGCTACTAGGGCCGCCCAGCCGCCGAACAGCCGGGGCCGGGCGGGGGAGGCGCGGAACGGCACATCGCGGGCGCCCGCCCCGAGCCACCCGCTCACGCACCGCCCCCCCGGCCTCCCTGCCCCGCCGCGGCAGCCATGGCCGCGCGCCTCCGCTTGCTCGCTCCCGGCCCGCCCGCCGCCCGGTAAAGTCTTAGGTTCAGGAACAAAGCCTGGCTTGGTAGGGAGCTTTTCACTCGCTCGCCTGCTCGATGCTAATTTTCCCTCTTTCTTTCTTTTTCTGTAGTTCTTAGTTGGCGCTTCTGAGCCCTCCCTCCGCCTGTCCTTCGGTCTTGGCCCCGGGTCCGATTCCCTAGCCTCCTCCGCCCATAATGTCGTTTCTGAGGCTGTTCTTCAACCCCAAGGCAACTTGGGAGTGGAAAGGAGGGGAAGAGGCGCTTGAAGAAGCTGGAGCGACGGGAGTCGCTCACCCCTCCGTGTTTTGAGGGCTCTTTGGATGGCTGCCTGTGCGCTCTTTTCTCGGAGGCCATTCTGGAGGGTAGACACTCTTAACACGCACCCGCGAACATTTGTTCATTCAACAAGTATTTATTGAATGCTTACTGTGTGCAGCCTCTGGGTAGAGCAGTGAACAAAACAGGTATTCCTGCCCTCAGGGACCTTCCGGTCCAGCTCACAAACACACACCCGCACGCACTGGGACTCATAACCCTAGAGGCACACCTAGGCGCTCAAACACACTAAGTCCCAGCCTCACCCAGCCACGCCACCTGCCCCTACCAGGGAGAGAAAAACCCCAGGTCCAGCCCCACAGGCGCGCCTAGAGACCCTCTCAAGAATCTCACCCCTACGGAAGTTGTCACAGAGATCATTTACACTTGACCTCTAGGTACGCACACAAACACACAACACAAAGTCACACGCAGCACCCCTCCAAAAAAAAAAGCCCCCTAAATTGAGTCTGGGAAGAAATAAGGGGGTGTCAGTCCGAAGGCTTCATCTCCAAGATTCGAGTGGGCAAGAGGGACGAAATCTGGCCCCCCCAACTTCCTAACGAGGGGTGACGCCTTCGGGGACCAAAGGTCACACTCCCTCACTTGGAGGTGGGGTGGCGGAGGAGAGAAGGCAGCTCAGGGAGGCTTCAGCGACACTTCAAAGGCCACTCGGCCTGGAACACTTCCTGCGGGGGAGGGGCAGACGCACAGTAGAGGCGAAGACCCGCAGGATACAGAGGGTGGAGGAGGCTGCCCCCCTTCCGCGCACTGCCCCCCTGGCGGACTCTTCCGACGGGACCGCCTCCTTTTCACCAGCACCTGTTCAACCGGAACATCAAGGGGCCGGGGCCGCCGCCACCCCTCCCTTCGCGTCTATTTAGTACCTTTCATCCGGGAAGGGGTGGCGTGGGTGAATCCCCGCCCTGGAGTGGGGCGTAGGGCGGGGGGAGAACTTGTCCTTGACCTGGTCTGAGGCGTCAGGGATTTGCTCCCTTAATCCTGGCAAGGCTGGAGTTTAAGACGGTTGGGGAAGCTGAGTTCTGGGCTGCAGCCACCACCTTTCTTTGCTCCTACGGGGACTCGGGAATTCCGGAGGGCTCCCAGGATGAAGAGGTTCTGTCTAAACGGGCGGAGCGGGAGGAGGCCGGTCTACCGCACTTGTGCTTAAGGGACGGGTCCGAAGTTTGGAATTATTGCAAAAACTGCCATGCGCGAATATTCTTGGTCCGCTTTGTGAACTTCGCTCATACGAAAAGTTAAACAAGACACAGACGGAAAGTCTCAGGAAATTACCTTTACTGACAAGAATAAAACTTAAAGAAAACTAAACGCAAAAAAGAAATGTCAGTCTAGCCATTCGCCTGTTTCGGAATATTTGAATATTTGCTTTCGGGACTGACTGAGGCCAAGGTGGCCGCAGTTTCGGGTATTCGCGGTATGAGGATCACTCGAAGGCCTGTCAGTCCTTGATTCTAGGTGTGGTGCGCCCTGGGGGCTGGGACCGAGGAGCCTTTGTCTCGGGTCCTCACCCGCGCGCGCGGATGCCTGCCTGAAACTTGTGGGATGAACGCGCGAAGGTAATTGTGCGTTTAGTAAGTGTATTAGGGACATTGTTTCGTTTAATCCTCTCCACAACCCTCTGGGGTGATGTATTATCCCCATTTTATAAATGGAGCCACTAAGGGCCCAGCGGATGAAATGACTTGCCCAAAGTCACACAGCCTAATAGATGAAGAGCCGGGATTTGAAGCCAGTCTGTCCTCCGCTAGCGCTGGGAGTGACCACCTTTTGTTCGCCGAATGCCTGCGTGGAAAACCGACGTCCGACGTCCTATCGCAAAAGTTCCCTTCGGAGGTCTGGGGGAACCCGGTGATCTGCGAGCTGAGTTGGATTCGCGGCGAAATCTCCCCAAGGCTGAACTGTCAAACTCCTTTTCCAGCTTACAATATTTTTCTGAGCATTTACTATGGGCCTGCCGCCACCCACTCCCCTGCCTCCCTCCCACAGAGGCAAAAGAAGGACTTAGCCAACAAGTGGTTCAAATTTATCGTGCTCGGTGTAACTGAGCGCTTATTTGGGGTGTCACGCTGATCCTGGGTGTGCCGTTTGGGGCCAGTGAGTGACTTCACTTTTCAGAGGTTCAGCTTGTCCCTCTTAAATGGGGGCGTTAAATACTTTTTGCAAGAGCAGTAGGAAAGATTTAACGAAGATCCTTTTGTAAAGCGCTAAAGCATACAGTAGGCGCTCCATCTGTGCTCGCCCGCTTTCCGCCCTTTCAAGCGTGCTAAGGGCATAGCATTCCCGCTCCCTCTTCCCGCCTCCTGCATCTCCACTGTCCCGCGCGACCCGCAGCGAAGGGACTAGGGCAGAGAGAACCAAACAGAAAATTATTTCCGCCTGCTCGGCCCGCCCCGCCCCGCCCCTCGCTGCCCCACCCGTCCCCGGAGCCAGAAGGGGATTGTGGGGCTGCCGCGGCCGCCGCTGAGGCTGAGCGGAGCGGAAGCGCGCGTCTCGCTGCTTCTCGGGCCCGACCGCGCCGCCCCCGGCACCTCCCGGCCCGGTTCGGCAGACTGTGGTCGGGGAGGCCCCGGGGCTCCACGCGGCTGCAGCGGCGCTGGTTTCCACGAAGTCAGGCCCGCCGGTTCCCAGAACCGATCCGGGGAGGCGGAAGGGTGTTGAGGTTTCGCTTCTGCTAGCCCGACGGGCGCTTAGTTTCGCAGGTCCCAGGGGCCGGAGACGCACCCTATGCACCCTCTCATTAGAAAGCCCCATGCTCCGGGGAAGGACCCAGCGCCTCTGGATTTTTGTTTCGTTTGCGTCTCGTTTGCATACCGATTTCTCCTCCAAAAGCAAAACTTCTGACCTTGGGGATGTCCAGATGGGTTAAGCTACTTTCTTGAAGTAAACCCAGCCAGTAAGAAGCTTCAGGTAGTTTACCTGATGGCGAGGGAGAGCCTGGGTTGACCTGATAGAGGGGACGCTAGAATGAGGAAGAGCTGGGTTTGAGACTCATCCTTTCCATTTACTGGCTTTGACCTTGGGTTAGTGATGCCTTATCTGGTACCCTCTGTTTCCCCATCTCAAAATGGGGACGGTAGTAACACACTCAGGATTAATGTGAGTAGTGACACTGTCAAGTGCGGGGCACAGGGAAGGGTGAGGGTAATTTCCCGGTCAAAGATTATGACTCGGAGGTGGTCTCTCCAGCAGGCCCAGTTGGGGGTGTGAGGGTGGGTGTTCTGGTTCTTTCCTATGCAAGAGGGATGGATGTTCAACTTAAAAAGAGGAACTGGTAGGAGTGAGGGGATTCCCCTGCATCAACAGGCCAATCGTCATAATTATTGTAAATAGTGACTCTGCAGGGGTAGGAAGAAGAAAGAGCACAGTACTGAATGCCTGTCATTAGCTACCAGTGTAACACATAGTTTTTCTGCCTTGGTTTGCCAGTCTGTAAAAGGGGGGATAATTGGATCCCCTTCTCCAAATACAGGGCCTTGGCAACTCCAGCCAGCCAAGGTCCCAGCAGATACTTTAAGAGCTGTGAGTAACACCAGGTAGTCCTTTTAGGGAGTTAAGATGGGTAAAAAGGGAAGTCCTTCATGATTTGAAGTAGCCATCTACCCAAACTTTTTCCAGTGCTACCTGGAATCTTGTTCTAGCCCTGCTGCTAGTCAGCTCTGTGACCTTAGACAATGCAAGTGCCCTCTCTGGCATTTGGTTGAGTGACCACATCTTGAAATTCCCCTTCGAGTTAACATTCTGTGGTTGATGACTGCTCCTGGGGAAGTTTCCAGGCTGAGGGATGGCAGATGAATAGTACATTTGCCCTGCTGTGTACTCTTTTCCACCAGTTCCTCCTGAAGTCTAATCTTATCCCCCTGTTATAGTTACCATCAGGACAAAAATGGAAAAAGCTGAATTATTTAGTCTTTAACCAAACACTTCATTGAATTATCATGGGTGGGCCATAGTGGGTAGATACACAGATATAGCATCTGGAATTGTGGGAGTGACGGACATATAGAGAAAAAACTTCAATTCAAGATGATAGTTCTAAGAACAATGCTGACAGGATTAAGAAGGAAGTAACTGTGTTTATGGAGTCAGGGATGGCCTGAGCTGGAACTAAGTGGGTGAAGGAGGGTCTGCAGGCAAATAAGGAATAGAAATACATTTGGGGGAAGACAGACAGCATGTTTGAAGGCACAGAGGTAGGAAACAAAGTGCGTATTGAAATTAAATAAGAAAGGCATAAGCTTCACCTCATAAATGCATAGATGGGTGATATGGCCAAACCCCTTACATTCTGCAGCAGGAACACTATAACTTTTACTGCTATAACATTGTGTTGCATTTCATCTATAGATACCTGTGATGAAGGAAAATGAGACCAGAAACAGTCCTCAAAAATGTCTTGTGCGCTGTGTCAACTACATGGTGATATGTGTAGTAGGAGAGCAGAGGGCTGAGGTGATTAGAGGTGACTGTAAGGCGAAAACCAGATGAAGGGGAACTTGGACACTTTGCCAAGGAGTTTGGACTTATGTAGTCTGCCCAGAAAGTATCCAGCCATGTACTATGAAAAATAGAGACATTTATTGAAGAAGATACAAGAAACATTGTACACAGAACAGTAACACCTCCGTCCCCTTCAAAGTAGGCACCTTGGGACCTCGCACAGTTCTCCCAATTGCCATCAGCTGCCCCATTCTATTTTCCTGACTCTCATCTACAGTCTGAAATCTTCCCTCTCAAAGGTGATTTTAGTTGTGGAAAAAGCCAGAAGTCGCAGGGCACCAAATCTGGGCTGTAGGGGGGCTGAGTCACCTGAGTAATTTGATATTTTGCCAAAAAACAAAAAACAAAAAAACCACCTCTGCAGAGAGGTGATGCATGAATGGGCATGTTGTCAGGACAAAGCTGCCAATCAACGGTTGCCCTTAGCTGTGGCCTCCTGAATCATCCCCATAGTTTCCGTGGAGGAATGTTCAAGCTTCGTGCAAAATTTGATGCAGATTCATTGCTCTACCCGCTCAGTCATTTTGAATGTGATTGCTCACTCAGTGGCGTGTACTGCCCCCATTAACTAGTACAGTGAAGTCAGCATTGTTTATGCATGTGCATTCCAGTCCACTCTCTTTGGTTGCCAGGTTACATAGGTGTCACGAAAACTGTTCTCATTGTATTAAAATGGCTGAACTTTTTCTGGACAGACCTTGTAATCCGGAGGGCAATGTAAGAGTAAGGGCTACCAAGGGCTTTATTATTATTATTATTATAAATCCTCAGCCAAGGATATTTCATTATTAATTTTAGAGAGAGAGAAAGAAACATCAATGTGAGAGAGATACCTCGATTGGTTGCTTCCTGCATGCACCCAACCAGGGATTGAACCCACAACATTTTCTAGTACTGCATGATGCTCCAATCAACTGCTGCATCCAGCCAGGGCCTAAGGGCTTTTAAGTAAGGGGCGCATAGTCATATTTGCACACTTGTTGTCAATTATGGGATTAGTTAGGGTTGGGGAGAGGCTAGAGGCTGGGATATTGGTTAGGACAGCAATTCTCGACTTTTAGTGTACATGAGAATGCCTGGGGGTGTAGTTAAAATGCAGGTTCTGCCCCAACTGTTGTGGCTCAGTGGGTTGGGCACCATCCCAGGAACCTAAAGGTTTCTGGTTTGATTCCCAGTTGGGGCACATGCCTGGGGTGTAGGCCAGGTCCCTGGTTGAGGGCATGCGAGAAGCAACTGATCAATGTTTCTCTTGCACGTTTATTTTTCTCTCCCTCTTTTTCTCTCTCCCTTACTCTCTTAAATTAAAAAAAAAATCTAGTGGATAAGGCACCAGCCTGCGAACCCAAAGGTCACAGGTTCGATTCACCAGCCAGGGCACATAACCAGGTTGCAAACCAGGTCTCCAGTCAGGTCTGTGGCTGGAGGCAGGTGAAGCGCAACCATACATTGATGTCTTTCTCCCTCTCTGCCTCTCTCCCTTCCCCTCTTTCTGAAAATAATAAAATAAAATCTTAAAAAAAAAAAAAAAAAAAAAAAAAAAAAAAAAAAAAAAAAAAAAAAAAAAAAAAAAAAAAAAAAAAAAAAAAAAAAAAAAATCTTAAAAAAATGCAGATTCTGATTCAGTAGGTCTGAGGTGGAGGTCTGAGATCCATTTGTTAAACAAGCTCTATATGAATAGCTAATGGTAGGGAGACTTGTAAGGGTCCAGCTGACAGATGAGGGTTTGATTTCAACAGATCAGAGAGAATAAGAGGAGGAAGGATTGGGTAGGAGGATGTTAAGAATGTGGGATGTTGGCCCTGGCCAGGTACTCAGTTGATTATAGCATCGTCTTGATTCGCCAAGGTTATGGGTTCAATCCCCAGTCAGGGCACATACAAAAATCAACCAACAGATGCATAAATAAGTGCAACAAATCAATGCTCCTCTCTCAAATCAATAAAGTAAAAGAATTTTTAATAGGATATTAAGAGCAGGACTGGGAATACCTGGCAAGGTGAGACCCAGAGGTGCCGCCTGAGGGAGTTGGCAGATGGGCTTATTTGTCCACTCATCAGTGAAACCTAGGAGTGAGTGGTAATGAACCGCTTTGGACACACTGACATCAGGTGTCGGTGGCACGGGGTGGTTGGTGATGCTCAGGAGACAGTCAGTTGTGTGAGTCTGAATCAGCAGAGAGTCTGGGCAGGAGAGATCCGGAGGGATAGGGCCAGAAGCTATCCTGAAAAGCAGGAGAGCTCATGTCATGAAAGTCATAGAGGGTTACTTAAGAAGGAGGAAGTGATGCCAGGGTCACATGCCGTTGAGAGGTCAAGGGAGAAAAGGGTTCTGCAAGGAGGTAGTCTTTGATGACCCCAGCCTAGAAAGTTCCAGGCATGGTTGAGATGGAGGGGACCGCAGGGGGACAAACATGGACAGGGAGATGACAAGGGAGGAAATAGTGGAGAATAGCACTAGGGAGATGGGAGGGAGGGTCAGGAGGCAAGAATGGCTGCCGGGGGTGGGATGACGATGATAATAGCAATGATAACAGCTCACTTAAAAAACAAAACACAGAAACAAACAAACAAAAACCCTCACTATTACTTTTAGAGAGAGAGGAAGGGAGAGAGAGAAACATCGATGTGACAGAGAAGCATTGATTGGTTGCCTCCCGTATGCTCCTTGACTGGGGTTCGAACCTGCAACCTAGCTATATGCCCAAACCAGGAATCAAACCTGCAACTTTTTTTTTTTTTCAGATTTTATTTATTATTTTTAGAAAGAGGGGAAGAGAGAGAAAGAGGGGGAGAGAGACATCAATGTATGGTTGCTTTTCACCTCCCTCCAGTCACAGACCTGACTGGAGACCTGGTTTGCAACCTGGTTATGTGGCCTGGCTGGGGAATCGAACGTGTGACCTTTGGGTTCGCAGGCCGGCGCCTTACCCACTGTGCTACCAGCCAGGGCAAACCTGCAACTTTTTATCAGAATGATGCTCCAACCAGCTGAGCCACGCTGGCCAGGGATGATAACACCTCACTTTTAATGAGATCCAATGTGCCAAGCACTGTGCTTAGCATCCAATATCTTCCTTGCAACAACACTGAGATGAGTTCTATTTTTGTTCCCATTATATAGGGAAGGAAACAAGCTAAGAGAACATAGCTAGTAGGTGCAGATGCAGGAGCTCAGTCCAAATTAAGGGGGCTGGTCTATGGCTAATTCAGAACTCATTATCCCTGTCTCCCCTGTCTGACACTATTGCAAATTTACTGTCATTTATTTAATCCACCACCTTTACTACATGCTACATAATGGGCCAGACACTGGTGATGCAGAACGCATCAAGGTGGTTGCAGCCCTGCAGGCACTTGTGGTGAAGAGGAAAGCCTGGCTGGTGTGCAGGCAAACTGCACCACAGAGTGTGATATGTGTTACAATGGGGGATGGACCATGTGCAGAGGGAGCCCTGAAGAAGAAGCTCCAGAGTCTGCCTGGTAAGGTCAGAGCAGAAGGGAGGGAAGGGATCAGGGCACCTCTCATGTGGCCCAGACTTGACCCCAGGATCATGAGGTCCTGTGGAAGACGCTGAGTAGACGAACACATTGGGAAGTTCACTCTGGCTGCAGGGGAGGTGGCGGTCAGAGGAGTTAAGGTGGAATACAGAGAGGAGCAACCTTTGAAATTATTGCAAACTCTAGAATGTAAGTTTCATAGGAGGGCTATTTTTATGTGTTGTGTTCACTGATATATCTCAAGCACCTGAATCAGGGTTTTGGCACATAGTAAGTGCTCAGTTAATACTTAGTGAATGAATGAATGCGTGAGTTGGAAGAATGTTTGAACTTCTTTGGGAGTGAGGCCGAGGACATGGAATGGAGTGTCAGTGGGGATGGAGAGGGGATATGGGTAGGGGCTGAAATCAAGAGAAAGCATAATTGGCAGTTGGTGGTCATGGAGTAGGAGGGTGATTCCCAAGTTTCTGTCTTAAACAAGTTTCTGACTCCTGAGGAAAGGATGGGAAAGAGTTGATGAGTTTAGGCTGAGGCTTGCTGAATTTGAAGTCCAGTGGACTGTCCCAGAAGAGGGTTGGATATTCTATCACTTTAAAATTGTAAAATGCTTTTGAAGCATATATAATGTTCTCTCTTTTCTCCCATATCCTTGATACTCTGAAAAAATATTCAGAGATATCTTTGAGCATTGTCAGCAATAGATGGTAACTAAAGCCCTGGCATGAGCAAGGTCATGTTGAGGTGCAAAGAGCAGAAGGCCAAGGCCAGAGGCCCAGGGACACCTGCATTTCAGGGGGCAGAGGAGGGAAGCCAGGAAAGGGGCATGAAGAGTATCTAAGGATGGAGAGGGACCCCAGGAAAAGTGGTGTCATGGAAACCAGGAGGAGAGAAGGAGAGGCAGTGGCTCAGAGGGCAGGTGTCTCAGGGATGGGGTGACTGGTCCAGCATGTTAGAGGAGGGTGATGTGGCTTGCAAACTAGGGCCTGGGTTGTAGGCTAGAGGGAGACAGGGCAGCAGGGGTGGAGAATGTAAGTTCAGGAAGATGTGGCCCAGCGGAAAGTCTCCAGCACAAGGGCTTGGGTGGACCAGATGGGATCATTCTACTTCCCCCAGAGAGATGGGAGGAAGTGAAGTATGGGGACAGATATATGTGTGTGTGTGGGGACTTCTCTGCTTGATATTGTGTATTTTCTCAAAGTTTTCTTTAGCTCTTTATTGTTTTTTCGGTTTTATTGAGATATAGTTGCCATATAACATTGCATTAGTTTAAGGTATACACCATAGTGATTTGATATATGTATAAACGATTAGAGAATTAAGTTAATATCTATCACTCTTAAAAAATAAACTTAATGTAGTACTTGCATATAATAAAATGCACATTCTTCAGAGAGATGCCAATTAAAACCACAATAAGATACCACCTCATGCCTGTCAGAATGGCCATCATCAACAAATCAACAAACAACAAGTGTTGGCGAGGATGTGGGGCAAAGGGAACGCTCATGCACTTTTGGTGGGAATGTAGGCTGGTGTAGCCACTGTGGAAAACAGTATGGGGTTTCCTTAAAAAACTAAAAATGGAACTGCCTTTTTATCCAGCAATTCCACTACTTGGACTCTACCCAAAGAATCCTGAAACACCAATTCATAAGAACCTATGTACACCTATGTTCATAGCAGCACTATTTACAATAGCCAAGTGCTGGAAACAGCCTAAGTGCCCATCAGTGGATGATTGGATCAAAAAACTTTGGTACATTTACACAATATAATTCTATATAGCAGAAAGAAAGAAGGAACTTGTAGCCTTTGCAACAACATGGATGGAACTGGAGAGTATTATGCTTAGTGAAATAAGCCAGTCAGTGAAGGACAAATATCATATGATCTCACCCATTACAGGACAATAATGAGCAAAACTAACAACAAGCAAAACAGAACCAAATATATGAATACAGTGAAAAGGGGTTGGGGGGAGGGGAGAGGCAGAGGCAAGGAAGGGGAGCAGCTTAGACAAGAACCTAGTATAAAGGAACCATGGACATGGACAACAGGTGGGATTGACTTTGGGGGGAATGGTGGGTCGGGAGGGGGGCAGAGGGAAGCAAAAGGGGGATGGATGTAATACAACAACAATAAAATTTAAAAAAATTTTTTTAAAAATGCACATTTTAAGTGTGCAAATTATGATTTTTAAAATTTTACTTAAAAATTTTTAATTTAATTGTTTAAATTTAATTTTATTGTTGTTGTATTACATCCATTCCATTCCTCCTCCCTGACTTTTTAAAAAAGATTTTATTTTCTGAGAAAGGGGAAGTGAGGGGGAAGAAGAGGGAGAAAAACATTAATTGATTTTTCATATGCACCTGTGCCCTGACTGAGGACCCACAGCTCAGACATATGACCTGACCTGGAATCAAACCAGTGACTTTTACTTTGTGGGATGTTGCCCAACCAACTGAACCACGTTGGCCAGGGCACAAGTGGTAAGTTTTGATAAATATATACAGTTGTGTAACCACCACTCCAACAAATATATAGAACATTTCCGTCTCTCCAGAAAGTTCCTTCATACCCCCCATAGCATTATCTGAGCCCCAGGCAACACTGACCTGATTTTTATCACTATTGATTAGGATTCATTTTGCTGGTTCTAGAACTTCAAAAAAGTGGTATCTTACAATATGTCTTTTTTCTTTTTTCCTTTTTTTCTCTTTTCTTTTCTTTTCTTTCTTTCTTTCTTTCTTTCTTTCTTTCTTTCTTTCTTTCTTTCTTTCTTTCTTTCTTTCTTTTTGAGTTTGGCTTCTCTCACTCAGCGCTGTATTTTCTTTCTGAAACAGGAAGTAAAACCATTGCTGAGTTGGAGGCTCAGGTGGCGAGCAAGAGAGGGAACCACTCAAGGGGTGGGGGACACAGAAGGTCTATAGGCAGGGCTGGGGGACAGCCAGCCAGTGATCAGTGCCTCCCAACTATCTGCGGCAGAAGCAGAGGAAGCAGCTACAGGGATTTGGACTCAAGTATGAGGCTGTGTTCAGAGCATTGAGGATTCTGGGGTGCGGCAGACCTTGGTCATGGCAGGGGCAGGGGCTGGAGAATGGCAGGAAGATGAGGGAACCTGGAGTCAGAGGTTCACATGGAAGGCCTTCAGGATGACGGTGGGAGCTGGGATTCAACATTCTGGGGTCATGCCTGACTCCTTCTTCTCACCTAACGTCAGTGCCACCATCTCTTCTGCCAGCCTTGTCTAGAATTCTTCCCTTTGTTCACCTTGAGCTTGAACCTTAATTTTCCTAGGCCAATACTCTGCTGGGAACCATCAATCCTCCCTCTTGTGGAGTTCCTTATCCTGATCTGCAACCTCTCCCTCACTTGCCTCTTTCCTCTCAGCCTCCAAATGGGCTCAGGTCACCACCTCCATTCTAAAGGCCATCTCCTGTCGCCCTGGCCTGGTGGCTCAGTTGGTTAGAACATTGTCCCATATACCAAAAGGTTGTGAGTTCCATCCCTGATCAGGGCATGTGCCCAAGTTTCGGGTTCAATGCCAGTCGGGGCATGTGTGGAAGGCAGCTGATTGATGTTTCTCACATTGATGTTTTTCTCCCTTACCTTTCTCTCTCTCTCTAATCAATAAAACATACTCCCCCCGCCATAAAAAACCAACAGGCCATCCATCCCCTTGGCTTGACTTCGTCTCTTGACCTCTCTGTCTCCCATCCCTGCTCTACTTTGTAAATTAGGAGACTCCAAAGTGCTTGACTCAGTTTACTCCCTGGCTCCCCTGCCCCCCTACAAAATTGCTCTACCAAAGGTCACCATATGGGCATTTTCTGTAGGTTGTGGCTGTCCAGTGTCCCCCTTCCTATTCCAGGGGAATGCCCCATTGGGTGATCGTCCCTAGAACTCTCCATCTACCCTTTCCTCCCTACCAGTACCTGTGCCACCTGCCTCACCCACAGTCTTCTCCATCTCAATTGATGACAACTCTATTTTTGTAGTTGTTCAACCCAAAATCTGGAATACTTTCTGATTCCTCTCCCACACCACTTTGTCATCATATCCTGCCAGTTTTACCTTCACAACTCACGCAGAATCTGAAGACATCCTACCATCTCACCATTATTCTCTCCTCTGGATTATTGTGGGAGCCTCCTAACTGGTCTTCTTGCCTCCACCCTTGCCCCACCCCCTATTCCCTACACAGGGGCCAAAGAGATCCTATTAAATTATAGTATGATCAGGTCAGCCCTGGGGTCCAAGTCCTCTGAGAGTTCCCAGTATACTCAGTGAGAAGCCTAAGTCCTTACAGGGGCCTACGAGGTCCTAGCCAGCCTGCTGCCCAATCCCTCTGGTCCTGTCTCTTCCTCTTGCTCCTGTGCTGCAGCCACATTGGCTTCCTTGCTGTTTCCTGTGCCCACTGGGCATGTTCCTGCCTTCTCAGCTAGGTTCTCCTTCATCACACTATACAAAATTGCAACCTGTGCCCTTCCTGCCCGCTCCTTACACTTTTCTGATCTTCCTTATCCTTTTTCTTTGTCCTATTAAACTTCTACATTATTCACATATTGATGACTATTTTTTATGGTCAATTTTCCCCCTCTAATGATGGGGCCATGAAGACAAAGATCTTTGTGGATTTTGTTGCTATTTTCAAGGGCCTGTGCCTGGCACATACTAGATGCTCAGTAAATATTGGCCAAAAGAATTGAAGGAAGGAATTCTGAGCCTCTGTTTTTCTGTTTGTTTGTTTGTTTGTTTTGCTTTGGGCACTGAGATGCAGGCAGGTGATCTAAGTCTTGACAATCTGATGTCTTCGTGCGCATCTCTGAGGAGTAAGCAGAACAGAGGCTGGTGGGGTCCCTCTTGATGGCTTTGCTAGTGGTGTCAGTGGCTGTCGCACCTGGTGCCATGTTCTGCTAAGAGATAGCTGTGCCTTTCGCTTCTTCAGCTCCACCTCCAGGGCAATCGCTCCCATTTCTCTGTTTGCCAATAAGCCAGTCAGTTTCCTAGACCCCGGACTGATTCATTTACAATCACTAAAGCCAATGACATTTTGGTCATTGTCCTACTTAACCTACCCAGTGCATTGGATCTGCATGACCCCCCTACACATCTCACTCTCGCATTTCTCAGCCGCTTTTGCTGGGATCCTCTTCCTCTACCCATCTCAAAGGGGTCTTTGAGATTCTTCTGAATCTACATGACTTTCCCTGGAAGAGCTTATGCATACCTATAGTTTCTACCTTCATCTGTGTGCCTGTGACTTGGTCTTGACTGCTCTATAATCCCAGACCTCCTTTCCCAGGTCTCCTCAGACCATACCTACTTGGATTTGGCTCATTGAGACCCAAACTGTATTCAACACCTCCCCATCTCTGGATGTGCCCTCCTGCCGTAGGTGCCTACCTCCACTCTATCCCAAGATAAAACCTGAGGGTCCTTCACAGCTCACTATCTCCTCACTTTTCACTTGTCTGGATCAGCCACCAAATCTCATACAATCTACCTTTTTTTAATTAAAGATTTTGTTTTATTATTTATAGAGGGAGGGGCAGGGAGAGAGGCAGAGAGGGAGAGAGACATCAATGTATGGTTGCCTTTCACCTGCCTCCAGCCACAGACCTGGCTGGAGACCTGGCTTGCAACCTGGTTATGTTGCCCTGACTGGGAATTGAACCAGCGACCTTTGGGTTCTCAGGCCAGCTCCTTATCCACTCTACTACTAGCCAGGGCTACACCTCTTAAATAAAAAAGTTTTCCCGATTTCTCTAAATACAGCCCTAAGCATCCTTATAGCTGACCTTGGCAGCTGCCTCCCAACTGATCATCTTCTTTGTCACTGTATCATGCAGTGTGGCTCCTGGATCCAATCTCTTGACCACACTCCTGCTGGGCATTGACTGGGCAGGTTCCAGGACTCCATCCTCAGGCAGCTCTCTATCTGAGGGAGAGCCCACACTTCAGAGATAGATTCTAGCTGAGAGGACAGACAGCCCACCCACCCTATGACTTTAGTCTCTGTCCCCTTGAGCCAAGAGAGAGATTGCCCAGCTCCAGGTTCACACTTAGCCTGTAACACGGAAAACAGGCTTCATCAGAATGAATGCAGGAGTGTCCTTGCTTTGAATGAAATGCCAGTGAGGGATAACTTAAGCTCATTATCAAGTCATGCCGGCAGCCAAATTATAGACATTGTCATGTTATAAACATTGTTTCTCAAGAGAGCAGCTTGGAGACATCTGGGCAGCTGGGAGACTGAGCTCATTACCCTCCCCTCCAACCTGCTTGTCTCCTGCATCCCACCCATGAGTCAGCCTCAGCCAGGGCTCCTGCTTCCCCTCCTCTTCATGGTCCATCGCTTTTAAGTGCTGTTAATTCTTCCTCAAGCATCGGTTCACACTTGTGGTCACTGCCTTTCTTCGGTCTTCACCATCTTATGCTGTAACCCTGGGCGAGTGAATGAAAGAGCCTGAGCCTCTGTTTTTCTCATTTGCAAAATAGGATTTTTCTTTTAAATACAGTGCAAATTTCACTTAGACCAAGTGTGCCAAACATCCCGCAGAGCGCTGGGTTCAGGCTGAGCATTCAGGAAATGCTCGTTCCCTGTTCTCCTCGTGCTTCCCCACCCCTTGCCCTTGCCAAGTTCGATCACATGATTTCCTTTGCTTAAAAGTGGTCTGTAATTCCCCATCCTACAGGATAAAGTCCACATTTCTTATCAAGGCCTTTGACCCTTTGAGTTCTGGTTTCTGCCCAACATCCTCATCACACTGTTTAGCCACACTGACCTACCTCATTCATTTATTAAAAACATAGTCACTTCAAAGTGTCATCCCACAAGTTACTGCTGGTCCGAAAGGAAGAAATTTCTCAGTAAAGGGATCAACTGTCAATAAGGGAGCCCACCAATCAGCATTCCAGCACTGACAGTGGAGCTCAGGCATGGAGGAAACTTCATCATTCATGAAGTGTTTTTGCCAATCTGAATGTAGATTTAATTTCCAGTTTACAGGAAATACAGGATAAACAACACATTGAGGAAGCAATCAGAGAAACCTAGAAGGTGGGACATAATGTCTGCAATTTACTTAAAGTACTTTAGCAACAGCTAAAGCTGTTTATTCAACAGCTCAGCGGCATAGGGGAAAAAGTTATTCTAGATTTAACTGAGACTTAAGATATATAACCAAATGCAATGTGTGGACCTTATTTTGATTCATATTGAAATAAATCAAACACAAAATAAACATTTTGGGGGGCCAATTAGGGAAATTTGAATATGAGCTGGTTATTATATAACTTTATGGAATTATTGTTAATTTTGTAATGCGTGATTACGATATCGCAGTAAAACTTTCTGATGAATCTGAGGCAACAGTCATGATAACTCTAAATCACTTGAAAATATTTCAGTAAAAATGATAAAATGTCAATAATACCCAGCTAGGTAATAGGCATATGGGGTTTATTTCACTATTAACTAGTTGTTTTTCAGTTTGAAATATGCATAATACATTTTTAAAAAATATATAGACTTGAATTCCAATTATGTACTCATCACTGAGCTGAGGCAAAATCTAATGTGGTCCTTGTCTCCATGATATATGGAGTGTGGTAGGGGAAAGGTGAATGAATACTCAATTAATCACAGTAATATATGGACAGTGACCAGTGAATGAAAATGCTTTGAAGGAAGGTACACAGGTCTCAAGAGGGGACAATGATGGAAGCTGACCTGATCACAGTCTGGAGGGTTGGGAGAGGTTTACTCCAAGGCAGGAATGATTCAGTGGAGCTCCCAATAGGTGTTGGCCAGACATAGTAAAGAGAGGTGGGAAAAGTTCACAGTCATAGGGAACAGTATGTGCTAAGGGAGGGAGAAGAGGAATCTTGTTGCTTTGGGCACTGAAAGAGATCTGGGTGGCTGAAGAGAGAGAGGACAGTGCCGGGGAGGTGGAGATGGGCAGATCAGTTCCCTCTCCCCAGGAGGACCTGTGGGTAAGGTTGTCAGACTCACCTGTGAGCCAAGTTAATAATTTCACTCTTCATCCTAAAAGCAATAGGAAGCCACTAAAAGGTTTTAAACAGGGTAATGTGATCCAATTCTTGGCTTAGAAAGGCAATTGCCGGCTCTGTAGAGGGCATGGCAGGCTGTGGGGAAGCTGCTGGGGCAGCTGGAAAGGAGGTAGGAGAAGCAGACCTGGAGTTCAAGGCTGAGCCATTGACGGAGAGGTGTCAGGATGATGTCCAGGTCTCTGGCTGTGGCAGTGGGTAGATGCAGGAGCCATACATTGGCCAAGTTTCCCTGGAAGTGGTCGGTGTGGCAGAGGAGGAGGGTCACTGATGGTTTGGAACAGGTTGAATTTGCTGGGCTTTTGAAAGTCCTGGTTAGGAGCTGAGTGGGCAGTGAGGAGTCTTGGTCAGAGCTGAGAAGAAAGGTGTGGGCAGAGCCCCTCAGTGGCCAGATGGTAATTGCAGGGCGGGTACAGGAGAGCGTCCAGAAAGAGAAGGAAGTTCTGGACTGAGCCTGGAGGAACCTCAATGTTTGGGTTGAGAAGGGAAGAATGAACTTGTGCTGAAGACCAAGGGGTAGCAGTCAGGGAGGAGGACAAGCAAGGTGCCTGGAAGGCGGTCACTAGAACATTTCTGGAAAGATGAAGTGGCCAATCACGTGGGATACCATTGAAAGGTCAAGACCCGAGGGCTGACAGGAGCCTGCCAGTTTTAATGAGATGGAGGCCACTGGGACCTCAGCCAGAGCTATTTCAGGGGTGGTGGAGCTGGAAGCAGATGGAAGTGGGATGAGGAGTAAGTGGGAAGTGAGAAAAGGAAGATAGTGTGTAGACAGCTCTTGTGGGAAGTTTGGCTGTGAAGGGGAGGAAAGATGGGAGCTAGAGCCGTTGTGGTCAAGGGAAGATTTGGCTTTTTTGTTTCTTTTCTTTTTTTAATCCTCACCTGAGGATATACTTATTGAGAGAGAGAGAGAAGGAAAGACATACACACACACACACACACACACACACACACACACACACATGTTGATGTGAGAGATAAACACAGATTGGTTGCCTCCTTTCCTACTCATCTTCAGAATCTAAGTGGAAGATTACTCTTCCTGAAAATACTTTCCTCCTCAAGATCATCCTCCCTGGACCATGCTCATTCTCCTGTTGCTACCTCTTAGGTGAGCTGTAATGTTCAATCTCTCCCACTAGACTGTGTCTTCATCATTTTTGATCGTTAGAAATTTGGACACTTACTATTTGACGATGTTAAAGATGACTGTTAATTCTTTTTAGTTTTTTTTGTTTTGTTTTGTTTTTTGTTTAGTAACGTAAAGTTTAATCTGAAGTTGAAAAATAAAATATTTTTTAAAAATCCCACAAAAATTTGAACCAGAAAGACACATCATAAAAATTTCATGTTATTTGATAAAGAAGCTCATAATTTTATAATGCTATCTGTAAGGGAAAAAAGTGATATGGGATATGAGAAAAAAATCTTTTTAGGTTTGATAATAGCATTGAGGTGGTATTTGTTTTTAGAGTTCCTTATCTTGTAGAAATATGTGTTGAAATGTTTAGGATTAAAATTATATGATGTCTGGAATTTGTTTCAAAATCACATGGGTTTTGTTCTATATCTTAATTGTGGTGGTTACATGGGTGTATTCAACTGGGAAAACCATTTGAACTGTGCACTTAACATGTACATTTGTTATATTTAAGTCATACCTCAGTAAAATTATTTTTTTTCAACATGGGAGTAGAGGAGGATGTGGGTAAGGGTAAGGATAAAACAAGTTTGGCCATGAGTTTGTAAATGTTGAAGCTGGGTGTTGTTGGGTATGTGAATGTTCATTATACTCCTCTGCTTACTTTTGTATAGGTTTGAAAATTTCCATAAGAAAGTGTTTTCTAAAAATAACTTTAAATTTTATTTTGCAATCATAGTTTACATTCACTATTATTCTGTATTAGTTTCAGCATAGTGGGTAGACCAACATATACTTTACAAAGTGTTCCCTGCAATATTTCCTGTACGTCCCTGACACTAGGAATAGTTATTGCAACATTATTGACTCTACATAATGAAGCATTTTAATTGCAGGAAGGAAGATGCTATTTCTGCTTTACAGATGAGGAAACTAAAGCAGAAGTTAAGTAACTTGACCCCAACTCACGCTGCTGGTAAAAATGATGAGTCGGGAATATGAACAGACCCATCTGAGTCCAGAACTTAAACTTTAACCCTGGTGCAATTTCCAGAAGCGATAGAGCCAAGTGTGGGTGTGGTGAAGGGGTGATGCAATCCTGCTGCGTTGGGACAGAGTCTAATTTAGGGAATTTTAGAAGCAAGATTAGGCAAAAATGGTGGTGGCTTCAGTATGGTAGGGCAAGAAATGGCTTCCCCTTTAGATTCATTGTCATGGGCTAGACTTTTGGTTATGAGCATGGACTTGGGACCTGGATTTGAGTCCAGGCTCTGATACTCGGAAGCAGTATGACTTTGGGCAAATCACTTAAAGTTTCTGTTTTTCACTTTCCTCATTTATCACATAGATAGCCATGGAAATAGAAATGGTATAGCCAGTTTAGAAAACAGTTTGGCAGTTTCTTAAAAAGTTAAACATAAATCTACCACATGAACTGGAAATTCCACTTTTAATATGAAAACATATGCCCACACAAAGACTTGCATGCAAATATTTATAACAGTATTACTTATAATAACTGAAAAAGTGTAAACAACCGGAGTGTGATTGAATAAACAAACTTCGGTATATCCATACCATGGGGTAGTACTCAGCAATAAAAATGGACAGACTACTTATACATGCTACAAAATAAACAAATCTTTAAAATATTATGCTTTTTGTGAAAAAAGTCAGATGCAACAGACCACACATATATAGTGCGATTTTACCTCTGTGATATGTCCAGTGAAGGCAGATTTAGAGAGCAAAAAGTTATTAGTCACTGGGGGCAGGGGGTATGAATGAGGGTTACTGCAAGGAAGGATGAGGAGTCTCTGAGGAAATGTCCTAAAATTGGATTATAACGATCATCAGATAACTGCAAATTTAATAAAAATCATTGAATTGGGCACTGCAATTGGGTTATCTATGATATATATATATATATATATATATATATATATATATATATATATATCTTACGCAATTGTTATGGGGATTAAATAACATAAAGTTCTTAAGCCGGAGACTGGAATATTGTCAGTGCTGTAGAAGTTATTGGGCTGGACCTCTGGGGTCAGTTCTCTGGGGTGCTTTTCTCCAGGGAAAGGGCAACTAGGCAGGTCCCCTGCTCCCAAATTCTCCAACTCAGGCTTTTGAGTGAGACTTAGCTGGGCCATGGACCAGGAAGGGCTGGCACCCTGTTCTATGCCTTATTCCTGAGGTGTTCGCTGGAACCCAGCATTCAGCCTTGTCCCTTTTTCTCCTATGGGGAGTAGGGGTTCCCAAGAAGGGTGTTGTCGCCTTCTCATCCCACGGGCTGAGGACGGGGTGGAGTGTCCTCTACTGTAGGCAGAGCGAATTGCAGCAGTGGGGCCAGCGGCTCACTTGTTTGCACCTTCCTGACAATGTTGAGGCAGCTACTGTTGTCCCTGTTCACTAATAGGGACATTGAGACTCAGAGTGTCTAGGCAACCTGCTCAGGATTGCACTGCTGGTACTCCCCAAGTCCAAGTGCTCTGAAAACTGAGGCTTGCTTGCTCTAGGTCCTATCAGCCAGAGAGTACACTAATTCCTGCTGTTTGCAAAGTGCTTCCATGCCACAAAGAGTTTCCCACCTGGGCTGTATTCTGGGGTGCCTCAACCAAGGAAAGAAAAGAAAGGAAAGTGGAGGTGGAGGGAATTCCTCCTTCAGGGAAGGACTCTCATTAGTAGCAGTCCCTGATAAAGCCCCTAAACCGGTGGCTTTTGGAGTAGGAGTAAGAGGTTATTGACCTGCATTGTCCAGGTTCCTGCAGGTGGGGCCCAAGCCCACTCCCCAGATGTGGCAGCTGCAAAGATGCTAGAAAAGAGTTGGATTTGAAGTAGATGCCCCTCTGCCCCACTAGCAAGAGAAATCAGGCACTGCTGTCTCAGGATAAGAATTCTTAGTCAGCACTGTCCCCCAGAAGAGGTAAGTGTGAAGATCATCATTCTTACAGAAGCAAGATAGGCAAAAATGGTGGTGGCTTCAGTATGGTAGGGCAAGAAATGGCTTCCCCTTTAGATTCATTGTCATGGGCTAGACTTTTGGTCATGAACATAAACTTGGGACCTGGGGTTTGAGTCCAGGCTCTGACACTTGCTAGCAGTGTGACCTTGGGCAAATCACTGAAAGCCCCCATCTCTCTCTTTCCTCATTTATCACAAGGATAGTCATGGAAATGTAAACTGGTATAGCCAGTTTAGAAAACAGTCTAGTAGTTTCTTCAAAAGCTAAACATAAATTTACTGTATGAACTGGAAATTCCATTTTTAACATGAAAACATATGTCCACACAGACATATGCAAATGTTCCTAACAGTATTACTGATAATTGAAACTTTCCTCTTGTGTGTGTGGAGGTAGTGGAGGCAGGTGTCAGGGTTTGGGGGTTACCTGAAAGCTAGACCAGCAGGACCCTAGGATCTCCCTTCACGGCAACTGCCCTGGAAACCTGTAGAAGATGCTAGAGGGTAAGAGTTTTGAGGAACAGAACACCCCCTCTCTCCCATTTACTAAACTCTAGCTCCAGTTTGGGGCCTTTACCTCTGGCCTCTGCAAAGGGAGGTGCAGAGGCCAGCCTTCCTGATTCGTTTCCTCCCAGATGTTATTTGATGACTTGTAGGAAAAAATGATTTTGTTGTCACAGCCAGGAGAGCCAGGATGTAAACCACATCATTTGTCCTCTTACAGGAACCTTCTTTTATCCCAGCCCCATAGTGAGATATTTCTGACTTTCCTCCAGCCTCCTTCCATATTCTTACTTCAAGCCACCCATATAAAACTCTTTCTATATTTCTGGGGATGGGAGACAGCCATATTCCATATTCCATAACTTAACTTTTACTGAGAGAAATATTCTGGGGATTTGTTCACTCACAAACATTTATCGAGCACTTATTACATCTGTGCATAATTCTAGACAGTGAAGATACAGCACTGATTAAGACAAAGTTTTTTTTTTTAAAGATTTTAAAATTTCATTATTTTTAGAAAGAGAGCAAGGGAGAGAGGCAGAGGGAGAGAGGCATCAACGTATGGTTGTTTTTCACCTGCCTCCAGCCACAGACCTGACTGGAGTCCTGGTTTGCATCCTTGTTATGTGCCCTAAGACAAAGTTCTCACCAGCTCATTTTCAGACTAATAGGAGAAGCAGACAGTAAAGAATAAATACGTTCAGACTTTCACATCACTATGCTATACAGAGACTAAAGTATAAGGAAAATAGACCATGCTGCAGGGAGGTGATCCTCCATTATGAGGATTTTTATTGGAGTCACTTTTTCTTTACTTCTTTGGGGGGAGAAAAGCATGAGGGCCTGTGTGTCCCCTCTCCTGATTTCCTCTACCCATTTTCACAGCGCAGGACTCAGAAGGCAGTCTTGGGATTCATAAGGGTCTGCTGAGCCAGCCCCTCGGAATTTGGTCAAGAGGTTGTTTAGAAACTGCGTTAGAGAAATAAAAACAGGTACCGAGACAAGTCTACCGTCTTCGCTGGTTTTCCTTCCGAACTTGTTTTCCTTTGTTCAACTGGCACACAATTCTTAACTCATTCAACAGTTTTTGAGTCCACCGTGTACCCGGCACTGTCCCAGAGGACTGGAACAGAGAGAGGTAGGGAGCAGCTTCTCCTTTTAAGACACCATTGCCTCATTTCGTATTTTCCCTCAACATTGTTTCTGAGGTTCCTCTATTTTCATTCAAGTAGCCCAAAGAGGGTAGCTATGAGTATTCCCATTTTAAAGATGCGAAAATCGTGACTTTGAAGGGAAAAAGAAATTGCTCTGCGACCACTAAATGCTGGGACTTCACCGGGCCACGTGTACCGTCGCATTTAGCCCCTCGCAGTCCCACCCGCGCACGCTCCCTCCTTCGTTCCCTCCCTGCGACTGCCGCGCCAGGTCCACGTGTGTGTGTCTGTGTGCGGAATGGGGACGGGGGCGGTGCCGCCGGAGGGGTGGGGTCCAGGAGAGCGTCACAGCAGTACTGCCCAATCAGCGGCGGGCTTGCGGCCCCGGCGCTGGTATTGGGGCAGCGAGGGGGCAGTTCTCTATAACGCGGTCTCCGGGAGCCAGCGGGGAAGAAAGAAGCCGAGCGGGCGGAAGGCGCCTTCCCCGCCGCCTGGGCCCGGGCACCGGGTGCCGGGCCCCGGGTCCTTCCCGCTTCCCGCGGTTGCCGGTCGCTTTGTTTCTCCCGCCGCTGCGCTCCGGGCTACTTGAGAGGGTCTCCCGCCGGGGCTGCTCAGGGAACGGCAGCAAGAAGGGCGGCCAACCGCGCAGGGACTCGCAGGGACCCAGGAGTCCGGCCACCGAGAGGGCCGCGTGACGAGATCGAGGAGGGAGTCAGCTTCGCGGCCCAGGGGTACGGGCCGGGGGCGCCCGTGAGCCGAGACCTCCCCGTCGAGGGGGGGCGATGTTACCCTCATCCGTGGGGTCTTCGGGCAGCCAGGGCATCCCGCCGCTGGGACCAGGGCCCCCTCGGTGGGCATCCCCCTAGGCGGTTCCATGGAGACTCTGTGCCCCGCTCCCCGACTCACAGTGCCGGCATCCCCGCGAGGGTCGCCCTGCGCCCCCACACCTAGGAAGCCGCGTCTGGGGACCCAGGAGTTCTCTCCGCTGTGCCTGCGTGCCCTTGCCTTTTGCGCCCTCGCTAAACGCCGGGCGACCTCTTTGGGCCTGGGGCCTGGGGAGCCGGCGCCGCGGGCTCCGTTGCTGATGGGCCCTCGCGCCCCTCCGTGCACCGGCGGCTGGGCCCCGGATGGCCTGAAGCACCTCGCGGGACAGGCCGGGCGGTCCACCGTGCCGAGCACCCCAGCCGGCCAGGATGCCGACGCCGCAGTGTGCCGGGGCCGCGGTGAGGAGGAAGAGGGCGGAGGCAGTTTCCCGCACTTAGGCGCTCGCTCCGGCAGACCTCCGGGCCGCTGCCCGGCGCCTCGGAGCCCACGGGAATCTCTGACCGGCTCCGCCTCGGCTCCGCCTCGGCCAGCCCTGGGTCTTGATTCTCAGCTCGTCCCGGTCTCCGCCAGCCCGCCTCGGGAGCCCGATTCCCGGACTTCGCCGCCACCTGCGGGCCTTTCCTTCGAGCCCGCAGGGCCGGGTGCGGCGCCGGAGCCGTTCCGGCCGGGCCAGACGCCTGCAGTCGCTGGAACCCCCCCGCAGGCCGCCCCCGAGGCACCCACCGCCCGCCCCTCGACGGCCAGCGGAGCTCCGACCGCGCCCGGCAACCTACGCCAGGAACACTTCGATCGTCTGATCCGCCGGTCGAAACTTTGGTGTTACGCGAAGGGCTTCGCCCTCGACACTCCGAGTTTGCGCAGGGGGCCCGAACGGCCGCCAGCCAAAGGGCCGGCCCGGGGAGCGGCCAAGAAACGCCGACGGCCCGCGCCCCCCCGCCGCAACGTGCAGCCCCGCCGCCCTGCACCAACGCTCCCCACCACCAGCACCTTCAGCCTCCTGGACTGTTTCCCCTGCCCCCCGGCCCTGGTCGTGGGCGAGGACGGAGACTTAGAGACGGCGTCCTCTCTTCGTCTCCAGGGAGACTCTAAGCCCCCTCCCGGCCACCCCCTGTGGAGGTGGCAGATGGGGGGTCCCGCTGTCCCTGAGCCTCCCGGCGTCAAATTCTGGGGGATCAACTTGGAGGAACTCTGAGCGTGATACCTCTTCTGCTAAGAGGGAAAAATTTGGCGTCACAGCCAAACTGCTGGCTGGTTTCTCACATTTGCCTGACCCCTTTATGTTTTATCCGTTGTGGTCCCAGGGACCTCAAGTGACAGTGATCTTCAAGCACCTAACTGGTTGGAGGACACCCCCTCCCTCTCCCTCTCATCCTTTCGAACTGAGGGCTGGTGTCAGGAGAAGGCTTAACGGAAAAGGGCTTAATGACATAGATTCCAGCCCCTCCCCTCTTCCATCTCTGATCACTGGGGGCAGTGCCTTCACCTCAGGGGGAGTAAAAGGAGGTTGCTGCTCGAAGACAGGGGAGAGAGACAGAGAGAGTGAGAGAGAGCGAGCGAGCGAGAGAGTGAGAGAGAGACCTTGGTGATGGACAAACCGGTTGTTTCTGTGGGCGAGCCGGGGGATGAGGGGGCTGTGGTGGGGGTGGGGAGGTGATTGGCAGCTCCCTGGGGGCATCCCCCACCCCCACCATCTAAGCCTTTAACCCTTTACTCCCCTCAGGCCTTCCCCAGCACTCCAAGCACGGGGGAGGCTTCATAGGGGAAGGGGCCACTTGAGCAAGGGCACTATCACTTCCTAGGGAGGAGGCCCCAAGTCAGGAGACCCCTGGTTGGCGAGATCTTTGGTCTCAGCCATCATCTTTTCTCTTTTCATCCAGTTTTGGAGTTTGTTTCTTCAGTTTTCCTGTTTGCTTTCAGTTTATAAGCTCTGATGGGTCAAAGTGGTCATCCCTTGATAAACCACCCCTCCCCCACTTTACTCCTCAAATTAGGGAGGGTGGGGGGTGAGGGGACTCTTTCCTTCGGAAAGTGCAGACTTTGCCTGGGGCAGGGGCCAGGGACTGTCCCCTGGTTCTCGCCACCATTTATGGGTGGGAGGAGGGTTGACATGGGGGAGAGGCCTGGGTCCATTCTTTGGACACCAGCCCCAGCCCCCTTAACGGGTAGACACAAGATTAGTTGCTTTTTGTGGAGGGGGTAAATGTTGTGGTTGACCCAACCACAACATCCAGTGAGGTATGAAGGGGCGAAGTGTAGGTTTAAATGGGAGCTGGGCTGGGGTACCTTCAACTTCCCCCCTTTACTTCAGGCATTTTGGGAGTTGTCAGGGACCTGATGGATCCGAAGGGGGCAGGGCCAGGGGATTAGTTTTGAGGTCAGAAGCTCTGTTTTCTGCTGGGGGGAGGGGGGCGTGAAAGCTGAGCCTGGACCACGCCCTCAGATTGGGAGGATGCCCTAGTGTCAGGGAGGGGTGGAGTCGCTTTCTTCTCCACCCAGGTGAGGTCAGGGGAGGTTAACTTTTAGGGACATTCCAAATTTATGTATGAGGGGAACCTGCAGGTTGAGGATCTGCCCTCCAACATAGGGACCCAGTGACCCTTCTGTCCACACAAGTGAAGAATGCCCCTCTTTCCCCTAAAACGGGGTGAGGGAGGAACAAGTCCGCATATGATACTGGGAAGGACTTGTCTCCTTTTCTGTGAAAATGCTTTGTAAAAAGTTATTGTTTGCATAGAGCAGATTCTTGAGAAAAACTGCTTTGAACCACAAAAATTTTGTTCATTTAAAAAACTGTGTCTTTTAATTTCTTTTTCCACTGGAGGTGAGGGTAGGGGTGGAGTGGTGGGTGTGGGGTGGGCACCGCTCTCTTCTCAACATCTGGCCTTTATGAACCCTGCTGACCTCCCCTCCCCCCTCCAGCTGTGCTGTGGGAGGAGGGTAGGAGGGCAAGAGAGTGCCTTCCATTCCTGTGCTTCAGGGGTATCCCTCTTATCTTGCCCCCAAGACTGGGGAAGGCCAAGGAAGAAGACAGGGTGAGGGGTGGGGAGAGAGGTGATATGAAGAGGGGCTGATGTTTGCAAGGACAAATTGGGAAAGGCTCAGTCCTGTTTTTAAAAAAAGCTCCTTGCTTTTAGTAATGTGGACCGAGTCACCTTTGGCCGTTTCGACCCATCTGGGCGGGATGGCCTGAGTTTTGGGCGAAGGAGGAAGGGGGTGGTGGGTCATGAAATGTTCTTTTGGACTCCCCTTCCCTGAATAGTGGGAGGTGGGCCCTTAATTAGGCTTTCCTTCTCACTCTAGTGAAAGTATCAAAGTAACCTGTAAGGGGGGTGGTCCTGTGAGTTAAAAAACACACCTTTTGGTCAGACCTGAAACTCTCCTTGCTGAAAAGGTTTAATTTGGAGAATCTTGGGGCTGGAAGCATCCCTAGGAACTTTCTAGTAATTTTTGAAATAGGGAACTATATTAGTTTCCTAGGACTGCTATAATAAATTGCCATAAACTTTGTGGCTTCGAATAGTAGAAATTGGTTCTTTCACAGTCTGGAGACCAAAAGTCTGAAATTAAGACTCTCCAGCCTCTGTCTCCATCTTCGCATGGCCTTCCCCTCTGCTGTATCTTAAAGATACCGGTCATTGGATTTAGGGCCCACTCGGGTAATCCATTTTGACAACCTTAACTGAATTACATCTGCAAAGACCCTTGTTGCAAACAAGGTCACACTCATGTCTGGAGGGAAGAGTTGGGACACAGACATATACCGACCCTTGTTGCAAACAAGGTCACACTCATGTCTGGAGGGAAGAGAGTTGGGACACAGACATATACCTTTTTGTGTGCCACTGTTCAGCCCACTACAGAAACTGAGTCATGGAAAGAGAAACTTGCCCATACTTTCTGGGAGAAAATGTGTTCAGGGTTGGTGTGAGGTGCCGCCTCTCTGAGCTGGGGTCACAAGTCTCCCTGCACTGGAGCAGCCTGGGGAAAAGGGTAGAGTTGAATTCCTTGGTTTTCCCAGGCTGATCCCAAGGATTCCGGGACTCCCCTCCCTCCAGGACTCAGCGATGGGGAAGTGGAGAAGCTCAATCTTGCCAGGAGAGCCTGAGGAAGCTCTCCCTCCCTCCCTCCCTGGTTTCCTGGCTGCTCCAGGTCGGGTGTCTCTAGCCCCTGTTCCCAGCTTGTGGATGTGAACCCTTCCTTTCATCGGCCCCCTTCCCATCCTCTGCCACTGCTCACATTGTGTTTTGTGGGATATGGAGATTGAGGTCTTAGCTTCTGGGTCTCTAAGTTCTCTTACTGGGTTACTCAGAGTCTCTTTTTGTGGGCCTCCATCTCTTGACAGCTCTGGGACCAGGGCCACTTGCACAACCTAAGAGTAAGTGCCTCCTTGCATCTTGTCCCCAAGGTGCCTTGGGGCTGGCCTCACCCTGCTCACCACCACCTCTCTCCTTGGAACTTCAGCTGCTCCCCCACACTCTGCCTCTTGGCTCTAAAATCTCTCTGGTTTGTCTTCGACCCCCTGAAACCACTTTTTCAGGGGTCACTCATGATAACCCCCAACCACAAATCCAATGGTTGCCTCCCTGCCATTCTGATCCCTGGATGTCTCCATGATGTATGACGTTGCTATGTGCTCACCAAGGTCTCCTTTTCTCTAAGGTCCCTCTCCTGTCTTCTGTGCTTCCTCTTCCTCTTCTGTCCCCAGGAAGCTTTAAAACAACAACAAAAACAGATGCCCAGTGATATCCAGGAATCACCTGACTCCCCAGGTGATTCCTTTTGTCTTCCTCTCCCAAATCTTCAGCTTGCACCCACATAGGTAAATAATTCCCAAATGACTGTCCCTGCCCAGCTCCTCTCCCACGCTTTGGTCCCATATCTCCATGTGGATACTGGCAATTCATATTTTCCCTATTGAAGACCTGGCTGATTGTCCCTCCACCCTCTGCCCACATCAGTCCCCCAATCATATCTACATTCTGGTCACAGCTCTGTCTTTCTCCCCATTTCAGCACCTTGAGATCTCATCCAGGTCTCCCATTTGACCCGCTGTTATCTATTTCTGAACCTCCCCCTTCTCTCTCTCTCTCTCTCTGGCCGGGCACAGTGTACTCTACCGATGGTGCATGACAGGGTAGGGCTCCCTAAGCCCCTCCCCTTCTTCAGAGGGCCAGGGGTACCAACAAATGAGCTTGACAAAGTGGTCATTGAGGACAATGCCAGCCCCAGTATTGAAGGTGGAAGAGTGGGTGTCACTGTTAAAGTTGCAGGAGACATCCTGGTCCTCAGTATGGCTTAGGATGCCCTTGAGAGGCCCTCCAATACCTGCTTCACCATCTTCCTGCTGTACTTCTTGCCAGTATCCCCCATTCCCACTCCATCGTAATGCAGCTCACACAAGTGCAGTAGCCACCTAACCAGTTTCTGTATCTCTGGTTTTCCTTGATCCCCTTGGATCAGATGACCTTCTTGCTCAATGGGTCCCCTGATTTTATTAAATGCATCCTCCTTGGCCTGTCATTTGGAGCCCTCTATGCTTTGGCCATAACTCTCCCATCCAGCCGATGCCTGTTATTTCACTTTATACATCGTGTGATCCATCGCACTAGAATGCCCTTCCTGCCCCAGCCACCCGCTCCTTTATCCTCATTCTCCAAAGCCCAATTGAAACACCATCTCTTTCATCAAGTACTCTTTGATTTCCACTGTTGGAGTGATCACCCTAGACCCTCTTTACTCTTTGGGAGGATCTCTAGACCTTTTTGCTCTGGGGAAGGGCAGTGGAGCGTGGTGGAAGAATACGGGCTTGGGGCCAAATACTCCTGCTTCCCCTCTTCATGGAGAGCCTGGCATCGAAGCCAGGCTACCCTTTGCAATATACTTTTCTCACCTAAGTTTTCATTTCATTGACATGAAATGGCTGCTTCAAAATCACTCCTGAAATTGTGAAAATTTCGCAAGAGGACAGCGCTCTAAGAGTATTGAGGAGAATTGTTTGTAATTGTTTTCTTGCACCCATCCATGTCATCTTGTACATATGCATTTTATTAAAGTTCTGGATCCGTGTCCTGTCACAGCAGGCACCTAACTAATACTCGTGCAATGTAGAGTGCGTGTTTTAAAAGGCTTATTTTGAGGGACTGACTGCACAGACGCTAGGCCAGTGGCACTTGGTTAGATGCAGTTCTAGAGATCTCCACTAGATGGTGCTGTCTGCTAGCACTAGAAGGAGGATGTACAGTACACCTGGTGAAGGGTGGGTAGGGAAGGAATAATCCTTTCAAGTAGCTCAGCATTTCCCAGTGTTGGGCTTGGTGAAACGAAGGTGAAAGACATATCCTTGCACACAAGGCCTTAGTCAGGTGCTTTGCATGCATTATTTGACCTTAACAACAATAGATAATTATTGTTATCTCTGTTTAATAGGTGAGGAAATGGAGGTTCAGAGAGGTTAATTGATTTGCTTGAGGTCACACAGCCAGTGGAGGAGCAGAGTTGAACTCTGGTCTGCCTGAATTTTCCCCTAATAACAATGATCATAGTTACATGGCACTTTCTTGAAGCCAGACACTATCCTAAGTGCTTTGTGCTTAGTTACTCATCTAATCCTCACAACATTATGAAAAAGGTACTATTTTAATTCTCATTTGTAGATAAGGAAATGGAGGCACAGACAGGTCAAGCTAATGCAGCTACAGAATAGTGCCTTTAATGCTTTCACTAACCATACTGCTGCCATGTTTCACCAACCCAGCGGCAATCTGTTACAACCCCAAAGTAGCCCCCTATTATTTGGGGGTCACAGAGCTCTGTGCCAGAGACACAGAGACACAGAGATTGCTCCCTGAGAAGCCTCTAGGTGCATGGGAAAAGCAGGACATGTAGCTTTGTCCTTAGGGTGTGGCCTTTCCACAGATGTGCTGGGTGACTTTAACTGAGTGGTTTACCCACTCTGGGCTTTAACATCACAGGCTAGAATCTGCAGAGTGTGTAGCAGGAGATGACTCTCAGACACAGGAAGCTTCTTATTCATGATTTATTTATTAATTAAAAAATATCCTCACCCAAGGATATGATTATTGATTGTAGAGGGAGTGGGAGGGAGGGAGGAAGAAAGGGAGAGAAGCATCAATGTGTGGTTGTCTTTCACCTGCCTCTAGCCAAGGACCTGGCTGGAGACCTGGTTTGCAACCTGGTCATGTGCCCTGACTGGGGAATCGAACCAGCAACCTTTGGGTTCGCAGGCTAGCCCTTTTTTTTTTTTTTTTTTAAAGATTTTTAAAAAATCATTATTTTTAGGGAGAAAGGAAGGGAGGGAGGGAGGAAGAAAGGGAGAGAAACGTCAATGTACGGTTGCCTTTCACCTGCCTCCAGCTAAGGATCTGACTGGAGACCTGGCTTTGCAACCCAGTTATATGTCAAACCAGCAAACTTTGGGTTCACAGGCCAATGCCAATCCACTGGGCAATCAGCCAGGGTTCTGTCCATTTTTGAACCTTCATATAAATGGAAGGTATTTTTCTGGATTTAGCTTCTTTTGTTCCACCTTATGGATGCAGATTTATCATGCTGTTGTGGGTAACCGTAGTTTATTCTTTTCATTACCATGTAGTACTTCATTTTATGAATAATCTGCAATTTACATAGTCTGTTGATTGATGGTTGGGTCATTTCCAGTTGTCAGCTTTATGTATGAAGCTGTGTGGCACAGTTAAAAAAAAAAATTATTTATTTATTTATTTATTTTTAGAAAGAAGGGAAAGGAGGGAACAAAAGAGAGGGATGGAAACATCAATGTGTGGCTGCCTCTTGTGTGCCCTCAACTAGGGACCTGTCCTGCAACCCGGGCATGTGCCCTGACTGGGATTCAAACCCGCAACCCTTTGGTTTGCAGGCTAGCGCTCAATCCACTGGCCCATACCAGCCAGGGCTGTGTGGCACAGTTTTAAAGGAAAGGGGAGGAGCAGTGGAGGGACTCGAAGAGAGGTAACGTTTACTCACGCATTAATGGTTCTGGACAATGGGCCGAGGGCTGGAGATGAGAAATGCCTAAAACTGTATAGTATTTCTCTCCCTTAATCTCGCAGCTTAGACAGGGGCGCAAATAGTCAGAACAAGTGGAGATGGAGATCATGAGGCTGAGAGAACAAAGTGGTATGTGGGAGGAGCGCTGGGAGCATCAAGGCGGACTTCCCAGAGGAGGAAATATCTAAGTTGAGTCTTGAAGGGTAGGCAAGAGTTCATGAAGTGATGAAGGCCCAGAGGTGGTGAGGACAGAGAGGACAGAGCCAAGGCACTGAGGCTTGAGCAAGTGGGACTCTTAAACAGACCATGTTGCCTGAAGCACAGGAATTAGGTAGACAGAGGCTAGGTTCCCAAAGGTCTTGTATATCAGTGTAAGGAGTTTATTCTGCAGGCAACGGGGAACTCCTGAGGGATAACCCAGTCAGACCATGATGGCCATAAACTTAACTTTACTTATCATTTGCTCAATAAGTGTTAATTGAGTCCCTGTTAAGTGCTAGACCTTGTACCAGGCACTGAGAGACAATGGTGAGCAAAAAAGGTAAGTTCTTGGCCCTGTGGAGCTTGCAGTGGCGGGGGGCGGGGGGCATGGCGGGGAGGGTGATGGCAATCAATGACCCTGCAGCTGAAACAGAGCTGGGAAGGAGAGCAGTGCAAGGGCCAGGAGGCTGTGCCAGGAGCATCTGACCCAGGTAGGAAGAGCAGAAGAGACTTTTCTGGGGAAGCCATGCTTGAGAATAGTTGGAATGATGACTAGGAATTAACGACAAGGAGAGGGGCAGGAAGAGTGTCCCAGGCAGAGGGGACAGTGTGGATAATGGTCCTGGCACTGGAGGGAGCAAGGTGCATCAAAGGACTGAGCGTGGCTGGAGCCTAGAGTCACGGTGGGCAGAGGCAGGGGGAGGGCCTGATCTTGCAGGGCCTCTTGTTCTGACAGACCCGGTTTTAAGCAGAGCTGTGACAATCAGATTTGTGTTGAGAGAGGATCACTGTGGCATCAGTGTGGACAGTGGAGACAAAGGCAGATGTGGGGAAATGGGTGAGGAGGTGACTGTCACAGACCAGGCAGGAGATGATGGTGGCCTTTGCTGGGACTATGGGTGCTGGGGTGGGATGCAGCCATGGAGTGAAATGCATTGCAGGTACAATTGACCAGCTGCGCTGAGGGTTAGATCTGGGGACCAGTGCGAAGGAGGTGACGAGAGTAAGTTTTGGGACCCTGGCTTTAGACACTGGGTTGACAATGAGACTGGGCATGCTGTGCTGAGGTTGGAATGTGGAGAGCATCCTGAGTTCCGACTTGGGCAGGTAAGGTGCCTTTGAGGCATCCAAGTGATGTTTGGGTCTGATGCTCGGAGAAGAGGGAGAACCAGAGATCTACTCATGTGAGTTACCTGGGTGTCCGTGGAGGTTGGGAGGCTGGATGTGGGGCTGGGGAAATATTCAAAGGTAAGAAGAGAAGAGGGCTCGGGTCTGGGCCTTGAATCCCCATCGGTCACTGGAGGACGGAAATGGAGGTACAGAGAGTACCTCCAAGTATGGGGGGATGGCGGGAGCTGGGAGAACAGCATGGAGGCTGTGAGAAAGGACTAGGGAGCTCCTGGGAGGAGAGGTGAGGCCTTTATGAAGGAGAATTGCCAGTGCTGGAGAGGACCGAGTGTGGGAGTCAGGGAGGGGCGGAGTCCTGCTCGAATCCCAGCTTTTGGCTCTGCTCATCGGCTGCATGAGGGCAATCTAAGCTGGAGGTAGGGAAGTTTGCAGCCATCAGCATATGAACCGACAAGAATGACCAGGGGATGTGTGTGGGAGTGAGAAGAGATCCAAGAATAGCCTGAGTGACATTAACCAAGGTGAGAGGAATGGCAGGAGGGAGGTGGGAGGGACACTGGCACTCTGGTGACAACTGCTGGTCCTGCTCCAAAGTCTGTGCTGCCCTGGCTGTCCTGGTAGACTTGCTTCCCAGCATCCCTTGCAGTTGCGGCCATGTGGTTTTATTCCCACTAGTAGGATGCCCAGGAGAAGGGGGGTGGGCATCCCACTCTGCACTCCCTTTTCCCTTCCTGTGGCCTGCGCAACGCAAGGCTGTCACCCAGCTGCAGCCTGAAGTCACTGATAGTGCCCTAGGGGGCAGTGCAGCAACAGCATGGAAGGAACCTGGGTCTTTGGAGGACTTTGCAAGCAGAGATCCCCACACCTGGCATGTTCACCGGGAACATGAGAAAGAACAAAACCTTACCTTTAAAATTTTTTAAAATCCTCACTGGAGGACAAGCTTATTGATATTAGAGAGAGAGGAAGGAGGAGTGGAGAGAGAGAGAGATAAACATCGATCAGTTGCCTTCCACCAGGCCGAACTGTCCCATGTGAGCTCTGACAGGGTGTGTGCCCATGTGAGCCAGAAACCTAGGTATGTGCCCTGACTGGAAATCGAACCCACAACCTTTTGGTGTTCAGGTGATGCTCCAACCAATTAAACCACTGGCCAGGGCTACAACCTTATATGCTTTGAGCTGATGCCTTATTCTGATCTCTTGTTAAAGGGGTCTAGATGATCTAGTACAACTTAACTGCATAACCCAGCTAATATAACTAATTAGTTAAAAAAATATTATTATCTCACCCATTTCAGGACAATAATGAACAAAACAAACAAATAATCAAAACAGAACCAGATACATGAATACAATGAATAGATCTCCAGTGGGCAGAGGGGCTGGGGGAGGTGGGAGGGGAGAGGAGGGGGCAAAGAAGGGGAGCAGTTTAGTCAAGGAACTAGTATGGAAGAACCATGGACATGGACAACAAGTGGGATTGCCTTTGGGGGGATTGGATGGGGAAGGGAACAGAGGTAAGAAAAAAGGGGATGGATGTAATAAAACAACAATAAAATAAAATTAAAAATATTATTAACCTAACTAGTACAATATAAAATTAAAATACAATATAATAAAATGTTAGCCTAACTAGTGTAACTTACCTTAACTATTGGGAGAACCAAGGAAGGAGAGTGAATGAAGAAAGACAAAGTGAGGAGCAGTGTTGAATGTGGCCCAAAGATCAGATATCGTGTGGGATGAAGAAGGTCCAATGGCCTTGGCGACTAGGTCACTGAAGACTCTACTGACCCCCCTTTTCAGAGGTGTGGGGGGTGAAAAAGGGAGTAAAAATGTAAATACAGCCAATGCAGGCATCTCTTTTGAAGAAGTTGGGTGTGAAGGAAAGAAATGGAGAAAGATCTAGGAGACTCAGGGTCAAGCAGGAGTATGGCGGAACGGAAGAAGGGTGAGTGAGGAAGTGAGGCCCATGTGGAGGGACAGGGCTGGGACTCAAGGGGTCAGGGAGGAGTTTGTGCATTCACAAACATGCTCTGACTCACGCGCACGTGCGCACACATACACACGCACAAGACAACAGAGAGTGGGCATACAGGTGGGTTGGCAGCTGTGGGAGTTGGGAGGAGGAGCACTTTCTAGAGAGCTTCCATGTTCTCTGAGAAGTGGGAGACTAGGTGAGGGGTGCAGCGGGGAGGGGAGAGAGTTGAGTATGGGACTGAGGTTAAGAGAAAGAATCTGCTAAGATACAGAGACAGCTGGAAGCTGGGAAGTGGTGGAGACAGCAAACTTCCCGGGTGTGGGGGCCTTTTCCAGCTCAGCATAGCTGCTGGGTTCCGGGAGTGAGGCAGGCTCGTGGGTGGGCCCAGGGGGTCGGGGGTCCTTGCCACTAGGGCAGGGGAAGTCAAGGGCCCAGAGAGTGAGGGAATGAAGTGTGGGTCCAGGGGAGGAAGTTGGGCCAGGGGTGGGGGCAAGTATTCAGTGGAAACTGGAGAGGTGTGAGAAGAGGGTGTGGAGGTGTTGCGGAGGGCAGAGCAGCTGCGGTGGAAGAAGGGAGACAAGGTCCTGGAGAGAGGGAGGCTGGCCAATGGCTGCTGCCTCCCTGCCCTGTTTGCTGGGACCCCAAGGTTACCCAGGGTGACAGCAGGACTTGGGTTGGAGAGACACTGGGAGTCAAGAGCCAGAGTCTTTGAAATAGGAGTGGTGTGGGCATGGCAGCTGGTGACAGGAGCCCTCCCTGAGTGGCTTCCTGCAGCACCGGGTGGGCTGCGGGGCAGCAGAGGTGAGAGGTTCCCTCTGTCCACCACATGGACGTAAACAGGGAGAATAAACAATGATCTCTTACGTTTAGGGCCTTAAGATTCACCATCACTAAGACTTACATAGTCCCTACTTGTGCAATCACGTGTTTGTTTTAACAGAGGAACAGCTGAGAAAGATTAAGTAAAAATGCTCAAAGCCCCATAGTTGGGGTTCCTTACCCCACCTTCTGTCGTCTCCACAGACTAAGGTCACACGACTGTAAGGTTGTTGCCATAAAAAAAGAAGGGAGGTGTCCCTTCCCTAGGTCCCTTCCACTGGGGTATAGGGTCCTGTCTTGGGGAAACAAGTCACCTGCAGCTCCAGTAGGTGAGGGTGGGGGGAGATTGGAGATCTATGTTTGGGTTTCGGGTGATCCCTGGTCCCACGGTGAGGGCAGTGTGGCAGCATAGCCCTGTGGGGAGCCATGGGCCTCCTTTGGTGTTTTCCTGCTCTCAAGGAGGTGGAGTGGAACTGGAGAGGGGGATGAAGTGGGGAGCCCCTGTGAGGAATTGTACTTATGGCTCAAGAGGACCGGTGTGTCTGTCCACATGCGTCCATTGGTCCTATGGATAAGGGAGCCCTAGGTGTGTGTGAAGGGGTCCCTGGCTTGTTCCCAAGTCAGGAAGGTGTCTCCGGATGTGCATGCATGTAAGTGTGAGTTGAGTGTGTTTGAGAATGCACACAGTAGGTTCCTGCGTCAGGTTATCCTGAGTGCATTGAATGGGTGTCTCTTCGAGACGCACGGCTCTGAGTCTAAGACTGTGTAAGGATGTGTCCCCTTCGCATTGAGCCAGAAACTAGGTCAGCATGCAGGAGGCAGTGGAGTTAGGGATCGATTTCCAGCAGTAACAGGCTGAAAATGGGGGAAGACAGCAGGGTAGGGAAGCAGGGAGCGGGCAGGGGAAGGTGCACTTGGACCTGGGAGGCCCCCTAGCTTCTTCCTGACACCTGCCCTGGGAGGAGAGGGCACAAAAGGGAGTGGGTGGGAGGAGGGGAGAGCCTTATCACTGCAGGCTGGGAATGGGGGTGAGGGAGGCAGGCAGAGAGGTGGAGATGCTGAGGGTGTCCTGGCCTGGGGCCAGCGGGATGGGGGCCAGATGTTGCATGGAACAGCCCTCTGGGGCTTCGGGCCAGAAAAATGTCTTTTTCCCTTGCATTCCTCTCGCCTGATAGATACTACCAGATCTGCTGTAGCAAGATCTACAGCAACCTCTCTCTCCATCCCTTCCCCCTCTACCTTTACCTGAGCGGTAAAGAGAAGCTGCAGGCACACCCTGAGAAGCCTCCCTCCTGGGCGGAGCAGAGAACTGAGGGATGTCTGATCAGATAGGGCACTGAGTGCTGGCTTTAGTGAGGAAAAAGATGGACAGCATCTGTCTCCAGATACCAATGGGTCTTTGCCAGGGACCTGGGGAGGGGAAAGTGCGTTGTTTTGTTCTTTCCCCTGGGGAAGGACACCAGAGGGTCAGGACACCCTGCCCAGGGACTGGCTGTATGGGGAGGGCCTCCTGTCCTAGGGAGTGAGCATCCTTATTCCCTGGGGCTTGAGTCCCCCAATCAGGGAGATGCTTATTCGTCTGTTCCCCCTGTGCCGGCCACCCCTTCATCTGGGGTCCTTGACTGCTAATTCCAAAGCTCCCCACATCTCCCACATGAAATGAGAGTGGGGAGTCTGAATGCCAGGGCCCTGAGCGGGCAGTGAGCCCTCCCTAACGCCAGGCCTCCTTGTGGAGAACCTGCTTTCTGATGCCAGGGCCCCATGCAGCCCTGCCGCCAGCTCCCCATTCCTCCTCCATCTGAGCTGTGGCAGCAGCAGCGGCAGCAGCAGCACCTTCTTTCTCAACACCTTCCAACCCAGGCCCAGCCGAGTACCACTCAGCCCACGGCAACCAGGCAAACAGCCCAGGCGCTGGCAGCATCTTGGCTCCCGCCCTCCCCTCTGCAGCCTTCCCCGGCCCCTCCCTTCCTGTCTTCTGAATCCTCTTGACCTGGGAGGCCGTGTCCAGGCCCCATGCTGCAGGCCTTCTTTAGGTACGGGGCTTTGTATCACTGTCATGTCAGTCCAAGCCCTGCGAACTGCATGTCACCCTGGACCAAAGTGGGTATCATCTAGTCCTTTGTGGGTTCCAAGTCAGTCCAGACACCTGTGGCCACTGAAGGCTCTATCTCAGTCTAGCTCAAAGTGGGCTCCATGTATTTCCACCAATCTCCTTTGTGGGCTCCATGCGACTTGAAGCAATGTGGTCTCCGTATTAATTCATTCAAGCCTCACTGGCCTCCATGCCATTCCAGGCCCTGTGAGCTCCAGTCGGTCTGGAGCTCTGTGAACGCTCTTGTGTCGGGCAGCTGTAGGAGCCCCAACACTGGGCCGGGAGCTCTGAGTCAGCCTGAACCCAGGGAGGGAGGGGCCATATGACTCTAATCCCTCATCCCATCTTCACCAGCACCCCAGGCCGGGGACTGCTGTGAGTTCTCTGTCCACCTGAGCCAAAGTGAGCTGCATGCTGTTCTAAATAATTCCTTGTGCACCACGGCTGCTCCATTGGGGTTGGTGGCAGCACTGGAATGACCTGAGACCTGCTAGAAATGCAGAATCTCAGGCCTCACCCGGATCTCCTGAATTAGATCTTCCTGCATGGTTAATAAGACCCTCATGATTCACATGCACATTAAAGTTTGAACAACACCATTGTCAACTTAATGTCAACCTGTATCAAGGTGGAACCACACTGAGCCAATGCCACGTGAGCTCCACGACACCCATTAAAGAACCTCCAGTGCCCCAGCGGGGCTGAGGCATGGTCCCTGCAACTCCTCAGGCCTTCACCTCCTCCTCCCTCACCTGTCTCTTCTTCCTCACGGAGGCCTTGCTTCTAACCAACTTTCTCCTTCAAAACCAAACGCCCAGTCCTCTGCCCTGAGCCTCTGGCCCCCTCCACCCAGAACCCAAGCACAAAGGGCTTTTGTCATCCCCACCTCTGAGCTCTCTGCTTTGGGGATCCTCCTGCCCCCCCTCTTCCAGCCTCCCGCCGACCTCAGGCCACCCCAGCTGGAAGGCTGCTGTGGTAGTTTTCCATCCCTGCTGTTCTCTGCCTTATACACACGTTGCACAGATAGATCCAAAGACTACATCTATATATACTCCTCACCCCCACCCCCACCCCCGGACGCGTGCCTCTCCTTTGCCAGGCTGTGGTCGTGCAGTCTGTCGCTTGTGAAAGCACTGTCTCAGATTTGCATGTTTAATATTTTATCCAGGAAGCACTCCTGGCTGGGGCTCTGGGAGGTGGTGTGAATCTGACAGAATGTCAGGCTCCGGAATGGCTGCTCATGGGTGGTGGCAGTGGGACTGGAGAACGGTGACGCCAGTTCCTGGCTGCTCGTCTGGCTTTAGCATTGGGGTGGGGAGGACATATGAGGGATCAGCACCCCCGGTCTGCACAGAGAGCCTCCCTTCCTTGGGGCACACACAGCCTAATTAGAAGGGTGAACTCTGATTTGAACTTGTGTTTTAGATTCGGTGGCTCCTCCAGGTCTTGGTCATTTCAGTGTCTGGGGATTTTCCAGTGGGAAGACGCCCTTTGGCTCTGTGAGGAACTGGCGAGTCACCCGGACCCACGGCAAACCCTGGAGGAGGGCAGAGTGGGAGGGAGGAGATGAGCAGAAAGGCTGGTCTGGCTGGTGCTGTATGACCTTGAGGTGTCATTGAGCTCTCCAGGTTCCTGTGAGTGACAGGGGAGGATCATTAGCATCTTCCTTCCCTCCCAGGCACAACAGAGACCTGAGGTAGTGACTTTAGTACTGAGTATTGAAGGCACGCTCTTCTGATCCCAGATATTTGTAAAGAACTTAGCAGGCAGGAGGGGGAAGCGAGGGAGAAAGATGAGACTCTGGCTCAAGGGCAGCTGGAAAAATCTGAAGATGGAAGTGGGGGAGGGGAGCGCAGACAGACACAGGTCTTTCATTCTGACCCTGGGAGGCATGAAACACTCGATTGTGCCTGTGCCCAAAGGGTTCAGTGGGGCCTGGAGGTTAGAGGGAGAAGGGAGAGCCTGCTCCATCTCCAAGTCCCTTGGGAACAAGGTCCCCACACATTGTGCTGCTGTCTGGCAAGGCTCTGACAGAAAGGGCTTCTTAGAGATGGTAGGACAGGGCATGGCCCCAGACCCTGCTCCCCACCCCTTTGCTAAGTTTCAGGGCCTGGAGGTTTATCCATGCAGGACCTCACTACCCTGGTTAGGGGTGGAGGCCAGGAAAGGGTGAGGGGAAGGGTGGTGTGATTATCCCTCAGCTGCAACTGGGAAGCCCTCCTGCCCAGGGCTGCCTGCTCCACAGCAGCTCCCAACTGCTCCTCCCCAGGTGCCAAATTGGGAAGTTCTTCCTAGTGTCTTGCCTCAGTTCTTTCTGCTGCCTCTTCAGTGCAATTATCCCCGGTTCTGCTATATGGATGGACGAGGGGCTGCCCTCATCTCCCAGGGTTTACTGCTTTTTCTTCCCTCTTCCTGGGAAGAATCAGAAGCCTGGAGGCCCAGCCTGCCTCCGGGGTCCCTTCATCTGCCCACATACAGTGACCCTCTCCTTTGGGCATCCCTGGCATCCGCCCAGTGGTAAGGAGCTGGGAAGAAGCTTAAAGGCCTCCGGGCAGCAGTGATGGACACCACCAAGCTGCACACCACAGCACAGATATTTTAGGTGTTGGTGTTGGGGAGCCCTTTGCTCATCACAGGGACCCCCATCCAGGCCAGCAATTTATAAATGCATTTTACCCTTGAGACTTTTTGTCCAAAGGCTATTGTGCAGAAGCAGAGTGAAGCAAACATGAGAAAAGTCCAGCTGCTGTAGTGGAAGCCATTGTGAGAACCAGGGATACATGTCTGCTTTCTTCCACCTGCCCCTGGGGAGCCTCTCCTGTCCCTCCTCTCACCCCTAGAAACCCCCGAAGGCCCCGCAGGACTCCCAGGGTTTGGCAGAGTATGGTGAGAAAAACACTGATTTGCACAATCCAGTCTCTTAACTCCTGGAAGCTGCCAATCAAAGGCTATGGGCACAGGCAGAGAGAGGAGGGTGAGTGACAGTCCCACAGGTAACGACTCAAAGACAAGAGAAGAGGTAGAATGATGCTACACAGCAGACATGAGAACCTGCAGGGCTCAAGGCTGGGACCATTTAGTTCTGAGATGACCTTGATTACTTCTCAAGAGTTTCTGAGGGCAAAACTGAGAACCAACGACATGTGCCCGGAGTGGAGGCCTAGTGGTCAAGGGAGTGTCCTGCTTTCTGGAAAGGAATTAGATGAGAAATGTCAGAAAGAGTGTCCCCAACAATGGTTAAAATAGAAAAACATGGAATAACACGAATTCTTGAAGATCAACCCAAGGCTCACTGTTTTTTTTTTTGTTTGTTTGTTTGTTTGTTTTTAAGGTTTTATTTATTATCTTCATGTTTAGAGAAAGAGGAAAGGAAGGAGAAAGAGAGGGAGAAAAACATCAATGTGTGGTTGCCTGTCAAATGCTCCCAAATGGGGACCTGGCCTGCAACCCAGGCATGTGCCATGACAGGGAATCGAACCAGTGACCCTTTGGTTCACAGGCCAGCACTCAATCCATTGGGCCTCATCAGCCAGGGCTGAGTGTGTTGACTCATGCAAGGAGCTTATAGCTTTAAGGTCTTGAGCACTTGTCCTCACCTGCAGCAATTTTGGTCCCTTCACCCCTACCTCAGGGTACATTTGGCAATGGCTGGGGACATTTTTGGTTGTTATTGCAATGGAGGGGGTGCTATAGGCATCTAGTGGATAAAGACCAGGGATGCTACTAAACATCCTACAATGCACAGGACAGTCCTTGTCAACATTGCCCAGCACAAAACATCAATAGTGCCGAGGCAGAGAAACCTGGGTCTAGATGCCAGATGATACTGGAGGTTTTACTGTTTCTGTTTATTTCCCCCACTAAAATATGTTCCCAGAAATTAGAAATAATGAGTCTTCTACGTGTCTACTTCATCTGCCTCTAGTTACTTACAAATATTTGCCAGGCAAATGTGTGACGAAATGACTCACCTGCCATGGTAGGTAGTACCCTCCTTCCCATCCCACAGCCTGACTTGCCTTGTGGGGAGGCACGTCAGCTACAGGTTAATTAATTGACCCTGCAAGAGATCCTGACCCTGGGAATAAGCTGAGGAGGGCTCACCCCACAATGCCTGAGTTGTTGACCAAAAATAACAGATGCTCATTCACAAGTCAATTTGCACATCATTTGCATGTTTCTTTGAATATAATTTGCACATTGCTCCTTTAAAGTCAAAGGCACAGTCTCCCTCCCTGCCTTTTCTACCTTGGCCTCTTTGCTCTTTCTTTGCTTACTCTCTGGGGGAACACCCACCTGTTGGGCCCACATCTACTTAGTTAGGTTGCCCAGGACCTACAAGAAAACCTAGGAAACCTATTCATGGAGAGATTAAAAAAAAAAAGGAAAAGAAAAAAGGCAGGCCCCTTGCGTTTTGCACAACCTTTACGGTCAAGATCAAGGCCTTTCGGGTTTCAACACTTGAGTTTTAACATGACTTCTGCCATTCCACAAATGACATCATCTTGAGCAATTTATTTAGTCTCTACCCCTCAGTCCCCTCATCTGTGGAATGGGGGTAATGATACTTACCTCATGAATTATTGTGATGACTCAACTAGAAAATCGATTCAAGTGCCAGGCAACTGGTAGGCATGCAAGAAATGGTAACTGTGCGCTCACTACTGTGCACGGTTTCTCTGAATGAGCTGTCACCTGGGCAGAACTGCTTCTCTGAACTTCTCACTCTGCTGTCAGTCCCTTAGCTGCTCTCTTTTTCCTTCTTGAAGCTCTCTTTTCTTGCCTTTGGGTTGCCACTATCTTCTGGTTTGCCTCCCCCTTGCTGGCCACTCCTTGGTCTGATTCCTTCACCATCCTGCCTCTAAAGTTTAGAGGGCCCCAGGGCTTTGTACCCTCATCTTTTGTTCTTGGGAGCCCATGGCTTTCACCATGCTGTGATTTCTCCAGCTTGGAGACTTGTAACAATACCTACATGATCTTGCTCTCAGCTTGAATGTCTATAAGGCATCTCAAAATGAACCTTGTGATTTCAAATCCTTTCCCTCTCCCAGGATTCCCTACTTTGGCAAATGGACTGTGATTTACCCAGTTGCTTACATCCAAAACTCCAGCATAAGTCTTTAATTCCTCTCTCCCTCACTCCCTGTATTAGTTATCTATTGTTGCGTAACAAAATACTCCCAAAACTTACTGTCTTCAAACAATAAGCATTGTTTATCTCACTCATACATGCTTCTTTGGGTCAGGAATCCCGAACTGACTTGACCGGGCTCAGGGACTCTCATTACATTTCAGTCAGGATGTCAGGGAGGTTGTAGTCATTTAAAAGGCCTCCTTCTAAGGGGCCCCATTCACATGCCTGTTCAGTTAGTGCCGATGGCTGGCGAGAAGCCTAAATGCCTAGCCATGTGGACATCATAGAACTCTTGAGGGTCCTCACAATGTGGCAGCTAGTTTTCCCTGAAGTGAGTGATCTAAGGGGGCTTGGGGGGCGGGGGGTGGGGCGGGGAGCTTCAATGCCTTTTCTGACCTTGTGTTGAAAGTCACACACTGTTCCTTCTGTTGTATTCTGTTTGTTAGAAATGAGTCATTTATAACACATTTCTAACACAGTCAGTCTGTGTTCAGGGGGAGAAAAATAAGTTCCATGTTTTGAAGGGAGGAACCTCAAAAAATTTGTGATCATGCTTAAAAACCATTGCCTAAATATGGCTTGCATTCTCTATCCTCTTCATCTCCACTGCCACCATCCCAGTCCTAGTCACCCTCATCGCTCACCTGTGCCACGGCAGTGGCCTCAGGACTCTTGCCTGTCTACAATCCACTCTCCACCAGGCAGCCGGGATGGCTGTGGGTCAACATAAGTCAGATAAGAGGGCTTCTTGTTAATGGTGATAAATTGCATCTCCTTTTTCTTTTATGATCTCACAAAAGTGTTAGTAAAGAAAGAAGAAAGGCATAAATCCACAAGGACAAAGAAAATGGTATTTCAGCAGCTAAAGGATTTCAGCAATGTTTTGAAAGATTGGAAGTGCATTAGGAAAGAGTCATAGACTTAGCTACCAGGACAGAGAAAGGCAGATGGTAAGAGAGGGAAAGGGATTTGGAGGCACCAGAGGGGCAGAGGGGCAGACAGCCAGAGGTGAGGAGTGGCATAGAAGAATAGTTGACCCCTCCACCATTGCTCTGCACAGAAAGGCAGAACCAAGGTTCCTAACTACTCCAGGCAGAAGACCAGAGGTTTCTTATCTGAAGAAATTAAAAGGCTCCAAAGAAAAATTCCATATATTAACTAACATTTGGAGGGTTTCCAGTGAAACTGCTGGCTCTTTGCCCGATGACTAAAAAGCAGAATCCACCAGTAAAAAAAACCCCACTTGTGCCTATGGAACTTCCAATCTGCTTTTTAATGCTTTTCCCTTAAATACAAATGGCTGAGCAAGGATCACCTGACAAAGAAAACTCCTGCGTCAGTTTCAGTTCTCTGGGAAACAGACACCAAATGCAGTAGGAGAGCATGAGGTCTATTGTGGGGAATGCTCGTGCAGAGTAAGGAGAAGAGGGGACAGAAGTAGACAGGGACAGTCTTCAGACTAAGATGCAGGACCAACAGGAGAGTCTCGGCCAGTTTCAGAGCCAAGATTGTCCAGCAGAGGATCCTGCTGGGCTGAAATGTCCATACTGCCTCCCAGAACCATGCTCAGCAAATGACTGGAGTTGCCTGGGGTGAGTGTCCCTCAGTTCAAATGCTGTAGCAGATAGAGAAAGCGTTGCAACTGAAGTTCAGGAGCTGGCAGCCCTCCTCATGGCGATTGTCTCTAGAAGCATGAGCTGGGTGGCACCTCCCCTTGACTGCTACCCTCCCAGCATGAAAGAAGGACAAGATACAAAAGGAGAAAGAAAAGCTAAGACAGGAGAAAAAACCCAGCCAACATAAACATACTCCTGACAATGAATATTCTCTTTAATAGCTTTTTTTTTTTAAATACAATGCAGTGAAAGAAAAGAGCCATAAAGAGTAAGAACAAGTTCTCAGAAACTAAATATACAGTAATAAGGTTGGAAAGGTAAAGCAAACAAAGCAAAAAATCACTCAGTAGCACAAAAAGACAAAGATGAAATTTGTTGAGGACCATTAAACACTAGGTGTTGTTCTAGTCTGTGGTGATGAATGCAGATAAAATCCACGACCCTTGCTTTTAAGATTCTACTCAGGAGAGAAATGCGTGGAGAAGAGGATAGACTATGTGGTGAATGAGTTCCGAAGGCACACTACTTGACTAATAGGAGTTCCAGAAATAGAAGACAGCAATGAAAAGGGCAGGGCATTGACAAATAATTAATACAGGAAACTATCGCAGACTTGAGGGACATGAATCTCCAAAATGAATGATTTGATTCTGCTTTGGTCCAAGATGGGATAACAGCAAATGGATTTACCACCCCTCCTGAACCACTGAAAAAACAGACAAAATGTATGAGATGATGGGGTTGAAATACTAGAAATCAGTCAGCACAGGACAACGCTCCCTGGGAGAAGAAAGATGAAACTGTAGGTCCTGCAGTTGCCCCACCCCTACATCCTGGATGGAATTTCTGGGCCACAGCACAGGAGGGGTAATTCAGAGTCTGGTGGTCTACCTGAGTTTTAGTAAATGCCTACAGTTGTGCAACCAAGATGCTAGATTTTTTTTTTGTGTGTGTGTGTCAAGATGCTAGATTTAAACTCAATTGCATGAATAATCACAATCAATGGTCTAGACAACCCAATTAAAAGGCAGGTATGTGGAATTTAAGGGAAAAAAATAAACTAATGAACAACCATACACTGATGTTTCTCTCCCTTGCTTCCTCCCTCCCTTCCCCTCTCTCTAAAAAAGAAGAAGAAGAAGAAGAACCAGAGGCATGAGTACATGGAACAGATTGACAAATGTCAAGGGGGAGGGGGTGCGGGGCAGGGGGGACTGGATAAAACAAGGTGAAGGGATTAGCTAAAGAACATACATGCATTACCCGTGGATACAGACAAGAGTGTGGTGAAGGCCAGGGGAAGGTGGGTGGGGGCTGGGTGAAGGTGGGTAAAGGTGGAGAAAATGGGGAACACCTGTAATAGTGTCAACAACAACAAAAAAATGTTTTAAAGGCAGATAAAAAGGAAAGACCTAACTATATGCTGTCTGCAAGAAGCCCACTTTATTTACTTATTTGTCTTTAAAAATCAGCAATTTACTTTTCCTTTAAATAAAAAATACAATAAATGTAAGCCTAAAGTGCTTATGAACTGATAGAATCACATTTTGGTGAATCAGGACTGAGAGCAATTTCTTTACCTTGGCCTTGTTGACATTTTGGGTTGGGTCATTCGGTCTGGGACTGTCTTGTGCATTGTGGAATGGTCAATAGCAGCCCTGGCTCTTGACCCACTAGATCCCAACTGCACCCTCTCCTGGTCCTCACAGCCAAAAATGTCCCTGGGTCAAGATCACCCCTGAGGGTGAGAGCTGCTGCCTGGCAGGATTCTTACATGGTCTGCAGGAAAAACAAGGCCAAACACTAGCAGTCTCACGTAGTTCTTAAATTGCTGCCAAGCTGAATTTTAGCCACATCACCAAAAACATTTCATGCAGTATCAGTCCTGTGCTAGTTCCCCCAAGGAAGGGCTGCCCAGAATGTCCTAGGATGCACCAATCCTCCCCTTTCACAGAGCTCTTGCCATCAGGGCTGGGCCTCCACCTCAGAGATGACCCTTGGTTTAAATCAAAGACAAAGCTCACTTTAAAAATAAAGGCATAAGCCCTGGCTGGTAGCACACTGGATAAGGCACCGGCCTGCAAACCCAAAGGTCGCAGGTTCAATTCCCCAGCCAGAGCACATAACCAGGTTGCAAACCAGGTCTCCAGTCAGGTCTGTGGCTGGAGGCAGGTGAACTGCAACCATACATTGATGTCTCTCTCCCTTTCTGCCTCTCTCCCTTCCCCTCTTTCTAAAAATAATGAAATAAAATATTAAAAATAAATAAATAAATAAAGGCACAAGTAGTTAAAAGGAAAAAGATACACCATGCTAATATGAATCAAAAGAATGTTGGAGTGGTTATATTAATATAGACTGTGTCATGCTAAGGCTGGGCAAAAGAGCTCTATTAATATAGGACAAAAATAGCCCTGACAGGTGTGGCTCAGTGGTTGGGACCTTATCTCTCACAAGGAGAAAGGCTTTGTGTTGGATTCACCAGCCAGGCACATGCCTAGGTTGCTGGCCAGGTCTCTGGCTGGGCGCATGCAAGGGGCAACTGATCAATGTTCTTCTCCCTTTCTTTCCCCTTCCCCTCTTTCTGAAAATAAAGTAGACAAAATAATTTCAGAGCAAAGATTATTACTAAGGATAAAGAGGGCCATTTCATAATGATAAAGGGTCATTTCAAGAGGACATAATTCTAAAGGTCTATTCATCTAATAACAGAGCATCAAATGCATAAAGTAAAAACTGAGAACTGTAAGGAGAAATAAACATATTTACAAATATAGTCAGATTTTAACACCCCCCTCTTAGTAAGTTATAAAAGGAGTGAGCACTGGTTTGATTCCCAGCCAGGGCACATAACCAGGTTGCAAACCAGGTCTCCAGCCAGGTCCATAGCTGGAGGCAAGTGAAAGGCAATTATATATAGATGTTTCTGTTCCTCTCTGCCTCTCTCCCTATCCCTCTCTCTAAAAATAATAAATAATACCTTTTTAAAAAAAAGGGAGAAAAGAGAAGTGGAAAGAAAATCTGCAAGAGTATAGAAGATTTGATCAAACCTATTAACTATACATATGTAATATATAACTATAGTTCAACAATATAGTTGAACTATAGTTCAACTATTATATTGAACTATATCTACCTATTAACCATATTTAATTATATATATTTCTATGTACACTGTTATATTGCCTGTGAATAATGATGATAATGTCTTCCTTTTTAAATCATGTACCTGTTATACAATTTTCCTGCATTATTACATTGATTAGGATTTCTAGAACATTGTTAAATAGTGATGATAGAGACGTCCTTGTCTTATTTTCTATCTCAGAGGAAAGCTTTCAATATTTTGGAATTTATTCAATTAAGGACACTTTTTTCTTCCCACTTTACTGAGAGTTTCCTTTTCTTTCTTCTTTTTTAAAAATATTTTATTTATTTTCAGAGAGAGGGAGCGGGAGGGAGAAAGAGAGGGAAAGAAACATTAATGTATGGTTGCCTCTCACACATCTCCCTACCAGGGACCCATCCCACAACCAAAGCATATGCCCTGACTGGGAATCGAACTGGTGACCCTTTGGTTTGCAGGCTGGCACTCAATCCACTCAGCCACACAAGCCAGGGCTCTTCTTTAAAAGTTAAGAATTGGTGTCAATTTTTTTTTCAAATTCTTCTGCATCTATTGAGATAATCATATGGGCTTTGTGCTTTATTCTGGTAAAGAGAAGAATAATATTGTTTGACTATCTAATGTTAAATCAATTGTGCATTCCTGGAGTAAACCCAATTTTGTAGTCATGTTTTTAATTCATGTTATTGCACTAGCTTTGCTAATATTTTGTTGGATTTTTTCCATTTTTTGTTTATAAGGGAGACTGACTTATAATTTTCTTTTCTTTGTAATATGCTTATCATGTTTCAATATCAAAGTTATAATGGCCTCATACAATGAACTGGGGAGAGTTTATTGTATGAGTTTTGCATCTCATTCTTAAATATTTGGAAAATTTTACTAGTGAAGCCATTTGGGCCTGTAGTTTTCTTTGTAAATAGGCTTTCAACTATTGACTCAATTTTCTTTTTTTTTTCTTTTCTTTTTTTTTTTTTAATCAACGTATGGTTGCATTTCACCTGTCTCCAGCCACAGACCTGACTGGAGACCTGGTTTAGCAACCTGCTTATGTGCCCTGGCTGGGGAATCGAACCTGCAACCTTTGGGTTCACAGGCCAGCGCCTTATCCATTGTGCTACCAGCCAGGGCTCTCAATTTTCTTAATGGATATAGCATTAGTTAAAATTTTAACTTACTCTTGTGTCAGTTTTGGTAAGTTATGCTTTTAAAGAATTTTCCCACTTCTAAATGTACAGATTTATTAACATATAATAATTAATATCATCCTTTTATTATTTAAAAAACTTAAAAAATATTGTATTTATTATTTTTAGAGAGAGGGGAAGAGAGAGAGGCAGAGAGGGAGAGAGACATCAATGTATGTTTGCCTTTCACCTGCCTCCAGCTATGGACCTGGCAGGGGACCTGGCTTGCAACCTGGTTATGTGCCCTGGCTGAGGAATCGAACCAGCGACCTTTGGGTTTGCAGGCCAGTGCCTTATCCACTGTGCCACCAGCCAGGGAGATACTGACTTCTAAAAGCCACTTGGTCTAGCAATTACTGAAAGAGATGTGTTTAAAATATCCAACTATGGCCCTGGCTGGTGTGGCTCAGTGGATTTGACCACCAGCCTGCAGACTAAGGAGTTGCCAGTTTGGTCCCTGGTCTGGGTTGTGGGCCAGGTCCCCAGGGCCCCATCTGGGGTGTGCCAGAGGTAACAGATTGCTGTTTCTCTCACATGTCATGTTTCTCTCCCTCTTTCTTCTCCTTTCCCCTCTCTCTAAAAATAAATAAATAAATATTAAAACAAATATCCGACTATGATTGGAGATATGTCTATTTTGCCTTTAATTCTGCCAGTCTTTGCTTTATATATTTTGAGGGTATACTATTAAATGCATATAAAGTTAAAACTGTTATGTCTTACTATTGGATTAACACTTGTATCATCATAGAACATCCCTCTTTGTTTCTGGTAATTCTTTTTGACATAAAGTTTATTTTGTCTAATAGCTACACCACCTTTATTTTGGTAAGTGCTTGCATTATATCTTTCTTCATCCTTTATATTTTAAAATATATTTTTATTATTCATTTTTATTTTTATTTTATTTTTTAAAAATTTTTTAAAAAATATTTTATTTATTATTTTTAGAGAGAGGGGAAGGAAGAGAGGCAGAGAGGGAGAGAAACATCAATGTATGGTTGCCTTTCACCTGCCTCCAGCTATAGACCTGGCTGGAGACGTGGCTCACAACCTGGTTATGTGCCCTGGCTGGGGAATTGAACCAGTGACCTTTGGGCTTGCAGACCAGCACCTAATCCACTGTGCCACCAGCCAGGGCTAAAACATATTTTTAAAGATCTTATTCATTATTTTTAGAGGGAAGGGCAAGGAGGGAGGAAGAAAGGGAGAGAGAAACATCAATATATGGTTGCCTTTCACCTGCCTCCAGCTGTGGACCTGGTTGGAGACCTGGTTTGCAACCTGGGTATGTGCCCTGACTGGGAATCGAACCAGTGACCCTTGGGTTCGCAGGCCAGTGTTCAATCCACTGAGCCACACCAGCCAGGGCGCAAAAGATTTTCATCTCTTGACTTGGATATTTTGAGTATGTCAGCTATCTCCACATAGTATAATGTTGATTGTTCTCAATTAATGTCTCAATTTGATCACTCTCACCTTCAACTGGTCTACCTGACTGTGGAGCATCATCCAGTGAGAAATCTCCAGCACGAAACTCTGCAGACCACTTTTGACACATCTGATCAGTCACAGCACCTTCTCTATTCTCTGCACAAATCTTTTCTTTTGTGTTTCAGTTGTGTTTTTACTTTTCTTGAAATAATAAAGCACAATATGCTAAAAATGTTGATTATTTTCTTCCACCTTCAATATTAAAATGGCTACACAAAAATTCACTGATATGAATAATTTTTTTAAATGCACACTTACATGATAGCTGTTACAATATAATCTAAGAAAATTGTTTCAAATGAAGCTAAAGATAACTAAATGGTACTTATGGAAAAAGAACAAACGAACTCTTTGGCCTGGAGATATTAATGTGGCAACTGCTAGAATTAAAACCATAGGAGTGCTGGGGTGTGAGAATTGAAGCAGACCTGGAACAAAAAACCTGGAGGACATTTCATAGCTGGTTTGAGCCAAGGAGGTTTAGAAAAAGTGATTAGAGAAGGAATAAGAGGAAAACCGAGAAAGTTTAGTGTCCTAGAAGCTGGGAGGAGAGTATGTTTTACGAAGAGGGAAATGGGTAACCAACATATGTTGCTGAGAAGTCAAATTCGATAAAACAGTTGTGGCACAGCTTTGGAAAGAGAAGTTTGAATGGAGTTGAGGGGGAGGGGAGTTGCAGTCTACCAGGCTGAAGTAGACTGCAGAGTGGAAGGCAAGGAAAGAAGACACATTTAGATCACTATTCCAGGAATTGGCAAACTTTTCCCATAAAGGGTCAACTAGAAAATATTCCAGGCTTTGCAGTCTGCAGCTATGGTCACAACCACAACTCAGACATTATCGTGCCAAAGTAGCCAGAGACAAAGTAAGTAAGTGTGTGGCTATGTCCCAACAAAACTATACTTATAAAGATAGGCGGCAGGTTACATTAGGCCTCTAAGCTGTAGTGTGTTGACCCCTGGGTTAAAGAACTCTGGGGACATTAAAATGTGCTGCTCAGATTTCTTTCGAGGAAACCTGCCACGTGGAACGTAGTTGATGGACAGCCCCAGCTGCTCCTAAATGACTCACTCCTTCATTGCGTTTGTATTCAGGCCATGTTTCCCCTGGGCCACTTCTAGCCAATGGCTGGACATGGCCTGGGTACTAGTGCTGGCACATTCCTATGGGGCTTTGTACTCTTCTAATAGGCAATTTTGGCTTGAGGGTTTTCTCCATCGGTCTATCTGAAAGCTCCTTAGAACTGCTCTGCAGTCTGAGACTCTTTCTGCCCAATCCTCCTTCATTCTTTCTTGGCTCTCACTGTGCGACACTGGCATTGTGGTCTGAAGGTGCTCCAGGCCTGCTCTCGATCCTACTCCTTCATCCTTCACAGCCATTTCCCCCAATAAATCTTTTGTACATCTTACCTTATGTAGGACTCTGCTTTTCAGAGAACCGAAACTGCCACAACATCATGGCTTGTTTCTTGCTCAGGCTACATGGTCGTCACGGGTTGACATGAGGCTCTGCTCCCCATCATACTCAGAGCGTGGGTTAGATGGCGTCTCTACCAGTTAGGTTATTGATGATCACACAGTGCTCGGGGGAGTGGAACACGGCAAATTGTGCACCAGTTCTTAAAAGCACCCTCCTGGAAGTAACAACACGTATCACTTCCATCTAACTTTCATCAGCCAAAGCAAGTCACATGGCTATGCCTAACTTCAAGGGACAGAAAAATTAAATTTTATCATGTGCTGGGAAGGACCAGACACAAAATACTGATGGAATTGTCCTGGTGACAACTGAAATCACTCTTTCAAACAGTTTACGGAAGAGAAAAAGAAAATGTTGGAAGCTGTTGTTTTAGACAGTGATTGATCAAAATAGGTGCTTGATAAATATTTCTTCAGTGAATGGTTAGATGCTCTTTGGAAAAATGTAAGTCATAGAGACTGTGTGTAGGGTTAGAAGTACATTTCCTTGGTGCCCATGGCCACTCCCTTAGAGAATGCTAATAACGTGTGTGTTTGTGTCTTTCCAGGCTTTTTTTGTGTGCATAGACATGGCATTTTTTTTTTTTAAGAGTTTTATTCTTTATTTTCAGAGAGAGTGGAAGGGAGAGAGGCAGAGAGGGAGAGAAACATCAATGTATGGTTGCCTTTCACCTGCCTCCAGCTACGGACCTGGCTGGAGACCTGGCTTGCAACCTGGTTATGTGCCCTGGCTGGGAATCGAACCAGCGACCTTTGGGTTTGCAGGCCAGTGCCTTATCCAGGAGTTGAGTGAATATTTTAAAGGACAGATTAAATAATAAGATTATTGTTGTTTTGCAAGGGACAGGCATGTAATTCAAATGGGTTTTAGTAAAAAATAGAAAGAGAGAGAGGAGGAGGGCTTTATTGGTTCACATAGCTAAATTCCTAGGGGCAACTGACTTCAGGCACAGCTGGGTCCAGATGACTGACCTTTGTCTGCATAAATCTCTCTAATACAAGGCTTTGGTTTCCTTTGTTTTGGTTTCATTCTCAGAGTGGCTCTTTCTTGTGAAGTCAAAACGGGCCATGGAGTTGGAGACACAGTCCGCCTGCTCTTTTTCCTGGGAAATTGGAAAGGTCACAGGGTGGTCTCTAATTTTGCCCTTATTTTGATTCCTGCCTGAGGAGGGTGGAATACACTGATTGGTTAAGCCTCAGTCTCATGCCTTACCTGAAACTTGGAGGTGGGCCAGCCCCGCAAAACCACAAGGGCGGAAGAAGAGTGGTTCTCCAGAGACTGTGGGGCAGGGAGAGGCCTGTTGCTAGAGATGCTGAGCAAGCTGAAACAACGGGTTTCCATGAAAAGGGAGTGACTTTCTTAAACGGTTTAACATTTTGATGAGTTACTGATAAATTCCCTCCAAAACTGTTGCACCATTGTGTATTGTCACCAACCACATATTCAAGTTCTTTTTTAGCAGCTCTCACGTGAACACTGAACATTGTCAATTTTATTCATCCCCCGCCCCCCAGTTTGGTGGATATTATTGTTTTGATTTGTATTTCCCTTACCCTAGTGTCAGCAACTTTTATGTTTTTAGCTTTTCGTGTTTATTTCGTAAATTTCCTTCACAATACTTAGGCTCTTCCCCCTCCCTTTTTTTCCTAATGGATTTTCTAACTTTTTCTTTCTGATTTGTAGGCACTGATTGTGTATTAGGGATAATAATGAACCTTCTATGCCTTAAGTGTTGCAAATATTCCCGGGTTAGCATTCAGCTTTTAACTTGGTGGTGCCTTTCATTGTAATCAGATCTGTTGATATTTTTCTTCGTGGTTTGTGACTTTCATGTCTTATAAAGGTCTCATCCTAAATTATAAAAAACATCCTTGTATTTTCTTTCAGGTGTTTTGTTAGTTTAACTCATTATACTTAGTTATTTAATCCACCTGAAATTCATTTTTATGTTATGTATTTAACTTAAGTATTTATTTTCCATAGATAGATAGCCATTTATTCTAGCACTGTCTTCTTTCCTTGCTAGTTTGAAATATTGTTTCTTTTTAATTTTAATTTTTTTAAAGTTTTTTATTTATTGATTTTTAGAGAGAGAGAGACAGACAGACAGAGACAGGTTGATTTGTTGTTCCACTTATTTATGCATTCATTGATTGATTCTTATGTGTGCCTGACTGGGGATCGAACCACTGATATTAAACTCACAACCTTGATGATTCTTTAAGCAACTGAGCTACCCAACCAGTGCTTTAAATGCTGCTTTATCATAAGTCGAATTCCTACGTGGTGAGAGATGGAGATGAGAGGTATCTTAAAAGGTAAAAGTGGATGAGAGAGTGACAGGGATAAAAGAATCCAAGATGACCACCTGTCCTATCTGAGCGATTATGTGAAATGATGAAGAAGGAAGAGGCACATGAATAGGGAAGAGGGGTGTGGAATGGGGAGAAAAGTCCTTAGGTCAGTTTGAGGCATGTTTAGGACTTTGATGTGCTTATAGACATCAAGAATATATTTAATAGAAATACTTAAAAAAAACTTTATATTACAATATTCACTATATGAGAAAGGTTTTTGAGACTGCTTCTGGATTATTTGTTCTATTGATCTGTTTGCCTATTCATTTACTTGGTCATTCCACAAATGTTTGTTAAGTACTTACTATGTGTGAAGACAAATCTTTTTCTTTTTCTTTTGTTTAAAAATATTTTATTCATTATTTTTAGAGAGAGGGGAACGGAGGGAGGAAGAAAGGGAGAGAAATATCAATGCACGGTTGCCTTTCACCTGCCTCCAGCTGGGGACCTGGCTGGAGGCCTGGCTTGCAACCTGGTTAGGTGCCCTGGCTGGGAATCAAACCATTGACCCTTGGGTTCAAAGGCCAGTTCAATCTACTGAGCCACACCAGCCAGGCAAGACAAATCTTATTCTTACTGTAATACCAGCTCCTTACACATCATTGGTAATGCAAGAGCTTTCCACCCAGACCATTTTTATTTTAAAAACATTTTAAAATATGGGACTCATTTACTCTTCCAGGTGAATTTTAGAGTTACCTTTTCTAGTTTCAGTTAAACATTCCATTGGAATTTTAAACTGGAGTTGGATTTATAGGGTAATCTGGAGAGAATGGATAGCTTTACCAAAGCATTCTTCCATTGTGTTAAAATGGCATGTATTTCTCCATTGATTCAAGCCTGATTGTATATCCTAGGTAAAAGTTATTCATATGTATTTTAGGGCTTTAATCACTATTGTGAATTAAATAATCTTTTTCTAACATTTTATTTTATTTTTATTTATTTTTTGCCATTTTATTAATTTTATTGTAAGATTTTATTTATTATTTTTAGAGAGAGGGGAAAGAAGAGAGGTAGAGAGGGAGAGAGACATCAATGTATGGATACCTGATGGAGACCTGGCTTGCGACCTGGTTATGTGCCCTGGCTGGGGAATTGAACCAGAAACTTATGTGTTTGCAGGCCGGCACCTTATTCACTGTGCCACCAGCCAGGACGTTTTTCTAACATTTTAAACTTGGATTTTGTTGCCAAAAAAGAAAGCTGCTGATTTATCTGTATTTTCATTTTAACTGGCCATTTCATTAAATTTGCTGATAAGATCTATAAGGCTTCAATTAGATCTTTGACTTTTCTAAGTAGATAATATAGTTTTCATGTAGTGATGATTTTGCTCTTTTTTCCAATATATTTCATTTCCTTTTTTCACATTAACTCTTTTGTTTTATTTGATTATTGCTTCTTTTTGTTTACCTTTGTATAGCTGCATTGACTAATTGGCAAGACATAAACTACACGCGTTTAAACTGTACAATTTGAAAAGTGTTCGCATATGAATGCACCCAGGAAACCATCACTATGTCAAGTAATGAAGCTGTTTATCACCCCCTAAAGTTTCCTCATGTCCTTTTTTCATCCCTTGTTCCTGCTCCTCTCCTCTTCCTCCCCTCATCTCTAGGCAACAACTGATGTGTTGTTATCTTTGACTAAGGATAAGTTTGCATTTTTAATAGATATTGCATTTATTATACATATACATATATATAAAAGCATACAGTGTACGCTCTTCTCTTTTTCGTTTTTAATTTTCAAATGTAATTTAATGTGATAAATGTAGTTTGCTGAAAACAAATCAATAATGCTGAAGTTAGTAACAAAAAGCCTGTCCCTCTTGGCCATTTCTAGATTCAATCTGCATTTGTATTTTAACTTTATGATACCCATACAGAAGATGCTTGTTCACAAACATAGAATATGTAAAATTGTCTTTAAAAACTTCAAGTTCTAGTCAAGGAACATATACGTCCATGGACTTGGACAACAGGGTGGGAGAGGGTGGGGTCTGGGTGGAGAAGTGTAAAGTGTTACTCTTTTCCGTCTGCCTTCCTAAATATATTATTTAATATAATAATTTTGAAATTCATTTGTACTGTGTGTATCAACTGTTCATTGCTTTTTATTGCTAACTAGTATTCCATTGTATAAATATGTTATAATTTGTTTGTTCATTCACTGTTGAAGGACATTCGGGTTTTTAGTTCTTGGCTATTACAAATAAAGCTGCTATAAATATTTACATATACAACTTTTTTGTATGGTTATATGCTTTCATTTTTCTTGGGTAAGTAATAACTTATAAGGGGAATTGCTGGTTAAAGGGTAAGTGTCTGTATAACATTTAAAGACATTGGTAAACTGATTTCCAAAGTAGCTGTATTAATTACATTTCTATTAGCAATGTGCGTGAGTTCAATTTGTTCCACATTCTCACTAACACTTGGTATTATCATTTTAAAAAAAGTTCATGCTTCTAATGGTGATATCTGATTGTGTGTGTGTGTTTTTATAATGTTCGAAGTAGTAGATTATTATTTTTTTTTAAGATTTATTTATTTATTTTTAGAGAGAGGGGAAGGGAGGGTGAAAGGAAGGGAGCGAAACATCAATGTGTGGTTGCTTGCCGTGCACCCCCAACTGGAGACCTGGCCCAGAACCCAGGCAGGTGCCCTGACCAGGAATCGAACCAACGACCCTTTGGTTCATAGGCCCGGTGCTCAGTCTACTGAGCCATACCAGCCAGGGCTAATTGTGGTTTTAATTTGCATTTCCCTAACAACTGATAATGAGTATCTTCCCATATGTTTGTTTCTCATCTATATATCTTCTTTGTTGAAGTGTCTGTTCAAATATTTTGCCCACTTTATTTATTTACTTATTTAAAAAAGATTTTATTTATTATTTTTCAGAGAGAGGGGAAGAGAGAGAGGCAGAGAGGGAGAGGGACATCAATGTATGGTTGCCTTTCACCTGCCTCCAGCTAAGACCTGGCTGGAGACCTGGCTGGATACCTGGCTTGCAACCTGGTTATGTGCCTAGCTACGTTTGGGTGCTCAGACTGGCACCTTATCTGCTGTGCCACCAGCCAGGGCTATTTTATTTTTAAAGATTTTATTTGATTATTTTAGAAAGAGGGGAAAGGAGGGAGGGAGAGAAACATCAATGTACGGTTGCCTTTCATGTGCCTCAGAGCCTGGCTGGAGACCTGGCCTGCAACCCAGGTATGTGTCCTGAATGGGAATCAAACCGGCAATTCTTTGCTTCACAAGCTGGTGCTCAATCCACTGAGCCACACCAGCTAGGGCTCTTTTGCTTATTTTAAAATTGGGCTAATTTGTTTTCTTATTATTGAGTTTTGAAAGTTTTAAAAAATATATTCTGGTTAAAAGTCCTTTATCACATATATGCTTTGCAAATACTATACTTTCCCAGTTGGTGGTTTATCTTTTTATTCCTTTAACAGTGTCTTTCAAATATCAGAAATCCTTAATTTTGATAAATTACACTTTTTCAAATTTTTCTTTTAAGGAGTTGTATCTAAGAAATCTTGCTTAACCCAAGGTCACAGGGATTTTCTCCTATGTTTTCTTTTTCTTTTTTAGATTTTATTTATTTATTTTTAGAGAGAGGGGAAGGGAGGGTGAAAGAGAGGGAGAGAAACATCAATGTGTTGTTGCCTCTTGCACACCCCTAACTGGGATCTGGCCCACAACCCAGGCAACTGGGACTTGAACTGGTGACCCGACCCTTTAGTTCACAGGCCAGCGCTCAATCCACTGAACTATACCAGTAGGGCACTCTGCTTTTCTGAGCCTCAGTTTTATCAACTCTAAAATGGTATTTTCATACACACCCAAGGTTAAATTAAATAAAATGTCCTAAGTGTTTAAGAATGACCCTAACTATGATTATTTTGTATTCCCTAGACTAGACTCTGATTTCCCCATCCCTCCTCCAGAAGCTCCTTGATTTTGACCAGATGGCTATTCCACTGCTTACTCAGGCTGATTCTGCCCACCCCTTGAAAGTGAAAACCTGGGGTTCCATTCCTTGGGCTGCATCTGGGCCTTGGAGGCATTCCCTGAACCCTAGGCTCTTACAGTCTCCAAGATTCCTGCATCAGATTCAGAGCTGGATCTAGACAGGGGGCTGGGTAGCCAGCAGTCTGCAACAGAACAAAGAGTAGAGGCTGCAGATGGCTGGGGAGAAGGATCGGTCTGTCATCAGCCACTCCAGGCCACTGCGGTGGCCTGGGCTAGGCATGGTGGGGCAGGAAGGGGCCTTGCTGACCTCACAGGGTTGGAGCAGGGCTGCTTACCTGGGAGGCTGGCAGTGACAGAATACACAGTCAGCTTCCCCAGGCAAAGCACCCCACTTCCAACTGTGTTCTTCCTGTTTTTTGGATCTAGAAGGAGGGAATACCAGAGGAACTCTCTGGGGCTCCCACAGTCAGTAGGTAGAACTTTGTGGGAGCAATTTTTGTGTGCCTTCTCTGTGCCTACGACCCGTTCTCCTCTCAATCCTTATCTTAGTCTCCAATTTGGAGACCAGAGGCTGGTTTCTGTTTCCTGTTAGCCCTCGACGTTTAGAAGAGGATCCTGCTCCTACTAGGTGCTCAGTAAATACTTGTTAGCTGTCAAATGAATGTCAGGCACTGTGCCACATGACTTAATGTCTGTGCCCTCAGCTCCATTTTACAGAAGAGGAGACTAGGGAACAAAGAAGCTAAGTGCCCAGGGAAGAATAAAGCAGAGGATGAGATGGGAGAAGGGATCTGAATTCTCCTTCCATCACCAATTACCTTTGTGTCATCGGGCAAGTCACTTAACTTCTCTGAGCCTCCATTTTCTCACCTGAGATTGGCTGTCTCATGGGTTGGTGCAAGGCCCTGGAGGCTGCCCTGGGGTGGAGCCGGAGAGAGAGAGGGTTGAAGGCTGGAGAGTCATTTCTTTGGAAAAAAGCCTCGGCTCTTACTGGGGAGGTGGTGAGAGATGAAGTGGGTTGGTTCTGGGACAGACAGACCTGTCTTATTTATTTATTTATTTATTTACAGTTTAAAGATTTTATTTATTATTTTTCAGAGAGAGGGGAAGGGAGAGAAGCAGAGAGAGAGAGAAACATCAATGTATGGCTGCCTCTCACCTGCCTCCAGCCACGGATCTGGCCTGCAACCTGGTTATGTTGTACTGACTGGGGGTCAAACCAGCGACCTTTGGGTTCGAAGGCCGGCGCCTTATCCACTGTGCCACCAGCCAGGGTTGACCTGACTTCTTATTCGACTTACAAACTGTGGGACCTTAGGGAAGGGACCTACACTTCCTTTTATTTCTTTAGTACTGGAACTTCACTTTCCACAAGTATGAAAATGGGAAAAGTATGCCTATTTCTTGGGCATGTTGTAAGGATTGAGGTCATGGTAACAAAGTACCCATAGTGGGTGCTTAATAAACATAGTGTCCAGCTGTCTCCTTTACCGACTTTTCCAGCAGAGTCTCTTCATATGCAACCCCCAGCCCTAGTTTAGGCCCTTAGAGCTGGCAAGTCTCTAACACATCCACGAGGAATTAATTTCTCCTATTGGCCTACCCTCCCCGAACCAGGACAGATGCCCCTGTGGGCAAGCTGGAGAAGGTTGTGGTCAGGGTGGCTGGTGGCTCCAGGAGGTCTCTCACTCACCCCTGCCCCTCCCAGGGTAACTCCTGCCTGCCCACTGCTACATTCCTTTCGTGGCCCTTAGTCTCCATAGGCAATTGCATCCCAAGCTTCGTAGCTGGGCATTCACCATGAACAGCTCCTAAGCCAAAGCTAGTCTGACCCTGCCCTGTTTCTCTTGCTGCCCTTCCCTCATCAGCCCTCTACCCTGCCAGGCACACTGGTCGCAGCATATACCCAAAGCACATCCCGTGGCTAGGAACACCCTCCTCCCTCTTTTTCCCATTCAAGCCCCAACTCAAATGTCAGTCACATCTTCCATAAAGCTTCTTCAGATCCCTTTCCCCACAGGACTAATTACTCATTCCATCCCAGGTTAGTGGAGGCTGGCATGGTGCCCACAGGTCATAGCTATTCTGCTCCTGTTCCTCTGAGAAGAGGACAGACACTGCTGATCTCCTGTCTTGCCTTGCCCAGTGCCATCCAGGGTCCCCTGTGCATGTCTCCAGCCTCCAACTGGGCTCTGAGCCCCAGAGGTAGCAGGTGTGTCCTTCATCCGGCAGGAAGACACTGGCTCCACCCTACTTGGCGGTGTGCAAAGCTGTGGTACAGATGGGGATGTCGAAAATATCCATGACATTCCAAACTGGCCTACTTTCCTATCACGAGAGAGTCTGAGACCGAGACGGGCGAGGACAAGTGAGATGGGAGTTTGGGACCTGTTCTCACCTCCTTCTTCCTCCTTCCGTTCAGTTGTCAGACAGAAGCGGGATTTGCAGCCTCTCCCAGCAGTCTCCACCTTGTTTGGGGGCTGCGGATGGGGTGATGGTGCTGGTGCTGGTGGAGGGAGTGGGGTGCAGAGAGCCTGGGGAAGTTGGTGGTCGAACCAAGGACAGAGACCTCAGTCCTATATTGGGAAGTTCCAGTCCCAGAAGGCAGGGCGTTGGAGGTCATCTCACTGGACTTGGGGGCTGAAGGCTTGGGGTCAAGTCCTGCTTCATCTGTGAAGCTTTGGCCAAGTTTCTTAACTTCTCTGGACTTCAGTTTTCTCATCAGCAAAATGGGTTACTCATAATCCTTGCTTGCCCTCCTCAAAGGCTTGATTGTGGGATTACTTTGAAGATTGTACAGCTCTGGGCCTTGCCTTTTTAATCCAGTTTTCTGCCGTTTCACCCAGGCTAGGATGTGCCGTTACTGGCTAAATAGCCACCTGATCCAGTCCTCTGCTCCCAGCAGGCTTGGCAGGCTCTCAGCCTTTAATCCTAGTTTAATGATCTCTGAGTAGGGAGTCACCCACAGTCCTTCCCTTGTGCCAAGCCTTCACCATCCCTTCTGCCCTAGCAGGAAGTTCACACTTGTAGCTAACTTCAGTCTTTCTTGCTGCCATGGAAACCTTGGGTGCTCCCGGCTTATCTCATTCATACACAAGGGGATCATTGTTTCAGTTTCTCCCTTTCCAGGCAAGACATCCCCTCTGTCCCTCTTTTTCCTACGGTGGGCAGGATCTTTGGGGCATTTTTCTAACTGATGAAGCTGGGCTCATGCCTGTGATCAGGTTCCTTACCCAATTTTAAAATTTTTCCAGAGGGGAGGTGGACTGTCTGCCTCAGTTTCCCCAGCTGGCATACCACAGGGAAATAATCAGCCAAACGGAGAAAAATAGTTTGTTATGGATTTACTAATCAGGGCAAAAACAGAAATAATGGTTCATATTTCAGACACGTATGCAGATACCATTTTCTAGCTATTTCACTTCTAGGAATTTATTCTACAGATATGCTCACATCGTGTGAGATAAAGTAACTCCCAGGCTATCTCTTGCCTTTGGGAACAGTCTAAATACCCACCAACAAGTACTGTTCTATGTATTGAGGCAGAGCAATTTCCAGTTCGTATGGTGAGGTGTGTATCTTACACTGCTGTTTTGGGGTAAGAGTACACAAAGAAAGTGCTTGGAACACAAGAGCAAGCCTGAAAGACCCAAGAACCTGGGAATGGTGGATGCTTCCCGGGCTGGGTCTGGCTGGCTGGGGAGAGAGGCAATGGTGGGAAACTGACTTTCCACACTTTAAAGAGCTCCACTCTAGGGGTCCTAGGACAGGCTGCAGAGGTCTGGGGCCCCACATATTCCTTGTAGATTGTCTTGTATATACCTTTGTCTAAGGAGAGGGTGCAAAGTTTTTGTCAGGACTTCAAGGGGTTCAGCATCCCCAAAGGACACATCCTTTATTGTAGGGAGTGGCCATTAAAGATCTTTGAATGGAAGGATCTAGTGGGGTTTCAGAGCAGTGGGGAGCAGCACATGTGTCTGATTCATCCTGGAAGCCAACCCTATGCACGTGCACAGGGGATTGTGGGAAGTAAGAAATTCCAGAGAGCAGTGAGTCTACTTAGGGGATGATAAAAATAATCTGTAGGAAGAAAAACCGAAGGGCTTTTAAAAGCTCTGTTTGGAGCAAGGTCAGGGAGGGTAGGACCTGCTCCTGGGACTGCAGGAAATTAGCTGAAGATGGGGAGGTGAGCTTCTCAATCCAGATCACACCTCTGCTGCCTGCTTTGGAAGTGGAAATCAGAAAGCGGAACCCAGAAAGGGAGCCTCTCTCAGGGTGGAAGCCAGGCAGAGGAGGCTTCAGGGATGCAGTGTGGGCCCAGAAAACTGCATCGTGGGGTTCTGTGAACATCTTCCCAGTCTTTAAAGCAGATGCCCTGTGCCTCAGGGCACCAGGGAAGGCCATGGCTCATGTAGGCACAAGCTCCCATTTCCAAAGGAGGTAGACTCTGAAATCTGTGGTCGACTTGATGAACTTCCTGGAATATGCCAACTCTCGTTAATAATTTTAATTTTGTAATATTTTTATTAAAAAAAGTCTGGAATGCTTCACGCATTTGCATGTCATCCTTGCACAGAGATCATGCTAATCTTCTCTGTGTTGTTCCAGTTTTACTATGTGTGCTGCGGAAGAGAGCACTCGTTGCTTTTAAAAATTGAGGTGATGGCCCTGGCTGGTGGCACAGTGGATAAGGTGCTGGCCCAAAGGTTGCTGGTTCGATTCCTAGGCAGGGCACATAACCAGGTTGCAAGCCAGGTCTCCAGCCAAATCTGTAGCTGGAGGCAGGTGAAAGGCAACCATACATTGATGTTTCTCTCCCTCTCTGCCTCTCTACCTTCCCCTCTCTCTGGAAATAATAAATAAACTATTTAAAAAATAAAAATAAAATAAATAACATAAAACATTTTCATCACCCTGAAAGAATACCCCATATGCGTAAAACAGTTGCTCCCCATTCCCCCTCCCCTGGACAATTCTTTATGGATTGCCCTATTTGGAACAGTTTACATAAACAGAATCATATAATATGTGACCATTTGAGCCTGGCTTCTTTCATTTACATGTTTATTTATATAAACATGTAATATAAGTATATTTTATTGATTATGCAATTACAGTTATCCCAATTTTTTCCGCTTTGCTCCCCTCTGCCTAGCATTCCCATTCCCTCCAGCAATTCCCCACTTAGTTCATGTCCATGGGTTGTGCATATAGGTTTTTTGGCTTCATCATTTCCTATACTATTATTAATAACCCCCTGTCTATTTTGTACCTACAAATTATGCTTCTTGGTCCCTGTATCTTTACCCTCATTCTATCCTTTCCCCCTCCCGGCTGATAACTCTACCAATGAACTCCATATCTATGATTCTGTTCCTGTTCTGGTTGTTTTCTTAGTTTTGTTTTATTTTTATATTCAGTTGTTGATAGTTGTGAGCTTGTCATTTTAATATTTATAGTTTTGATCTTCCTTTTTTAAAATAAGTCCTTTTAACATTTCATATAATAAGGGCTTGGTGTTGATGAACTCTTTTAGCTTTACGTTATTTGGGAAGCACTTTATCTGCCCTTCCATTCTAAATGATAGCTTTGCTGGATAGAGTAGTCTTGGTTGTAGGTCCTTGCTTTTCATCACTTTGATACATCGTGCCTGCAAAGTCTCCTTTGAGAAATCAGCCGCTAGGCTTATGGGAACTACTTTGTAGGTAACTCTCTGCCTCTCTTTTGCTGTTTGTAAGATTTTTTCCCATTATTTTTCACCTTTGGCATTTTAATTAATCATGTGTCTTGGTGTGGTTCTTTTTGGCTCTTGTTTGGGACACTCTATGCTTCCTGCTCTTGTATGTTTATTTCTTTCACCAAATTAGGGAAGTTTTCTTTCATTATTTTTTCAAATAAGTTTTCAATTTCTTCCTCTTTCTCTTCTCTTTCTGGCATCTTTATGATTCGGATGTTGGCACTTTTGGAGATGTAACAAAGCCTTCTTAAACGCCCCTCATTGTTTTTGAATCCTTGTTTCTTCTTTTTGTTCTGGTTAAATGTTTATTTCTTCCTTATGTTCCATATCATTGATTTAAATTCCAGCTTCCTTCCCTTCACAGTTGATTTCCTGTGGGCTTTTCTTTTCTTGAAAAAAAAAGTATTTATTTACTTTTAGAGATGGGGAAGGGATGGAGAAAGAGAGGTAGAGAAACATCGATGTGTGAGAGATACATTGATCAGTTTGCCTCCTGAATGTCCCAGCTGGGGACCTGGCCCACAACCCTGGCATGTGCTCTGACTAGGAATCAAACTGGCGACCTTTCAGTTTGCAGGCCAGCGGTCGTTCCACTGAGCTACACCTGCCAGAGCCTGTGAATTTTTCTTTTTTCACTTAGGGTAGCCTTCATTTCTTTCCTTTTGCTTTTGCTGTATTCAATGAGATCTCTGAGCATTCTGATCATCAGTGTTTTGAATTTGCATCTGATAGGTTGGCTACCCCTGCTTCACTTAGCTCTTTTTCTGGGGTTCCTTCATTTGGGCCACGTTTCTTTGTCTCCTCAATTTGGCAGCCTCCATGTATGTGTTTCTGTGTACTAGGTAGAGCCACTTTGACTCCTTGTCTTACCACACCTATTAAGTTGCACATGGTGGAGCCTTGGGTATTTGCCAGGGTGGGGCAACCTGCTTCACTGCTTTGTGGCTCGGTGTATGGGGGTGAGGGGTGGGGGAAGGGTCGGAGACAGGACAATGCTGCTGCTGCCTGACTTCTGGAGGCTTCCCTGGCACTCACCCTGTTTCCAGGTACTTTACCCATTTCCAGTATGCAACTGGCACCCCTCCAGCTGCTGTCCTGGTGGTGGTTCCCAGAGTGGGTTTGTGTACATTCTGGCCCCTGCGATCCCCATCTGGATGGATATAGCTTCTTTAAATCCTTGGTTGCTGAACTTCCATAGAGTTCAATTTTCTGGCAGTTCTGGGTGTTTTTCGTCTTGAGGTTAGTTATGATCCTTCTTATTGTTGCACAAGGAGACAAAGTGTGTCTACCTACATCTCCATCTTGACCGGAAGCCTTATGTAATGTTTTTGAAGTTCTTCCATGTTAAGCATGTATGAGTACTTCATTTCTTTATATGGATGAATAATATTTCATTGTATAGATATATCACAGATTGCTTATCCATCATCCACTGAATTCTATGTTTAACTTTTGGAGAACTGCCAAACTGTTTCCCATAGCTGCTGAGCCATTTCACATTCCTACCAGCAGTGTATGAGGAGGGTTCCATCTACTTTCATTATTAAACAGGTGATGGCTGTGACCTTGGGAGGCAAGGAGACAGTTACCAAGTGCAAGCACGGGTGAAATAGATCAGGATGATACTGCCCTGTTCCCCAACCTGCTGGCTGGAGTGATGTGTGTGTGTGTGTGTGTATGTGTGTGTGTTCCCCCTTTTCACCAGGCGTGTGGATCGGATGGTGAAATCTAATGCCTCAAAGCCAAGCTGAATGTAGACCTGCAGGAGTTGGGCTTGCAGTCCACCTGGGCTCCAGCGCCTCACAATATATTCTCTCAAGGATAGATGTAGACTGCCTTCCCCTCCTCCTTCCTGCTCCGGTCCCTTCTCCTCATCTTTCTTGTTTTTTTTTTTTTTTTTTAAGATTTTATTTATTATTTCCAGAGAGAGGGGAAGGGAGGGAGGCAGAGAGGGAGGGAGACATCAATGTATGGTTGCCTTTCACCTGCCTCCAGCTACAGACCTGGCTGGAGACCTGACTTGCAACCTTGTTATGTGCCCTGGCTGGGGAATTGAACCAGCGACCCCTGGGTTTGCAGGCTGGCACTTTATCCACTGTGCCACCAGCCAGGACCCTTCTTTTTCCTTTACCTTTCCTGGGCCTTTCACCCCCTTCTTCCCTTTCTTTCTTCCTCCTTCCCTCCTTTCCCACCACCCTGCTTTCTTACCTTCCCTCTTCTCTTCTTTTCTCCTATGTTTTTGCCTACCTCTCATTTTCTCTTCTTCCCATTTCTTTCCACCCTCCTCTCCCTTCCCTTTCCATCTCTACATTCTTGCTCTGGCCTCCTTTTCCATGCCCTGCTGCAAGAGCACTGTGGCTAAAGTTTACTCACCAAAGACAATTCTTACACCTAGGGGACTGGTGGGCAGAAAGAAGGGAGGGAGCTGCCTGCATGTTCATGGACTGTATCCATGAGCCCCACCTCTTACTTAGGCCTTCGTAGGTCATCCCAAAATGAGGTGGGGTATGTGGAAGTCTCTCCCTCATCTTGATGCCCTCCTCCTCCCAGGAGAGGAGACCCATTGTAAGCAGCACCCCAGCATGAGGGCAAGCAGCTGGGGATGAGGAGATCCAGTTCTGGTCATCTCTATCCATCAGGATCAATGGTCAAGGTCTGGAGAGAAAGGAGTTGTCAAAGGCACTTACGCACTTGTGGTGCAGGAAGTGGCCTTGGTGACAGTTCGAGGAAAGAAGAGGAGACACGCATTCATCTTTGCCACAGAGTTCTCCTGGACATTCTCTGTGGGCCAGACCACCCTGCGGTGACTTGCCAGGTGAGTGAACCACGTCAGCATGCAGAGTCCTGAGCTGGGAAAGCAAGGCGGGTCCTGAAAGAGTGGTTTCTGGACATCACCAGTAGCAGCGTCACCTGGGAATTTGTTAGAAATGCAAATTCTCAAGCTTTTCCCCGAACTTATGGAATCAGAAACTTTGGGGGCAGGACCTACGTACAAACCCCTGTTTCAACAGGCCATCTAGGTCATTCTGATTCTCACTTTAGTGTAAAAGCCACTGCCCTGCCCTCTGGGCTACTCAGTGCTCCCCGTCTTATGGGAGACAGGACCTTGCTGGCCATGTGACAGGGGAGACAGGACCTTAACCTCAGAAAATCCCCCATCAGAGGGCAGCATCTGGGCTTCTCCCTGCAAGTGCCTCTGCCAGTGTCCCTCCAAGCTGGAAGCACCAGGATGAGTGTGTTTAGAGGGAATAGATAGAGCTGGGACCCCAGAGAACCACCCCCTTCAACTTTGTCCCTCTGTTCTGAAGTGGGTTTGATGTGCTAATGAGGGCATCAATTATTGAGTGTGATTAACATTCATTACAATAACAAGCAGGGGAGGAGAGAGACCACTGGGACCAGAGGAGGGTCTTTTGAAACTTAGTGCCACTTACTCCTCTCCTGTAGGGTGGAAGAGGGTGTGGGAGAGTGTCTGTGGTCACAAGAGTGTAGACCTACAGCAACGGGAAGCACCCAGTCCTCCTCAGTGCAGCCTCCCCAAACCCACACCAACTCCTGCCTCAGATGCCAGGTCACTGCCCTGGTCACTCTCCTCAAGACAGGGACAAACCCCTGTCCCCTCACTGCCTTCAGGATGCTCTTGGTAGAGTTTGGAGGGTCCAAAAGGGGCTGGTGAAATGTGCTGGCCTGACAATAGCCCCACCGGCAGGGGCCTTTCTTAAGGATCTGGGGTGGGAGGCTTCAAGGTGGCAGAGGGAGCAGGTCAGGGTGTCCAAATATATAATTTCTCCATCACCCTTTTCCTTATGCCTTTCCCAAGGGGCCCATGTGCCCCTCTCTGCCCACTTCAGGCCCCATCTCCCTCTTCCTGTCCAGTTGTTTGTCTAGGTGCAACCCCTTTCCCATCCATACCTTGGGGAAGGAGAGGCAAGGCTGAGTGTCCTTACTTCAAGGGTGTCCCACAGAGCCTCCCTCCTGCAGGCTCCCAGGAGCAGGTGAGGAGGCTGGGTGGAGTGACTGAGAAGGGGAAAGTGGGTAGTGTCAGCTGCCCCCTCCCAAGGGAAAGCAAAGCCGCAGACACAGGGGTGGAGGGCCAGGGAAGTTACCTGTTGCACAATGAGAGTGGGGGCGGGGTGGCACCTGAGGCATCTCAGGTGGAGGCAGCTGGCTCATTGGTTGTTCTGGGCACCATGCCAGATTACAGGAGCAATTTTCGTTTCTAGGCTGGAAAAATCATACCTGTGCTACTTCTGCCCTGATTGGCCTTTTTCCTACCCCGGGAGCCTCTGCTTCTGAGGTCTGATGGGATGGGGAGGAGGCATCTATCCTCCTTGGGTGGGGTCAGGTGGGGTCAGTGAGGGGCTGATGGTGCCAGGCCATCTGCCTTGTGGCTCCACTTGGAGCTTTGGGATCTTTGCTTCTGTTCAGGATTTATATCCTTTCCCAGCCCTCCCTGGGACACTTGGAGGCCACAGTCCTGTGTTGGATGGGTGTGGACAAAATAGTTGAGGAGAGAAGGGAGTCAGATGAACTCACAGCCATGCAGATGATTGGGAATGCTAAGGGTTGTCTTTACAAAGTAAGGTACATAAATAAAACTATTACCTGAATCCAATTTAAAGGGGGCCCTTATGATGCAGGAGGTCAACTTAGAGTGGGGAAAGGTGAATGTATTGTCCCACTGACAACTTTGAGCCAGTTTCTAATCTCTAAGGGCTGATTCATAGAGTCTCTCCCCCTCAGCCCCCAAGGGAGTGGCTTCTTGGCAGTTAGTGGAAGGGCAAAAAAGTCTCCATGTGATAGGACAAGTATCTCCCCAACTGTCATCCAGGGGATAACTCTCAATTCCTTAACTCTCTCCCATCCACCACACGGTCGTGGGACAAGCACCAGAGGTTTGTCCCTGCTTCAGGCAGTGGTGATAGAAAAGGAGCTGGGAGCTTTGGAGTCAAGCAGGTCTGGGTTTGAATTTCAGCTCTGCTACTCTTAGGCTGGCTATACCTCTCTAAGCTTCAACTCTTGTCTCTGCAGTGTTGTTCTTCTGCAGGGTTGTTAGAGGCTTAAATTAGAGAATATGGGTAAAGCACCTGCTGACTCCCTTCCTCTTAGATGGACACAGAGTCAGGGAGGGAAGAGACCTTGTCTCATGGCGGGCACGTGAGGGAGAGTCAAAGGACAGTCTTGTGTCATTCAGTGGGAGGCTTGAATGTCAAGGAGCAGCAGTGCGAGTCCCCAAATTTGGGGCTTTGAGAGGCTGGGAGGTGGTGTCCATGCAGCTGAGGAGAAGCCACACCCCCTCTTGCCCACCCTTCCCTTACACAGGGCTTGCTGCCTCCCATGCCCATCCAGGGCAAGCAGCCAAGCTGAGAGCTGGACAAGTGCCCACGGCACATTCAGAGGCCAAAAGATGGGCACCGTCCAGTTGGCAGAGGGAGAGGCAGCTGGTCCAGGAGGGGAGAAGTCAGGGTGCCGATGGCTGGGGTCGTGTGCCCAAACGATATGTCCAAGAAACAGCTCTTGGCTGCCCTCCTGAGCAGTCTGGCTGGAGCTGGGAAGGGCCCTGTCCTTCTCTTGCACCAGCCCTGTCACCTAAATTACTGAAGCTGGAGATTAATCTCTAAGGGACACTAGGGACTTGCCCCTAGCCAGGCATAGCTGGCTCAGGGGCAGGCCTGGGGGCGGGCAGGAAAGTGGGAGAGCCTAGGTGAAGGCTGCCACTGGGTAGAACAGGAAGTGGGGAAACCGGTTTGTCATTTGGGCCTCTTGGGGTGGGGTCTCCTCTGCCGCGCCTGCCTGCCACTCTGCCTGGCAGACTATAGTGAAAAGATGTCAAGTGCACTCCTTGCTCATTTAAGCTGGCTTTGGGGATACCAAGAGTAAATAAAAGGGGCAAGGGACTTGCCCACCTTGCCCTCCCCAAGAGAAGCTTGGGAGAGAAGAAACAGGACAGAACACCTGAGCGAGAGGGAGCCAGCAACCAGGACAGGAAGAGGGGTCAGTGCTGGTCTCAGCTGGAGAAGTCTGTGGATTCCACAGGTAGGCCAAGGTAGGAGTAAGGTCAGGGTGGGAGAAAGGGAGGTGCTGGCCTCTGCTGGTTAAGGTGGAGGTGGCAATGGTGTCCCGGAGCGAAGTATGAGAGGGAGCAGGAGCTGAAGCGCGCTCCTCTGGGGTCTGGCTTTAAGGGTGATTTTAGACACACCTCACTGCTAGCATAGGCCCCTGCAGTTACAGCAGCTGCCTGCAGGAGGGGCCGCAACCCGAGCTGGGGGCACGCGGACGGCCCAGTAGGGGGCGCCTGGGGACTGGGTTCCGGCGACTGAGACCTGTCTAAGGAGGGGAGTTGGGGGAGCGTCTGGGTAGAAGCGAAGCCGGGTCCAAACTCCCTGCATTAGGAGGCTGTGGCTTTCGGAGGTGACCTTGGCTAAAGAGCGCCCCCCCACCCAAGTCGCCACCCTACCTGGTCCCATCCCTCCCTGAATGCTTCTCCATCTCAAGGCTTGGAGACGGAGAAGTCCCTAACCCTGGAGGCACACCCCCTCCCCCGAGGCGGGTTCCGGGCCTTAGGTATCTGTCGCTATAGTGGGGAGGGGTAGGAGAAGCAGGTGGAAAGAGGAGGGGAGCGTGAGCGCGCCCCTCCCGCGGCCCCGCCGCTCGTCGCGGGATCGTGCAGTTCCAGGGAGCAAGGCGACGCGCCCCTCCCTTCCCGACTCCCGCCACCTCTGGCGGCCCTTTGTACGTTCCGGCCACACGCCCGTGGCCGCGCCGCGCGCGCTCCCGCCCTCAGTGACACACCCGCGCCGGCTCTCGCGCGCGTTCACACACACACACACACACACACACACACACTCTCTCTCTCTCTCTCTCACTCTCTCTCTCTCGCACACTCGGTGACACGCCCGCGCGCGCGCGCGCACCCACACGCCCGGCCGCCGGCGCCCTCCCAGCTGGTCCACCCCGGCGGGGCCCGCGCCCCCGGCCTGCCCGCTTGGCACAGCTCCCCGCGGCTGGGGCCGAGCAAGGAGCCTGCGAGGCAGCAAGAGGGCGAGCGCCAGGCAGGCCGGCCCGGGGCCCCCGCCCCCCGCGCCCCGCCCGATGGGGAACGCTCCGTCCCAAGGCATGTCCCTGTCTCTCTCCTCCCTAATGTGCCTCCATGCTTAAGTGGAAGGTATTTCTGTTTTCTTTGTGTGTTTTCCCCTCGGCCGGGGGCGGGGGCGGCGGCCGGGTCCGGGAGGCGGCGGTCCGAGGAGCGAGGGATGCTCTGGGCGCAGGTGTGGGGGGGGCAGGGGACCACGGCGCGCCCAGCTTGGGAGGACACTGGCGAGCGGAGTACCGGGACCGGGAAGGGTTCAGGAATTGGCGAGGCTGGAGACCGGGTGGGGAGGGCCTAGTATTGCCGGGGTAGCGGGCCCGGGGGTTAAAATTTGAAAGGGTAGGTGTGGAGGGGTGGGGAGAAGAAGAAGGTGGATGGATGGTGAGGACGGTGCGTGAGGGGAGTGGACCATCCAAGGAGGAGGAAGAGGAGGATGAAGGGGAGGCGAAGGGGCTGGAGAAGTAAAGGGGAACATCAAAGGCCTCCTCTCACAAGTCCCAGAATGGGGTGCACGCACTTGGGTGGTGGTGGTAGGCGCTTTGAGCCAGTCCCCCGGGGAAAGAAGAGGATGACTGCATTCTGGGTTTGGCTGTGTTGCCAGGATACAAGCCTGTATTCACCCTCACCCCACCAGCAGCACTTCGAGGCCCTAGCCCTGGGGACCTCGGAGCCTAGGCAGCAGTTGCAGAAACTGGGGACCCGCTCCCAGTTCAGTTGGTGGATACCGAAGGGCCACGAGAGGGAGGGGTTGGGGAGGGGCTATTTGATCTTAAGCCCACCCCCTGAAGAGGGCAGGGGAGGGCGCCCCCAGCTGGGCAGAGCGTCTAGGGTTAGTAAGGAGTTAGGGACCGCGTAAGACAGGGGCAGAGGGCGGGGCTGGGGAGGGGACGCCCCTGGCTCCCCCCACCTCCCACGCAACCCCCTGCTACGTCAGAAGCTCCCGGACCCGCTCCGAGTCCTGTCGGTGGGGGCAGCAGGATGCTAGTGGAAGCAGAGGGGGCCGGCCGGGTGCCTCCGCAGCTCGGCTGGCAGAGCCCAGCGCGGTGTGTGCGGCTGCTAGTGCGAGCACCCCCGCCCCACCCTTCCCCATGCAGCCCTGGCAGTGCCTCCGGCGCTTTGCCCTGGCCTGGTGGGAGAGGACAGCTGAGGGCAGCTCCCGATCTCCCAGGGAGGAGGCTGGACCGAAGGACCCTGGGAACCGAAGGGAGCCAGGTGAGCAGGAACAGGAATTGTGCGAAGAGGGGATCTGGACTGTCTTTCCCTCTCCCCAAATGCTATGAAACCAGGTCTTGCAGCCCCCAACTTTAAGGGAAGTGGGCTCCCTGAGCTGAGGGTTCCTGGCTGAAGCCTTTCAGAAGATGCTGTTTTGGGAAACAGATGAGGGATGGGGGGAGGGGGGGTAGGTTAACCAGACTTCCAAGCTGTGGATCTGAATGGTTTTTGGTTTGATCTTTGAGCCCTTTGTGGGGATTGATATCTTGGTCTGGGTGACCTTGAGCCAGTTGCTTGGTTGTCTTTGTGCCTCAGTTTCCTTCATTCCCTTCCTTATCTTTATTGCTGATCTTAAGAAATTGTTGATGCATTTGATAGAGGCAGTCACTGTGAAAATAATGACACTGTCAGTATTGGTGACAGCTGTGATGATGGTGGTTTCTGGTGAGGTTGTGCGTTTGTATGTACTTGGAGAGCTGTTATGGTTTACGTGTGAGGGGTTTTGCTGTTTCTGGTTGGTGTTGGGGCCACTGTGGACAAGTGTCAGGGCTTGGCACTCACAGAGGAAGGAGAGCTCCAGGCGAGCTGAGAGTTGTTTGGGCAGAGACTTAGCTGATGGCTTGGTATGAAAGCAAGGGATGGGGGTGAGGGCTATGGACATAAGGGAGGGGTTCTAAGAATAAGATCACCCCTACCCAGACTGCCTGGCACCCAGGCACTGCTGGCAGCAAGTGTAAAGGCTTTGCCCTGGCTTCCTGCCACCCCGCCTTGGGGACAAGAGGGTCTTTGTACAGTGTCCCCCTAGCCCTACTTCTTCCACCCTTACCATGATAGCCAGTCATCATGATGACCCTAGAGGGTGGGAGGAAGACCAGGTCCCCCCATGTGCTCTGGGGATCTGGAAGAAGCAACTACGGCTCTCAGGAAGTGCCGAGTGGTGAAGGGGAGCTCTCCTAAGGAAAGGGTCCCTGGGAATGAGACTTGCCCCCACTCCAGGCTATCTGCTTGCCTTGTTGTCTAATGTGGGGACTTGGGGGTCTTCATGACCTGATTCCTGCTGGGCTGGTGGTTTCTTAAAGATATATAGGAAACAAGGGTGGGTGCTGGGATGCAGATTCTCAGATGCTCTTTCTTTCTGTCTCTTGGGCCAGAGACCCACCCTGGAAAAAGGGTTTAATTAGAACCATTGATTCCTTCTTTGGTTTTGGGCATCGATCTCCATGATGTGGTCAGAGCTGGAGGAGTGGGGGTGGGGGTGGGGGTGGAGTGGCATGGTTGCCATCTGCCCAATGCCAACCTTGTCTTTCTCTGGAAAAGCCCGAGTTGAGGAGGGGGAGAATTTTTTGAAATATCAGGTCTATTTTAGCCCCACCCCCACTCTGGTTTAGGTCTTGGGGAAAGAGACGGGGTTGAGAATGGCGGGAGCTGAAGTTTGAGGATCTTTCTGGGTTGTGGACCTGGGGCTCAGGAATGGAGGGGCATCTATGGTTGGGAGGGGTTCAGCAAAGGGGAGTCAGAGGCAATTGAGGGGGTCTGTGGGTGTGGGGCAGGCAGAGAATTCAGGGGAAGGATCTAGGGGAAGAATCTAGGGCTTGCCACCAAAGCTCCTCTTTCGAGGAATCCCAAGCACTTATCTCCTCCAAGCCCTGGCAAGGAGATCCTATTTCTTCCTTCATGTGTATCCTCGAGGCTCAGAGAGGGACGGAGACTGCCTCTGAGGCCCAGCAGCTCTGAGTCTGGCCTTTGAGCCTGGCTGCCTGACCAGTGGCCCCTGCCTAGGCAAGGGGGCTGAGGACAGCCTCAGATCTGGTGTCTGGGCTTGGTGGGAGTTGGGGCACAGATTGTGCTCCTCAAGCTCTGGCTGCCCGCCGTGGGTGGGCCAGTGCAGGTGCAGGCTTCAGTGAGCCACAGAGAGGCTCTTTGAAGATTCCCTGTTGACTTCCTAGGGCCCATCCGCGCAAAGATAATAAAAATCTGGCCGTCAGCGGGTTTGAGGGCTGCACTTGCTTCCCCTTCTTTCATTCCCAGCTATGAAAAGCTGAGATGAAGGCTTTGGATTTGGCTAGGAAGCAGGCTTTCTTGCCCCGAGGGAGGGAGGAAGGGAGGGAGGGAAGGAGGGAGGCTGCGGAGGGAGGACTGATTTCCTGGCAGTCTGAGGAGTTGCTGGGGAGGTGGGCAGGGGGGCGGGGGCATGGTCCCTAACTCCGGCCAGAAGTCTAGCCCCAGGCCTCCACGGGGTTCCTACACCCATATCCAGGCTCCAGCTTTTGTCCTTCAGTTCCGGAGGCCCGGAGCCCTCCCCTCTCTGCTCCCCTGCTCCCCTCTGTGCCCCTCAGTCTCCCCACTCCCTTCTTCAGTCTCCCTACTCCCTCCCTCGTAACCTCCCCTCCTGCTGCCCTGTTTCTCCTGCTCAGCCTTTCATGCTCTCCCGCCCTTTTCTCCCGCTCTGCTTCTCAGTCTCCTCTTTTCTTTCTGTCTGCCCCCTCCCACCTGTCTGTCTTCCTTTCCCCAGCCTGGGTCCTGCTTTCTAGGACTGTCTGGAAGGTTGAGAGGCCAAGGTGGGGGCTGGGAGCAGGGAGGCAGCCACAGCCAAGGAAGGAAGGGCTTGGCCTGGGTTTATTATGGTCTCTCAGGTGCCGTAGTCATCAGAGTCCAGCAGAAAGGAGCTGCTGAGCACTTCGGGATGCACGGGTAGTGAGGGCATCATTCCTCTCCCCGACCACAGCAGGCACCTTGCCCTGACATTGGGCTTCAGACACTTCAGTCCCGCTGCCTTCTACTGCCGCGGAAAACAATGCCCCCGGCGTCCGGTCCCTCTGCCCGCTGTCCCAGTCTTCACCGCCCACTGTTCCCCTCACACCACACTGTCTCCAGACTCAGAGGCATGGAGGCGGGGGTCCTGCTAGGCCTTCCTGGACCCATCTAGGCCCTATACCCTTTGCCATGTTGTAAGCCCCCCACACGAAAGCCAAGAGAGTCACAGAAAGGACACTGGACCGAGCAAAGACCTCATTAGGCTCCTTCCTCGGTGCTCAAATGTCGGAATGACCTTGAGCAAGTCCCTTCCTATTGGGGCTGCTTTTCCTCACCTGTGAAAGGAGGAGGTGTGGGCTGGATCATCTCCAAGGTCTCTCCTGACATTCCACCCATGTTGTGTCTCTCTTCTGGATGATTTACATATGCTTTGCATATATTAATGATGCCTGCTTAAAAGGGGAGGGAGCCACCCACTGGGACCAGAGTCCCACCCACCATTCCCATTCCCTTTGCCCATTGGCCCGTGCTTTCCCTGCTTGAATCTCCCAAGGGGTGAAAGCAGAAGCCTGAGCATTCCCTGGAGAGGTGAGTCTGACCCCAAGTTCCAGCCATGCTGGAGGCAAGATGGGGGGAAAGCCCTAGGGGAGGGGACCACTGCCTGCAACCTTTTTGTTCCAAAAGGTCCAAACAGGGAAGTCAAGTGGTGTGTATATCCGCTAAGGTTGCCCATGGCTACCATAGGGTGTGCGGAACTCCATGAATCTAGTGGAGAAGCTTAGGTGTCTCCCTCCTGCACCAGGAGGCCTGAGTGCCCTCTGGATGCCAGGAGCTGAAATGAGTTTAAGAGCTCCTCCTCTGGCTTCAGCTCCCACCTACAGCTCAGGGCACATCCTGCCTGCCACCTTGTGCCCCTGCCCACTTCTGCTCAGCACCCTGGGCTCTGGGTACATGTGGGTTGGGACTTGGATCTGAGAGGTAGGCCCTGGAAGAGAGCTAGATCTTTCCACCCCTGAGCCCTGCCTAGTTACCACACTAAAGGTGAGGTCCCATGCTCCCTGCAAGGGTCACAGACATCATCAGGGTGAACCTACTCCTCTCAGTTCTGCCCCCCACCTCCATTGGCCCACCTCCATTGTCCACCCCCAGGGTCTCCCCACACCCACTGCCTGGCACAGGCTCATGCTCTGATCCCAGCCCCTAGTCCTGCTTCCACTCCCTTCACCCCTATAATGCCCATCACATGGGGCAAGACTGGGGTAAAGGTTGGCACCTGGGGAGAAGATAATGTGGGACCACTGAGTAATGGTGGGAGTTTCTGAAGACAAGCAAAAATGCCCTCCACCACCAAGGAGAATTGGGCCTGAGGAAATGCAGCAAGGTTAGATTCATTCTTAGGGAGAGACTGTCCCAGAGGAAGATTAGTTTCTGACTATGGAACTGTTGTGAAAATTAAATGCAATAGTAGGTGAAAATGTCTAGCACAGTGCCTGGCACATAATAAACACTCAATAACTCTCTAAGATTTAGGGTTTTACAGGGCATAAGGAGTTGGAAGAACCATTCCCACAAGAGTGGTTTCTCCCACACGCAGGCTGCTGTTCTCCCACTGCACCCCTCATGCCCCACACATACCCTGAGCTCAGGGCCCAGCCACCCTGGTGCACCTGCCCTCATCCTCTCTGCTGCTGGGCAAAGAGAGGGTTTGGAGTCCAGGAAACCCGTTCTTCTCCCCCTCCCCCATCTTTGCACAGGACAGCTTGAGAGAAAGCAGGCCCACGCTGCAGCAGAAGGAATGGAGGTTAGATAGGAAAGAAAACCTGCTGTTGGTGGTGCACAAAGGGTGGCTGTGTGCAGACTGGCCACTCCCAGGTGGGGAGCTCTGATGGGGTTTTTCACATCTTTTACCTCAACGATAAGTGTGTATAAGCATGAGTAGGTGAGGGGCAGGGAGCTGGTTGGTATGACCTTTGAGATGACCTAAGGGGCTTAACCTTTTGTGGCTGTTGTGGTTGGCAGAGTTCAGGGGGGCTGTGATGGAGGGGTTCAGAGCTGCTGGGGAAAAAGGGAGTGGGAAGCCATTCTTTGATCCCCAAGGGCAGAGAAGTGAAGGACAATGGAAAGAGAAAGCATTGGACTGATGTCAGCTTGTCTATCTCTCTACTGCTGTGTGAGCTGGGGCAAGTTAGTTGCTCCCTCTGGTCTTCAGTATCTTTGATGTGAGAAGAAAGGGTGGAATTAGAGAATTTCTAAGGCCCATTCCAGCTGCCAGAAGTTCTACTCACCTCCTCTCCCCTGAGATAATATATGCCTGTCCACACAGAGGGTGGGAAGAATATTTCCCAGCTCCAGCTATACCAGGAAAAAATGGAGATTTGACTCAAGAGAATATCAGCGCATGCTCAAATATGCTCTTACATACATACATACATACATACACACACGCACACACATACACACCGTTACAAACAGCCCCTCCTGTTCCAAAGGCATATACCTTGCTTAAATTTGTCCTCTCAGCCTGGAGGATAGATGAAGGAGTGGCTATAGGATTCAGCTATCGTCTGAATCATAAACTAGTTTCCCTGCCACCCCTGCAGAACTACCTTGTCTCACTCCATTCCAGCCAGAGACTATAATCCAGTCCGTGTTTTTTTTTTCCATGGCGGTACCTCCAGCTGGTGGCTCATCTCCCAGACAACCTCTCCCAGGTTCCTAGTAGCCTCAGCCACTTGGCCCAGTTGCCTGCATATCCTGGTATGGAGTAAGACTGGGAAGGAGTTGGGTTTTCACATGCTCACTTTCCCACATCCTCATACCTGAACACTGGCTTCTTCTTCACCTCAGCCACAGAGCATGTTAGAGACCCAGATCCAAGGACACAAAGTGGGGAACTCAGACCCAGAGACCCCACGGTGAGGCCCTAACTAGAGAGGTTTGTACAGAGCATGGGAGGTGGAGTGGGATATTCCATCCCCAACCCCCCAGGATTCATCATAATTGCAGACACAGGAGGCATCTGTAGCATCACCCCAGGCACCGACATCTGCCTCATTGGGGAGAATTAACGATCCCAGCTATTGGGAAGGCATCTGAGGCTCATTGAAGCCCTTGCAACCTTGCCCGGCCTCTGCCTGCTCTTTGGGGCTGTTCCCTGCCTACCCTGTCCCCCACTCAGCAGCCAGGTTGGCCCGAAGAGACCCTAATTTGTTCCAGTCTCCCAAGTTGAAAGTTAGGGCTCTGAGGAACAGTGAGGGCTCTTAGGACTTGCCAGCTCTCTGACTTCAGGCTCTGCATAGCCTGGGTGCTCAGGGGATTTCTGGATATTAAAACAAGAAGGCCCTTGAGCATGATCTCTGATCTCCAGTAGAGCTCTGACTCTGAGGATTGGAACTTTCCTTTCCCCTCGCCTTTCCCGATTCCCTCTCCCCGCCCCCCGCCCCACACTTGCTGCCTAATAAACCTTTCCTTTCCTGTAAAAAAAGAAAAACAAGAATGCCCTTGAGGGGCTTCCTGAACCTCTTCCTTGACGGAGGTGGGGAAGCAGGAGAGGGATTTCTGAAGAGAGCCAGAAGCCACTTAATGATGAAGCTTAGGAAACTCAGGACCCACTTCTCCTGAACTCAATAGCTCAGCACCCTCCCCTGGGCCCTGGTCCATTGGCAGCTCAGGGTTAGAACCTTTTTTTGCCTCCCACCCCAGGAAGATACTGAAGTGAAGCCTTCTCTTCTACTTACTGTCCTTAAATACTTTATACTAGAGCATGGGGTGGAAAGAGGTTAGGCTTTAGGCAGAACTTCCCAGATGGCACTGAGTGGGAAATAGCCAGGACTGGGGAGAATGGATGGGAGGCAGCTTTAGTCATTGGTCAGGAGCTCAGCTTCTGGGGTCAGACAGATTTTGGCTGGCATCCCAGCACTGATTTGATGTGTGATTTTGGGCAAATACTTCGCCTCTCTGAAGCTCAGTGTCCTCATCTGTAAGTTGGGACTGACTGATAACAGCGGTTCTTCACTGGGTGGGTACCAGGATTAAATGAGCTAATACAGGTCGAGTTCCTGGCACATCGTAAACCTCCGATAAGTAGTACGTTCTTCGTTTTCACCATCCTCTTCTCTAGCCAATTGAATGATTGAATGGGAGACCATTCTCCTAGAGGAAGGGGCTTACGTGAGAAAACCTCTTGAGTCTTCCCTACAACCCAGATCTGAATTTTAGATCTCAGCCTGTCTGGGGCTGCACCCGTGGAGCTGCCAGTTTAATGCTGATGGTGAAAAGGAAGCCAGTCCTCTAGAGTCTTCAATCCCCCTATCCTGTGGCCCTTTGTTCATGCCCCACCCCAAGCCCACCGCCTCATCCAGGAAGCTCCCCGGGGCTAGACACATTAGTGAGCATTCTTGACTTCTTCCCCTTGTCCATATCCCAACATCTGGATACAACAGTTGTTTCTCCCTGGGATGCCTGCGTTTTGGGTAATCAGTGGGAAAACTGGAACCATAAGATTGGCAGGGGACTCTGAGAACACTCGCAGCCAGACGTGATGTGGATATGCATGGGGCTGAGCCAGCCGAGAGAGGGCAGTGCCCAAGGGGGCACCGGGCCCCAGTGTCTCCAGGCAGGAACGGTCTTGATGCTGCATGCCCCAGGATGAAAGGCATTAGACAAATGCAGCAGTGCCCCCTTATCTGTGGGGGATGCATTCCAAGACCCCCAATAGATGCCTGAAACTTTGGATAGTACCGAACCCTATATACAGTATATTATGTTTTTTCCTACTTATACATACCTATGATAAAATTTAATTTATAATTAGTCACAGTAAGAAATTAACCATAATAATAAAAATAGGTCAATATACTGTAATAAAAGTTATGTGAATGACTTATTAAGTAAAATAAAGGTTACTTGAGCACAAGCCCTGCGATGCGGTGACAGTGGAGCTAATAACTGGGACTGCTACCAACTGGTGGCACAGTAGAAAAACTGGGAACAGGGTTGATTCACGTCGTACGTGGGACGGAGCAGGAAGGTGCTAGATTTCATCCTGCTACTTAGGATGGCTCACAATGTAAAACTCATGAATCGTTTATTTCTGGAATTTTCCATGGAAGATTTTTGGACTGCAGTAGACCACCGGTAACTGAAACTGCAGAAAGTGAAACCGTGGATAAAGGATGACTACAGCAGCCTGAGGGAGATAGAGTACAGTTAGAAGGACTTTCCAGTAGGGTGAGAAGCCAAAATGGTTAGTGGTGTGTGTGTGGGGGGCTGTCCTGACGGTTTGAGGGTGGGCTGCATGTAGAGTAGGAACGAGATACCAGGCTGTGGGCAGTTTGGGGCAGGGGTGCCATTTTCCTGCACAGCCCCTGTCACAGTGCAAGTGTGTGAATGCTTGTTGGGTGTGGAGTGTATGCTTCCTCTGTTTCAGTCAGGGGAGGAAGACCTTCCTCAGGATTAGAAGCTGATTGGAGTTGATGGGCACCTCGTGGGCTGGAAAAGGGTTGTCAACAGAGCAATGATGGCAGTCCCCTCTGACTCTAAACTCACCCACCTTGCAGAAATGGGTGACTTTGGTTTGGGAGGCCAGTGAGCCCTCCAAGATGCTGTTATTTAGGATCTTGTGTGGGCACCCCATGATAGAGTCTGCCCTATTTCTGGGAAGAAAACTGTAGGCTGTCTGTTCCGGGGACCTCATTCTGGGGACCCAATGTTTTCTATGTTGTCTTGCTGTCTGTCCTCCTGTCTGTCTCCCACAAGTGTCTCTGCCCCTTCAGTCCCTGTTCTTCCTGCAATACCCAATCTTTATCCTGCCTGTCCCCCAATCCTCAATGACTGTCCAATGGACAGCTCCTAAGGCTCTGCCTTGCTGTCCCCTCCTCCGCCATGGCCCAAGGCCCCTGCCCAGCCCAGCCCACACTGGGAGCCCTGCCCCAACCCCTTCCTCTCTCCGACTCCTCTTCCCCAGCTCTGGGCATTCATTCACGACTTTCCTCCTTTCCTGTCCCTCACCCAGGGCTCCAGCGTGCAGCGGGAGGGAAGCCTCCAGGACTCTGTTCCCTCTGTTTAAAGTCTCCAGGTTGGTAAGCCAGGAGGGAGGCCTCCCCCACCATTCTGCTTTCACTGCTCCTCAATCAGATGCCTCTCCCCAGCCTAGAGGGACAGGAATGGGGGAGGGGGCCATCTCTATTGGGCCCAGACCTTTGCCAGGGGAGGGAAGAGCAAAGACCTGACTCTGGGGAGGGTACCTTGCTTGGCAAAGAATGTGTCTGCCTGCATGGGTGTGCATGTGTGTGTGCAAGCCCGTGTGCATGTATGTGTGTGCTGGTGGCAAAGCTGCCATGTGACTGGGGAGGGTGGAGGAGACAGGAGCTTTCTGCTGAGGGGACTGATGGCCTTGGGGGAGGGTACCCTTCTCATGGGGGGAAAGAAGCCCATGATCCAGCCATGGCAAGAAGGTGAGGGAAGAAGATGGGCCCACATCCGACCTCGATACAGCTTTGTTTAGACACTTGCCAACCTGAGATGTCACTTCATTCATTGGATTGTTTGTTCATTCCTTCATTTATTCATCCACTCATTCATTCAGAAAAGATTTATTGAGTACCTTCTCAATATTGAGTGCCAGTCACTGGGCTAGGCTCAGAGTCCAACAGGAACCAAAACAGGTGAACCAATAGAGCTTAAGGGGTTGTCTGAATTCACCAGCTGTGGGACCTGGGGCTGTGGCTGTGGTAACTGACTGCAGGGTACCTGCGCATCCCAGCACTAGACTCTGTGTTTACTGATTTTCCTATCCGCCCCTGCCGGCAGCTGCTCTGTACTTAAGGTCCGTGTAGAGTGACCCAACAGCACCCCTCTCATAGTGTGCCTCTCAAGCAAGCAGTGACCAAGGCTCTCCCAAGTGTCTGGTGGTCCTGGAGACTATGGGAAGCATTGTTGGGCCAGAGCTGAGGCCACTTTAGAGGGCCTCAGTGAGCCCAGGCTGGGGGAGGAAGAAGTCCAACCCCTGACTTATGTGCCCAGGACCAGCACCAGCAACCTGGGGTTCTGACTTGAAAGTCAGCCTGACCTGGGTTCCAAACCTCGTTGAAGCTACTTCCAAGCTATGTGGCCTTGGACAAGCCACTTTCCCTTTCTGAGCCTCCATGTTCTCGGTGCAAGAACACCTACCGAGCACATTGTTAAGAATAAAGGAAAAGCAGCAGCTGGTCCAGAGCCTGGCCCACAGCAGAGGCTGCCCAATGACTGGTCCCTTTCTGTCCCCTTCCCTGCCCCTGCCCTGTTCTGGAGTTGGGCAGGCTGTGCCCTGGGTCCTGCCACTGGCCCACTTTGTGAGAGGGGGCTGTTTGTGCTTCTTTGTCCTCGAGCCCCTCCCCAGGTCCCTGAAGGATGCTGCAGCCCCAATCCGGGCAGGCAGCCTGGGGAGGCAGCTCTCTGCCACTGTGGCTGCCGCCGCCTTGATGGCTTTTTAATAACTTTGCTCGGAGACAAAATACAGAGCGCTCGTTTGTCTGCCTCTTAATTAAAATTACCATTTTCCTAAAAGAGCTACGGCACTGCTCCCTTCCCTCCCCCATCCTCCGCTGTTGCCAGGAGAAGGCAGGGGTGACCAGAGACCGCAGTCCTTCCCCTCTGCCCTGTCCTGACCTTGCAGGCCACCTCTGCCTTCCCCACACCAATGGCCAAGGCCCCGGGGAGTGGGCTCAGGGGCAGAGACCAGGGAGGGGTCTGAATGCTCCCCACTTTCACTCACCCTTTTCTAGAATACCTTTCAAGTCTTACTTTCTACATCGATAAAGAGCGGGAGCAATCCCTTCCTGCTTTAAAACCTAGAGTGGAGTGAGATACGGGTGGGTTTTGGAAAAGTGCTGTGAGAGACCGGTAGAATGACACGGTGGGGAGACATCCATGGAGGTGGGCACAGTTTCCTCAATGTTGACTCTGGTTGCAGGGTTAGAAGAGACCTCTGAGCTCCCCCTCTGGGCTCCCCCTCTGGGCTCCGAGAGAGGAGGGAGTGGGGGGCAGAGGGCAGGCAGGGGTCAGGGCCGCATCTAGTTGTTGCTGAGTTTGGGGGGGAAAAGTCATCCTTGATACTAATGCAAATATTAATGACCCATAATGTATGAGCCATATATGCTGCATTAAGCTCTATCCATGTGTTAATTCATTTTATCCTCGTAACTATCCTGTGAGCTCCATGATCTTGTCTCCTTTCCAGGGGTTAAGGAACGTGCTCAAGGTCACATAGATAATCCATGAGGGCAGCCTCAGCCGCCATTCTCCTCCTTCCATTTTGCCTTCATCCTTCCACCTTTCTCTGGTCTAGCTTCAATCCCTCATGCTGCATGTAGAGTAGTGCACCTGTGCCTCACTTCAGTGCTCCCGCAGGCAGGGTTCTCCATGGTTCATGCCACTAAAAACTAAGTCTGAGGTTCATCGTTTTCCTTCTGCAACCCCATTCCTGGTCCCTGGGGCAACTCAGAGGTGTGGGTGGAGTGGGGAGAGGGGCTGGAGGTTAGAGTTCCCATTTGCTGACCTCCTTTTGGTTCTAGCAGAATTCCTTTCCACCTGGGGAAAAGGCCCACGGGGACAGGGAAGTGACTAAGTTGTGACAGCTGCTTGGTTGTGAGACAAGGGGAAGTGGTCAGGTATCATAACTCCACCCATAAGACCACCTAGGAAAGCATTCTGGAAGGTTCTGGAGAAGCCGGAGATGCTGAAGCTTAGGACCTGGAGATCTAACACCAGGAGGGAACTCCTGAGACTTCTTTGTTGCCACCAACTCCCGTTAGGCCTGACCTTTCCTTCTGAGCATTTGCTTCTATGTTTCTTCTTCCAAGAGCACCCTCCCTTTGTCACCTCCCATTCCTGCTCCTCCCTTAGCCAGCACCTCCCCGAAGAGCCCCTGCTTAACCACCTCTGCTTGGCCCCTCTGCACTCCCACAGCATGACCAGATTTCTCATGGCCGTTGGTTCTGGACATAATAGACCATTAGTCCACATTTACTCTTGGGAGCAGCAAACTTGGTGCCTTTAGGGGGAGGACATGGTGAAGCAGTGAATGAGGACAATAGGGGATGGTGGGGGCTGTGTGAGGAGAAGAGCACATGTGCCCCTTAAAGGCATTACAATTCAAAGAAAGCAAAATGAAGAAAAACACTATCAGCCAAATAGAAGGCTTGTGTCTCAGTGTTGCCTGAGTGTGATTCTTGTTCAATTGTGATTAATTTATCTTGACACCCTGACATTGCCTAGCACATAGTATATGTGTACTAATTGTTTGCTGAGTGAATACATAATCATACATGTGTCAGGCACTGTTATAGATAATTTACATATTTTTTCTTCCCATCTTCCTAAATCAGGCACCAGTGTTCCCATTTTGCTATGGAGGAAACTGATGTCCAGAGAAGTGAAAGGACTTGTTCAAGGTCACCTGTATGGGAAGTGGCCAAGGCAAGATTTGGGCCTTGGCTTGCTGTGTCCTTCCCACTGTGTTTGGTCATGGTGTATTTACATGTGACACGTGACACATGCGTTCAGTGCCCACCCAAGGTAACAGGGTCACCAGTGGCCTCACAGTTGACATGCATTGCATGCCTTGTAGGTAAGGAGGGTTGAAGGAGATGAGGGCTGCAGAGGCAGGGAGGGAGTAGGACCCCTCATTCTAGTGTGCCCCTCCTCCCTCAGCTTCCGGTCCCATCCCAGCAGCCTGGGGATGGCAGCGCGGTGACAGGTGCCGAGCTGCAGAGATAACAGCGCTGCTGATTCCCCCATAATTACTGTCTGATGAGAGATGCCAGAATTAGCCACTGTGCAAGCATGGGATGCAGACACAGGGCTCAGTCAGGGAAGCAGCTAGGAGTGGGGGGCCTCTTTTTCCAAGCCTGCGGCCCTCTGGCAGCAGGGCAGGGTCAGCACTGGGGAGAAGGAAGTAGGCTGGCAGGGAGGAAGCACTGTGTGCTTAATATGCATCAGATATTATCTTGCGGGCTGTGGTTTTCCAGTATTCAAAGTGTGGCTGGGCTATACCCCTGAGATGTCTGGCTGCTGGACAGGGCCTCCAGGGCCTCAGGCCACAAACCAGAGAATTATAGGTAAAGCATCCTGCCCTCTCAGACTCCTGGCCATTCCCTTTGGTGCCTGGAGCTTGGATCTGCCTTGCTGGTGCTATGAAGGGCTAAGACCTAGAGCAGACTCCTTGAACCTTTGAATCACTTTAGCAAAGTCAGGCACTGCAGGCAGATGGAAGTGCAGGAAGGAGCAAGCAGGTTCAGCTGACCTTGCCAGGAGAGTCACCCATCCAAGGCAGGAGGAGTCCAGTTGGTCCCCCCAGGCCTGAGGTCAGGGGAGGCCTGAATGAGGAGCAGGAGGTAAGGAACATTCTGGTCCCAAAGCAGGGCTGCATATGCCTTGGACATTTCTTTTCCCTGGCACATATGCTGGGGGTAGGAGGAGGGCTGGTGAGGACAGAAGCAGAAAGGGGTCATTTGGGCTGCTCAGACCTAATTTGGACCACTGGAGTAGCTCTGAAGGCCACCAATTGAGATCGGTGGTGACAACCTGGGGCTCACTCAATGGAGGGCAGTGCAGATGGCAGGGGAGGGGGACAGTAGCCAAGCCACACAAGGAATGACCTGAGGTGTTGGGCTCAGGAAAGAACATTTAACTCCATCCTCCTCCGAAGGGAGAAGTTGTGTCCCCCGGTCCCAGGGAGAGCTATGGACACAGACTCTGGATCATTTTAAGAAAGCAGGAGCCACGCAAGATAGATGTAATGAGGTCTCCATTCTTGGGGGTATCCAAGACCTGGCTCCATGGTGACCTGAAATAGGGATGACCAGCATCTCTCCTGTCTTGGCGCAGCCTGTGGCAGGGGCTGGGAAGACTCTGTACCCAGTCAGGGTGTGAGAAGAGAGCTGGGGAAGGATAGGTTCCCCAGAGGTTTTTCCAGGACTGTATGACCCCATTCCCACCTGGGCTTCAGTGGCCCTGGAGCAGCTCTGCTCCCTGCCCCTCTTCCGGCTTCTCAGTGGTGCCCTGGGGAAGATCCTTTGGCCCTTCTGGACCTTGAAGAGGGTGGAGTGGAGGATCTCTGTCTTCTCTGGGGAGAAGGGCTGTTTGAGTGCTCCCTCCTCAGGGAGTTGGATAGCCGGAGGAGATGCAAGGGGCTCTGGCCTGTGACCTGGATAAAGACTCAGGGATGCCTCAGAGGCAGAACCAGCACCTCCCTGGGGGCCAGCAGGGTGTAGGGAAAGAAGAGGGATCTGGGCTGAGATCCTCTGCAGTTAGATCAGGCTCAACTTTGATCTTGGACAAGTCACCCGTTCCTGAACCTCTGCTTCCTCGCCTGTAGTGTAAGAGGGAGCACCCAAGGTGACTGAGAACTGAATAATAATGATAAGAACCCTTGTAAACTTCCATGAGTGGGGTGGGTTCTGTTTGGGTCTTTTGCAGATAGGTGGAAGGGGAGAACTTCTGAAAGATGCCCCTAGTATCTGGTCAGGCTTCCCAGGTCAGCCTGGACCTGGGGGTTGTCAGAAAACTCGCTCGTGTCCTGCCTTCTTTCAACTCCCAGCTCCCTTCCTCCTGCTTCCTTCAGCCTGTCTGGTACTAAGCCTGCATTCTTGTTTGGCCTGCCGGGCAGTAGACTAACTGACACAGGAGTGGGCTGAGCCCTTTCATCCTGCAGCAGCAGGTGGAAGCAGGTCAGAAGCTGGATGGCACCTGTAGAGGCAGAACATGGGCTGGGTGCCCAGGCCCAAGAGGAACATCTCAGTCCTTGGCATTGCCCTGTTGTTGAACATTGATCAGAGCAGAGTGGCCTTGAGGGCACTAGGCCCATCCATCTATTTTAAGACAGAATGTAAGCACTTCTGCAAGGCAACGCTGAAGTTGACAAAGTGGGAGAGGCCATGAGGAAGGCACCTTCCTGACAAGGTGCAGCTGGACTCAGAATAGGCAAGTGGGGTTCCTACTGTCTTGCACTGCAAGCTGGAGAGCACCTGATGGAGCTCCCATATGTACCGCAGTCTCTCAGGGGTCTTAAATGTACATGACGTGTGTGCATGGGCACAGCACCCTGTCTGTCCTTGGGGCATCTAAGATGGCAGAGTGGTGAGTCAAGGTGGCATCCATGCGGTAACCCCAGGGCTGCCCGGGGCCCAGGTGTGCCCCTCTGTAGGTAGATGCCTGGGGATGGGGGTACAGGCGAGGCAGTTGGCAGCTGCACATATGCAGGTGAGCATGAGCTAAGCGTGTGGGCATGTGTCATACCATCCAAATGTGACGCTAGAAGTGTGTGCTTGGAATCTGGAGGCAATAGGAACCTGATCATTCTGGTGACTGAGGGAGCTGACTGGGTCCTGGCAGAGAAAAGACCTCCTGGAGAGCTCCTGACTCCATGAGGGATGGTGTTGGTGTCATTGTGAAGGCTATGAAGGGGTCTGGCTAGGCTGAGATTCTGCCCAACATTTATGAGGCCCTGGGTGATTCTGGTACTGAGAATACTTCTCTGCGGTGAGGCAGGGTGATAGACAGGGTTTCTGCCCCTCGCTTCCAACAGATTGGGGTCTCTTCTCATGGGAACGCGATGCTTCCTCTGGGCAGGCTTTAGGGGTGCGGTAATGGTCCCTTGCCCACACCCACTGCTCTGGCCTTAGTGACCTGAGTCTGGACCTCCCTTTGGGAGAGAAGTTTCTGTGGCAGAATCCTTGGGAGGATGGGCAACTACCTCCCTCCCTTCCCACCCCTTTGTGTTGGTGCCTTTCCTTCCTCCAGGCCTGTGTTCTTCTCTGGTGCCTCTCCAAGGAGATGTGCAGCTGACAGGACACCTTCCCGGGCGCGTGATGGTAGAGATACCATGCGGCAGTTAGCCTGTTAACACAGCGCCGTGTGGGCACATGTCGGAGCCGTTTTCAGCTTTTCCAGCAAAGGCTTCTGGCTGAGGGTGACATGTTCCCTTCCACGTCTCCAGGAAGCCAATTAGCCAGATCTTCCTTAGTAGCTAAAAATCAAAACCCTACAGTCCTGGGTCTGATAAAATTCTGACGGTGGAGTGAAAGGAAATTAGGCAAGTGGGTAGAGGGAGAAGGGACACTCCCCTCCTTCCCTAGGCCGGTGCCTTTGTGCAGTGCACAGCCTGGATGCCTGTCTGAGCATTACTAGCTTTGAAAAGCAAACACAAAAACAAATGAGAGGACTGAAGACCGAGGCAGAGCTGGGTTTGAATAGAGCTTTCTCACCCCCCACTTTGAAGGCTTTTGGTAATGCCATAGCTTTGCCTGGTTGGGGGTGGGGGTGTGCAGGGAGAAGAAGGACTGTATATCTGGAATTCTGGCCAAGGGGCTGACTTGTTGGCTATTTTGCAAGGATGGGCGTCAGGACCACATGCAGGGACGCTAATTTCTGAGTGGTGAGCTTCCCACCAGCTGGGGTGGACACCTAGGGGTGTGGCCGGGCTGTGACCCAAGGGTCGGTGACATATTTTCCACCTCACTGCTGATTCTTCCTATGGAGGTTGTTAGCCTATGCGATAGGCGCCTGCTACCTGGAGAGGGGCTCCCTTGGCAGTTGCTTTCTGGGAAGGGGTCTAGTGAGTTGGAAAAATACTTGTCCCTGGTGCCAGGACACCTGGGTTCTGTGTCTGGCTCCACCTCCAGCTTCTGTTGACCCCATCAGGTTTACTCTCTGTGTCTTGGTTTCCTTCCCGTGAAAGGTGTTTAGCTGGAGGGAGAGCAGAGCATGGTTTTCAAGATGGAGAGGTAAGCAGAGCAGTCTTGAGACATCACTCTGTCCCGCCTCAGATTTGGGAGCTGAGGGGTTAGAGGGCTGTCGTGCTGTATGTCCCAGGGACTGGGGAGGATGGGGGCAGCAAGTGGAATGAAGCAAGGACTGCACAGCCATGCAGAGCCAGGGTGGCTGGTGGCCATAGCGCTGAGGCCAAGCATCACTCCTGACCTGGCCTGCGGATTTCACCTCTCCCAGGTCTGTCCTGCAAGATCTCTCAGTCCCGTTGGAGTGGTACCTCTGCCATCAAGGAGGTCCCAGTCTGAGGGAGCTTCCAATCAAATGAGGTAAACAGGGGCCTTACCCTACGGCCCCTGAGAGAGGACACACGGGCCCTGCCCTTAGCGACTATCTAGACTGTGGAGGAGACAAGGCTCTGTCGGAGCAAAGCCCCTAGTCTGATGGGGAAAGCATGGGCCCTGCCCTGGGATGTGCCCAGTTTGAGGGAAGAGGCCCTGCTCCCTCTGAGCAAGCGGAGAGAGTCAGTGGGACAGAGTCAGCCTAGGGACGGGTGAGAAGAAAATGCTGGCTGGGCAGCATCTGGCTGGGACAGTGTCTGCCCTACCACCGGGGCACTCACCTCACCTTCACATTCTCTCCCCCCACCCCTGCCCAGCTCCTCCTAGGCAGGTGAGCTCTCCCTGCCCCAACCCTGATAACGTCCTCTAATTAGATTCCGCCTCCTTTACCAACTAAGTAGCCTTCTGTGGGTTTTAAATATGTGCAAATTAGTTGGTATTTTTCTGCCTGCGTGACGCTGTGACTGACAGTGCCCTGCATCTCCCCTTCCTCCCGCTCCCTCAGGCTGTGTTGTCCCAGTCCCACAGCCCACCTGAGTCTAGATGTCCAGCTCCCCTGGGGGTTGGGGGTAGGAGGGCTCCCTGGGCCTGGGGGTGGAAGAGACCAGAGGGTCTTGGGCCACAGTCTTAGTCGCCCTCTCCACCCTCTCCCTGGTCCTCAATTTCCCTTGCTGTACTTCGAATAGAATCAACCTGCCCCAGACCCTTCACAGTGGCTCTGTAGGTTAGTACTGGGTGTGGGGAGGGGCCATCACGTGTGTCACCAGCCAAGGGTCACACTGCTTATGAGATACCCTTTTGCCGTGCCTGCCTGTCCCCCACCGCTGCAGCACCCAGGTAATGGTCCCTCTTGGAAAAATGGTTCCACCTCTTCTCACTTCTCTGCCCTCCCTCTCACTCTTCATAGGGAGGGGAGCTGGCCTTCTCTGGGGACCCAGTAATGACAGCTTGTCTGGCTTTGCCCCTGTCTCCTGAATGTCCCTGCTGGCACTCACCAGGAAGTCACCTTTATTGTCTAACCATTTCCTCCATGCTTTTAAGTCAGCTCCCTTTCCTCTCAGGCCTTCCTCCCATAGGCTCCCCTTCCAGCTGAGACAGGCTCTCCTGAGGTGGCTAACATGCAGGGAAGATGGTGGTGGGTTGGGGGAAATGTGGAAACATGGGGGACGGGTGTGGGGGTTTCTGGTCCCCTCTGTGCCAGGAGCTGGACATGAAGACCTGTCCCTAATTCTCAGTCCAGCTGCCTCTTCCTCTCTGATTGCTCTTCCTCCCATGCCCACCCCCACCTCTGAGGCTTTGGTTGGAGTGACAGGGAGACTCAACAGGGCGCCGGCCATTAGCAATTTGGGGGGATATTACACAGGAATGTTTACAGAAAGGCAATTGCCTGGAAAATGACTTTGGTTGCTGTGGTATGGGGCGGAAAAGATAGTTTTAGAAAACAGACACAAATGGGCTTCTGCTCCAAGGACCCACAGATACATGGGTGGAGGGGCATAGGCACCCAAGGAGCCCAGACCCAGGGCACCCAAAGACAGAGAGGCCTATTCCTTCACAGAGGGTGGGGCATGGGATGATCCCCTTACCTGAATGTGGTGCTCAGAGCCTCTGCCAGTCTTGACCTTTGGCCTCTGGCCTCTGACCTCCCAGCTCTGTACTTCAAGACTGCAGCAGACACCCAGCAGGATGAAGTTGTCAAGCACAATTGATGGTGGCAGTTGCCTCAGGGCTCCTCCTGGGTGATTTGGGCTCCTCTTGCTTTGGCTGCAAACGGCAGGACAGGGGAGCCTGGAGCTGCAAGTGTGTGTTTGGGCAAGGAACTGTGGAGTCTGAGCCGGACCGCCCACCCTTCCAGCGACCTCCACACACCCCTCCCTTCATTCTGCCTTTGAGCCTCCCTGGATCTAGCCAGGCCCTGTGGGCTTCCTGAGCTAGTGCCTAGCCCCCACCTCTGCTTAGGCAATGGATGGGGATGCACCCGTGAGCCCTCTCAACTCCCCAAGGGAGGGATCTTGAGCAGCCCCCAAATCTCCAGGGAGAGAGAGACAGGGAGACAGGGACCTGAACTCCAGGTCCTTGTCAGGGACCCCAGAATCCTTTTCTCTCTCCAGTAGCTTTTAGCCTCGCTCTTGCCTCTACTTTTTCCCTTCTCTTCTTCCCTCTCCCTCCCCCTCTCTCCTCCACATTCTCTTCCTTTGAAGATGATGTCATGTGTGAACATTGCCCATTGGCAGGCAGCTGGAGTAAATGGTGACATCTGGGTAAATATGCCAGGTGGGGATGGGCTTGATGGCTTACCAGACGGTGTCACTAAAACTTAGGGAATCTTAATTCTCATCATGAGTTACAGTGATCTCATGTAAAGGAATGCAGTGGAGGATAAAAATAAATCAGGCTCATAAATAAACGTGGAATTTGGAATTACTGGAACAAATAATGTCGCCCTCTTCCCAAGCATCGGTGCCTTTATCTTTAGCTGGCCACTGGAGGGAGCCCACCTCTTCCTGGTCACCCCCTGCCTTGCCAGCATTACCTTCCCCACTGTCCAGGCTGGGAGGGCTGAGCTGAAGGTGACCAGAGTGCCCCTTCCCCACCTGTCCCCCACCCCCCTTATTCAGAGCTGGATTTCACCATTTTCAGGCATTTTCCCTGTATCTTGAATCTCAAAAATTATGGTTGGCTTTGCACACTGAGGGTCCTTGGAAAGATGGCCAACTCTCCAGTCCCAACTTATTTATCAGGCTCTCCCAGCCCTCATCCCTTAGAGGCCTTCAGTCTCTACAGCCTGCCCCTTCCGAAGTGCACCCCAGCCCTGCTTCTCTTTCAGGGCCTTCCAAACCTTCTCCTTCCCTCCTAGCTCCCTGCCTCTGCCTCTCCACCTGAGTCCTTTAATTCCTATGTCCCTGCCCCAGTAGAACCCCGTCGTGCTTACCCTCCCAAGGCCTCCTTGAGTCCCTGCAAGACACCTGCCTGGATGGATCCCTCACCACTCCCTGCCATTGAACCAGAAGCACCGATCTACTCAAGGCTGTGGTTCCCAGAGCTGGCTGCTTGCTAGATTGGAGTCAGTCTCCCTGGCTTTTCCCTGGGCTGCTCGGTCCAGGGAGGGTCAGGGAGGCTGTGACTTCTGGGGATGAGGGAGGGCAATCTGTTCTATGCTCAGGATTATGGCCCAGGTAAGCCCCGGCAACTCCTGCCGCCCCCTGGAACTGCCCTAGAACACTGTTCCCTGCTGGGCTGTGGGAAGGTCAGTGTTGAGACTGGAGGGTGGGAAACAGCAGGGCTGGGTCTGTGGAGTCCCAGACCTTGGGGCTGGTGAACATGTGGGGAAGGGATTCGGAGTACTGCATGGGGACCTCAACCCCCGGCCTTCTCTTTTTTTTGATTCTGTACTGTCCTTTGTGCCCTGTGCATTTCTTACAGATCTTGAACTTGCGTGTGTATGTTGGGAGGGAAGACTGAAAAAAAGAGGGGGAGGGTCAGGAGGGTCCTGGAAGGAGGGCTTGACCTGTGCTGTCTTCTTTTGTTCCCCTTTGAGTTTGTCCCAAATCCATCTCTTACTGTCCTCTCTGTGCCCAGTCTCTCTTGTCTGTCCGTTTGTCTGTCTCTGGGAACGGAGGGAAAAGACGGTCCCATGCCCCAGTCCCTGGGCCTCCATCTCCTTGGGAAGCCCCTGAGTGTGACCTTTGCCTTCGTACTAGGTCCCTCATGGATTCTAGTTCAGGTCCTTTCCCAGGCAACCCCCAGCCTTTAGGACAGGGGTGTCCTGGGCCTGCTAGTCTGAGGAGAGGCTGGGGCCCCCACCTCTCGAAAGGTAGACAGTGTAGGCTCCTTTCCACATTTTTTAGGAAGCATCTAAAAAGAAGTCCCCCTTCCCTCACCTGTTCAAGCCAGTGTTAAGAAGGAGGAAGGGGATGTGTAGTTAGAAAGGCATCCAGGACCTCAGTCAGCTTCCAGACCCTCTTTGGCCTCAAAGGACAGCACCTCACCTGCAGTCACCCTTCCAAACCACCCGCAGAAGAGCAGGAAGCTGGCCCCCTGCGCTTGCTCTAAACCCTCTGCGCTGTTGGCTCTCTTTCCACCCCAGCCCCGATTCTGCTCCTTCTGTCCTCTAGAAGGGAGTTCGCATCACCTGCCCAACTCGGGAGCCTCTCTGCTATTTCCAGGCCCGGCCCCGCCCCTCCCCGCAGGGACCCCGATGGGGTTGGGCAGCCCCAGGCCGAGCGCCCAGTGACCCCGCCGTGTCCCCTCTCCCCTCTCACAGATCCGGAGCGGAGCAGCCCCCCAATGCTGTCTGCAGATGATGCCGAGTACCCGAGGGAGTACCGGACCCTGGGGGGCGGGGGCGGCGGGGGCAGCGGGGGCCGGCGCTTCTCTAACGTGGGGCTAGTGCACACGTCTGAGCGCCGGCACACGGTGATCGCAGCCCAGAGCTTGGAGGCGCTCAGCGGGCTCCAGAAGGCGGACGCCGACCGCAAGCGCGATGCCTTCATGGACCACCTGAAGAGCAAGTACCCCCAGCACGCCCTGGCCCTTCGAGGTCAGCAGGACAGGATGCGGGAGCAGGTAAGTGGGGGCCCAGCCGCAGGCTGGGGTGGCGGTGGAGTCAAGGGGCCGGCCAGCTGGCGGGGGTGAGGCCTGACCCATGCTCCCAGGCACTGTCCCCAGGCTTATTCTGATTCCGAGGATTCTGAAAGGCGTCTGGGGCAAAGAGGGAAGAACTGGAGAGCTGGGCAGTTGCCCTGGTTAACCTTTTCTGGAGCCTGGGGAGGGAGGGCATGACGTCTCTTTCCCCAGACCTCCACCTGCAGTCGTGGAATTTGGAGCACAGGATTGGGAGCAGAGAGTCCAGCCTCTAACTCAAGCTTTTGGACTGGGCCGAGGGGCAGGAAAGCATGGCTTGGAGACAAAGAGAGTGGGAGAAGAGGGGCATCTTGAGGACTGACTGTTCTGAACCTGAGGGTCCATGCAGTGGTGGAGCGCCTCTGTGGTGTGGCCCAGTGAGAGCCTCAGTGAGCTCGACTTAATGTGCCCCCAGCATCCAGGGACATAATCCTGGACTCCTGGGACCTTTTACTCCTCCACCCCATCCTTTTTCCAAGATTCTCTGTGTGACTTTGAACTAGAGTCCACCTTTCTTGTGCCTTGGTTTCTCTCCTGCCATTAGTAAGGCTTAGAGAGGAGTTGGGGCTCCTGCTTCTGGTCCAAGTCATGTCTTGTCTCTTTGTTTACGGGAGGGGAGGGGGACCCTTCCCTTGTCAACCTCTCCCAGATCCTTGGGTTCCTGGATGCATCTCTCCATCCAGGTATGACCTTCTTGTCTGTAGGGAAGTACTTTCTTGGAACTAGCTTTCTGCTTACAGTCCCACACTGGTGAGGGGTTCCCTGATGGCTGCTGAGGCTCAGGCATTGTCTGCCCTGGAGGAAGAGACCAAGAGGAGGGTGTGGTGCATCACATCAGCATCCTTTCAATTGAGTCTGGGGGTGTCAGCCCCTGCTCCCATGCCCGTCTTGCTCTGTTCCCCCTTCCCAGGTACTGCTTGGTGTGGCTGGGAAAGGGGAAGAGTGTTCCCACTCCATCCCCACTGAAGGGACAAAGATGCATGACTCATTTCTGGTACCTTACCTGCACCCTGATGTCACCCCCAGTTCTGTCTAGCTTTTGCCTTGTTCTACCTCCAGAGTTCTCCTGGGAGCAGAGTTCCAACTGGGATACAGATGAGGAGATATGATCCCCACTCTCAGGAATCCCTTCTCTGTGGGTTCCCTCTATTTGCTCTGGCTTGGGAGGAGGAAGCAGGGCATCTGTGATCTAGATGGGGAGACAGAATGGTTAAACTTAAATATGAGGAACACAGTCAGTTGGGAGAGAGTTTGATCAGGGAAAGCTTCCTGGAAGAGGAGGTACCTAAACTAGGCTTAGAGGGAACAGGACTGATGAGGCATCAAGAAAGAATGTTGTTTTAGAAGGTGTTGGGAAGGGGATGGGGGCAGACTTGAGCATGGTGGTTTAGGGACTGGCACTGACATCCACTGGGCTGGAGCAGAAGGCTCAGGGTGGGTGGGAGGTATGGGGGCAGACTGGAAAAGTTGGGGCAGGCTAGAAAAGTGGGGCCAGATGGTGGTGGCTAGAAGGGTTGTGGTTGTTTTCCATGGTGAAAAGAGGGAAACAAAAGAGGGACTAGAGGCACGAAGAGGAGAGGAAGAAGAGTGTGTGTCATGAGGGACAAAGGGAAAAGCATGGGGGGTTGAAGGGAAGATCGAACAAGACTTGTTTGCTGCCTAGACCTAAGAGGCAAAGACAGAAAAACCTAGGTGACAGAAAGATATTGGTGCCTGGGAGCGAAATTTGGGGTGGGAGACAGGAACATGGGAGAAGAGTTTGAGGAGTGGGTGCAGCATTCACAGGATGTCTGTAAGCACCTTTTGTACAGTTCAGGACTCTAAAGGGACCACCTCCTTGTCTCCTAACCTTCGGGAGAAGGTTGAGCACCATCAAATCACAGTGGAAGTGGGACCTGGTGCATGGCATGGCCACCAAGGCAGAATGAAGTATGAGAGGGGAGAGAGCCCATGATAGTTGGGGAGGAGGAGCTATTCTGCATCTGGGAGAAAGGAGAAAGGCCCGGTAGGAGAGGGTTGCCTGCACTTCAGAAGTCAGGAGGGGTGGGGAAAGGGCATTGGGACTGGCCAGGATCTGTGGGTCCCCAGGGAATGAGGGCTCATTTCTAGAGGCGTGGTGAGGTAATGGCCAGTTTCAGAGGGGACTGGAGGTGGTGTGGGAACAGGACCCTTGGCTGCAGACCTGTTTTTGTCTGGGGAGGTTGAGGCAGAAAAAGATGAAGACAGCCAAGGTGGCAGCCACAAGGGGCAACAGGCCTGTGAGAGGAGATGTGGGCAGGTTTGAGGGCTTCATCCGTGTCTGGCATGTTCTTTTGGCACCGAGTAGACACTCAGTAAATACTTAATAAAAGAATCAAAGCACAGCCCCTCCCTATCAAATTCATTTATTTACTCATCAGCTCATTGATTCCCTCCCTTAGAGTGTTAAGTGGGTAGGGCCTACAGCCCGTTCACTTGCCATGGAAGGCACAGTGTGTAAGTGTGGCGCTGGCTCAGTAAACATTAATAGAATGAATGAAGATGAGTGAATTTGAAGATGCTGAGGAGAGAGCCATGGGGGAAAGTCCTGGAGGAATCAGAAGGGGATGGGCTTGGAGCCGCAGGTGTAGTGTGGCCTTGAGGTCGGGGAGTTCTCTCTTCTCAGGTGGCAGGAAAGAAAGGTGCAGTGGGGAAAGAGGCACATTGGGGCACGGACCCCCATGGATGGTTCTCATCTCTGTGAAGTAGGAAGGGATATCTTCATTGAGGAGGAAATGAGGAACTGGAGGGAACAGCTCCTTGGCAGGGCGTACAACGAGGTGGTTGAGAAATGAAGAAAAGGACCTCAGGAGTATCTTATGGGGAAGCTTTTCCCCTTGGCTCAGGGACCCCCAAATCTGACAGGAGGGAAATGTGCAGAAACTAGCCAGTGTTGCCAGGTCCCTCTGCGGTGTGAAAAAATGCCCCTTCCTGCCCATCACAGTCCCCCAGCGGCTCCTGACCGCTCCCCCTAATGGGGTGTCCCCCCCTTCGCACACACAGGTTGGCGGCTGGACCGTGGACCCCGTGTGCCTTCTCAGCTCCCTCTGCTCCCACCTCCATGGCGACTCCGCCCCTGCTGGGGCTGGCCAGCCGGCCCAGGTGAGTCACCCACCTCCACTCCAACCCCAAACCCTTGTCGGAGTTTGGCTTTGGGGAGGATTTTTTTGGAGGGGGGATATCCAGGACTTTGATTTAGCATCCCATTTTCAGGAGACTCTTACGCCCTGTATTCCCTCTCCCCCCTCTCCCCAACCTCACCAATTGCCTAATTCCTACACCCCATCCCCAAACCTGTGGCAAGGTTTGGCTTTGGGGAAGGAATTTTTTGAGGGGGAATACTCAGATTTTGAAATACATTTTTTGTATGTGTATTTTTTCTCCTTTAAATAGGAGTCCCTCTCCCACCCTCACCCCGTTGGCTTTCAAGAGTCTCTTATGCCCTGAGCTTCATGTTCACCCCACTGCAGACCATCTCATTCCCCAATCCTTGCCCCACCCCTCCACCTCTGAGCAGACCCAACCTTCCCTGATGTCTTACACTAGAAAGTTCTTAACGATGTCTCTCTCCCACCCTTCTTGTTAGGTTCAAGGCTTAGTTTCAGAATTTTAAGAGGACGTTGTTGGCATCTGGCCATCTGTTCTGAAGCTGTTTCCTGTTTCCCCATCAAGCCTCACTTTCCTGGATGGGAGGTTGGATCTGATCTTAGGCAGGGAGAAAAAGAGATATTGAGGCCCAAATGCAGAGGAGGGGTCAGGGAGTCAGAGCTACAAGGAGGAAGGGCGCCTTGGTGTTCAGCTCTAGGAGGCTGAGGAAGAGTAGGGTCAAGGGAGCTGATGAGTAGCATGGGTGCCAGTTTCACTTCCTCACACACCTGGCTTCTCTTGGGGAGGGACAGCAAGCCTTGCCTTTTTTTTTTTTTTTTTTTTTTTTAAGAATTAGGGAAGAAATGTGACAGCCTAGGAAAGGACAAGTCTCTAGAGCACCAACATTTTAGCTGAGTGAACTCAAGTCTAGCAACAGGTTGGCACAGCTCAGCACCACCTGCAGGGTATTCAGCCCCCTTCCTTTCCCAGCTCTCTGCCCCACCGTGACCAAACTTCAGGGAACAACATGTGTCTGCCCCCGAGATTGAATGGCAAGTGGGACGGACTTGTCCTGAGCGGCCAAGTGCATGTGGAGGCCAAAATGGATCTGGAACGGGAATGGTGATGGGGCGGAGGATAGGTGTACTGTTCCTGGGGCATGCAGAGGCCTCCCTAGATGGAGTGTCTTGGGGTTAGATAAGGTCGCGTGATGAAGGGGAGTGAGGCTGGACTTGGTGAGCTCAGCGGACGCAAGAGATGGGTTCTAGGCCTGCCCACATCTGCTCTGATGGAGGAAGGAAGATAGCTTGAAGGGAGCCTAGCCTCAGAACCTTGGAATTACTGAGAGAAGTGGCCATGCACAGGACTTGGTCATCACTTGATATGTAGGCTTACCAAACACTTCCCATTCCCTGTGGCTAAATCTGGGGCTCCTTTTGGTAAAGTGCAGGACCAGAGATGTTCATCAAATGCGAGTCACACAGCAGAGCAGGCTCAGAAGCCATCAAGGAAACAGGCACCCGAGGCCTCCCAGGCTAGACTGGGAATTGAGTAATGGTAGAACTAACAGGGCGACAGTGCACAGTGGACTGGTGGGTAGAGGCTGGGAACTCACAGGGTGGTGGGGTAGGGGGCAAGGCACTCTCCCCCACCCCGCCCCCAGCCTAATCTTTGGAGTAGGGGGCTTGGAGAAGGCCCTGGGAAGGGAGCAGAGGATAGATTCCAAACCGCAGCTCCTCCCCCGCTTTCACTATGCTGTCTAACCTCCCTCCCTCCTGCAACCCGAGTCCTGGGCTTAGGGCCGGCGTATCGGGTGACCGCGGCGACGCAGCCACTAGCCTCTGCCGCTCCTCGGCGGGGCTGCGCCCGCGGGGCCGCGCCGGGGGAGGGGGCCGGAGAGCGGGTTTGCACGGCGGCGCGCAGCGCCGCGCCAGGTGGAGTCGTGGTTACCGAGGCGACCGGGGCCGGGGCCCGCTCGGCGGCGGCGGCTCTCGCATTGCAGCAAAGGGCACCGGCAGCGGCGGTGGCTGCGGAGGTGGCCAGGGGAAGGGAGAGCCTGGGCGGGTAGGAGTAGGGGCTGCCCTCCCTCCCTGGCCTGACGCGGGACTTGGGGAGCGGGCCGTACACCTGTGGCGGCAGGTAAAGGGGAGCGGACTGGTTGCGGGGGTCGGGGTCGCGGGCTCAGGCTCTTCGGGGAACGGGAACACGGAGATGGGGGGCTGCTCTGCGGCCCCGAGGGGCCGTCCGGGGGTGGAGATGCGCAGGCCGTTGCGGTTCCAGATCCCTGAGAAACGCCCCCTTCACTCCCACACCGCGTTCGCGGCCTTCCGCGTGGGCTGGGCTCCCCCCACCCACCGAGAAATGCGGTGAGCGCCCCCTCCCCCCAACCTCGGAAAGTCATGACCTTCCGGGGTGCGTCCTCGTCCCCCGGCGCCACGCAGGTCTGGCAACCCCCCTTCTGCAACACACACGCTGCATTGGGAAGGGGTAGGAAGTGAGAGTGCCAAGAAGCACACCTAGGGGAGGGTCGTGCGTTTGCGTCGCGGTGCGAGGTGGAGGCCTAGGGTGAGTTGCATAGCTTCAGCCTAGGAGGGCAGGTGTTTACGCGGACGCGTGTTCACAGGAGTGGAGAGGTGGGTGTGTGCGCCGGTGAATTCGGAGCCATGGGGTGAAAGAGTAGGGGTGCAAGGTCCCTGGAGGATGCGTCGTAGGTGCTCGAGGTCAAGAGGGGTCCTGCACGCACCTAGCCTAAGAGGACGTTTGCCCAGGAAGGGGCGAGACCTCAGCTGTCTAGCTAGGGTAAGGCTCCTGGGGGACACAACCCCGCCCACTCAGAGAATAGCCTGAAGGCGACCAGCTGCCAGGGGAAGGAAGAACGCTACTAAAGGTGAGGTAGGGAGGGAATAAACTCACCAGCCCTCAGAGGGAAGAAGCTGTTTCCGCTTCTCTCTAGGGGGTTTGAGCACCCTCTGGCCTGGCTTCTTTGGGTCTGGGAGCAACTCCTCCCCCATTTCTGAAAGCCTTTTCCCTGGAGTGGATGGTGGGCTTCCACCTTATCCTCTTAGAACATCTGACATTTTCCCTGGTCCCTGTAAGACTGTTCCCTACAGTGGTTGCCCTTTATTTTTCTTTTTCGCTCTCTGCTTGGAAGGGGAGACCTCTTCCTGAATAGAAGGAGGGAGGCAGCTATTGGTATTGGAAGTATGGTTTGGGCTGGGAAGCCAGACCTCTCCTAGGCCCTTCCTGTCCTCTGCCCTCCTTCCAGGGGAGTTTGGTGCTGGGAAATCCTTAGGGAAAGGGTCCAGAAGGCTGAGCAGTGCTGGGTGTCAGGAGATGGAGAAAGTGGTGCCAGATGAGAGTATTCAGAGATATCTCCCTCCTCCCATTTTCTTGGCATTAATTCATGGTCAAATGTTTGAGAGGGCCTGCTATATACCAGGCACTGTGGTGGGCCTGGCAGGAGGAACAGACAACCAGGAAAAGGGTGAGGAGGTAAAGGCGATGGAGGTTGGATGGGCAGAGCCCCACCTTAGTGAACAAGGGAAGAGCCCTCTGCTCTGTCATCCAACGCTGTCCCACAGGCTTAACACCCTGGAAAGAGACAGAGACAAGGGATGGATGACATCCCCAAGGATCTCTCCTAGGTTTCCCCCCTCTGAGGATACTGAGTTGCCAGGAGACTGTCTCATTCCTGGTGGGGCCAACATGAAAGAGGATCATTCTTCCCACTTTCTAAAGAGAAAGGTGGGCAGAATTCACTCAGTGTGCTGTACAGGCCAGAGCCCCAAGTCCCAGGGCTATGCTTGCAGCCTCATCCCACAGTCACCCTCTAGTTGGATGCGGCTGGCCTTTCCTGTGGCACTGATGCCACCTGGTCCTTTCCCCCAGCCTGTAACCCCTCCCTTGCAGGTCTGACTGCTCCATAGATGTGCTCAGTCTTGGGACCCTGAGGCAGGCCCATGTGGATATAACCAGTATGGCTATAGGCAGTTCCTATCCCTCCCAGAGGTATAAAGTGGGCCCAGCCATCTGTACATACTGAATTGGATGTGCTGGTTTGGGGGGCTAGATGGAGGTGGGGCATCCTCTCCATCTTTTGAATCATGAGTACACCTACCTGACACATAATATCTAGGGCATCATAGGCATGGGACAATGGCTGAGGTGGCCAGAGGCACCTGACCCAGCTAGTGGGGCAAAGGAGGGATGAGACTTTCTTGTTGTGTGTCTACTGCTTTGTGTGTTTCTACACCTGGTTATATCTCTATGTACATACATGTGAGTGAGTGTCCTTGGCTCTCTGTGTTTCTGTGACTCTGTGGGAGGTATTGGGTGTGTGTGTGAATGGGGCTGGTACCTCTGTGTTTGTGACTGGAGTGGCACTTGCGGCAGGTTGTGTGAACAAGTCAGGGTCTTGTGAGGGTTGCATGTTTGTGGATGAGTAGGGGTGATCTAACTATGAGTATCTGTCTCTGAGTGTGTTTGTTTCTGGGGTTGTTTCTAACCGTAGAAGGCTTCTCTTGAAATGTTTGTGTCCTTTTGTGGGTGTGTTTTGTCGCTCTGGGTGTGTTGGTGGTGATGTCCTTATCAAGGATGCCTCAGAGTATGGGCATGGGCTCCCACGTGGCTCCTGCCTGGTGCAGGGTGCTGTGGGTGGCCCGGGTGTACCCACAGTAACGGTGATGGTGAATGAGAGACAGCAATCTTCTCTGCAGAGCCGTCCATCACCGCTGGGGCTGCAGACATGACTCTCATTGTAAACCTTCCTGTGCCCTCTGCCTGGCTCTGCTTGTCCCTACGTGTCCACTCCCCCTGCTACCCCTCCTCTTCCCAAGGCCACAGGCAGCTGTGGCAAGAGCCTATTAGTTCAGCCCCTTGTCTCCCCTCCCCTTGGCATTTGTGGCCATTCCCTGGCACCCATGGGGGTGGCATGTGTCCATAGATTGTTTCAGGCACTGGCTAGGGCACAGGCTGCTTTCCCCTTTTTCTGCCTGCCATGTTACAGTACTAATATTTGCATCTCTGAGATCCAACGCCAGAGGGAGTTAGGAATTGTACGTAGCTCAGACAGGGTAGATAAGGGTAGCCCTGGAGGGTGACCCAATTTAGTCTAGCCCTGGTCCAGCCTCACCCCAACCCTAAAAGTCTAACTCAGGGAAAGCCTCCATTTCAGCCCCTGTTCAACTCCTCTTTGTCATTAAAGCATTTAGGTGGCCCAAGATGCCCTGACATTGGGTTCTTCTCCCATTGGGGGCCCTGTGTCGCTTCCCTCAGCCAGTGGTTCTGAGGCCCTGGGGAATCTTGTTTGTTGGTGCCAGGCAACCCAGGGCCAGGCCATCTGCTGCCCCTTGTCTTCCTGCTGAGGCTGGCACCGGTCAGCAGGGTGACCTCAGCTTTGCCAAGAATCAGTCAGGCCCCCGGGCCACTCTTTCCTGTCCTTAGTAATCCAAAAGGACTTTCTGGCCTCCCTGGAAGGCAAGGTGAGGCTAGGTTATTGTGAATGAGGAGGAATCTGAGCCCACCCCCACCCCACCCGTTCTAGGTGGGCAAAGAGCTCTCCTCTCTCATCTGCCTACAGGGTGTTGCCCATGCTTTCACTGTCCCTGCCCATGGCTCCTATCCATTGTCCAACGCTATAAGGTGACTGATATCTGTCCACCTTTCTCTAAAATCCAAGTTTTATCATGTTAACCTGTCTTCCTGCCCTGGCCTTGGTCCCAGGCCTCCTTCTTCCACTACTTGCTCCATCAACCCTCCTAGGGTCCAGTTCTGACCCCATTGTGCTTCACCCAAATACTTTCTGCTCACCCAACCTACTAAATCTACAGAATTTTGCTCAGCACTTAAGTGCACTCATCTGGCCCCAGCCCCCTCTTTGCAGCCTAATCGCCTCTTTCTGAGGCCCTGTACCCCAGTTAAACTGGACAATTGATTATTTCCTCAACACGCACTCTGCTTCTCTGCCCCAGGGCACTTGCTTACCCTTTCCCTACTGCTCAGCTTGCCTTTACCTAACCTGAGCTGCTCATTTTTCAAGACCTAGCGTAAGTGCCACCTCTTCCGGGAAGTTTTCCCTGCCTGCCACAATCAGATGCCATTTCTCCTACCCCCAAGCTCTGATTCATTTCTGTCAGGGTCTCATGGGTTCTGTATATCATGGTCATTGGTGCCTTTTCCCACCTATAACTCTCTGAGGACAGTTACTGTGACTGAAATGCGTGGCATGTAAATATTGGGAGTGGTTCTCCCCACCCCTACCCCTGGAGCCTGCTCAGGGCCATCTTGGGTCTCAGTAGAGTATGGGATGTACCAGGCATAGCTTCCGTCCTGCTCCTGGGAGGGTGGAGGGCCCATGTCCCGGGGCCTGGTGCGGAGCTCCATAGGCCTCTAACCCACCCCTGCCCTACATTCCCCACCCTAACCCCTCATAACCATCTCTTCTCTTATTTCCATCAGCAGCCAAACTACTGGAGTTTCAAGGTCAGTGTGCGCTGCTTCTGCTTCCATGACAACTGCATGTGCTCTCCTGCCCTACCTCTCCCTGCACATGCTTTGCACAGGGGTGTGCTACTGCTCGGGCCCTTCTGGTGCGGGCGGAGGGCTTTGGGGCTTCAGGCTGCCGCCGCTGCCTTGAGAAAGTCTGGGTTTGCCTGCCAGGGGCTTGTGAATCCAGCGTGGGAGTTCGGGGCACCCCTGCTGTGGATCTGAGTTGGGGCTGCTTAGGCTTTCCCAGGCCCCGACGGCTGGCTCTGAGGTAGGGGCCTGGATCCCATAATCTTGTTGAGGGCCCTGTTCTCTGTTGAGGGCCCTATTCTCTGAACTCAGATCCTGGAAATTCATCTTCCAGGGAGGCCTTGTGACTATGATGGGTCCCTCATCCTGTTCTTACTGTCAGTGCCAAGCAAGAGACTCATAGCCCAGCACCCCCAAACATGTTGCCCAGGTGGAGGGCTAAGCTCAGCTCAGGAATGGGAGCTTTTGTGCTTTCTCTGGAGAATTTGGACTATTTAAGTTGGAAAGCCATGTGCCCCTAAAGGGTACCCTACCGACCTCTGGGGGAGCAACTTTGGGTGCCTCTGCCCTCTTCGCTGGCACCCAGGCCCAGAGCTGAACCAAGTTAGACTGCTGCTTGTGTCCTTGAGTCTCTGGCCCCTCAAGTCCCCAGCATCATGACGGGTTGGGAAGGATCCATCCCAGACTCCCCAGTGTCATCTTGCACCAAGTATCTGTTTGCATGCATTCTCTCAGAGAGAAGACGTCCTTGAACCACAGAATCATGGCATCAGAGAATCATGGCATCAGACAGACTTTCTGCAGGAGGCAGCAGAGTGTAGTGGTGACCAGACCACCTGGTGGTGAATTCCAGTCTGCTCCTAAGTAGCTAGGTGACCTGAGCAAGTTACATAATCCCCTGGGCCCCAGTTTCTCCTCTGGAAAATGGCACAATATCTGCACCCTAGAGCTGTTGTAGAGAGAGAAGAAATGAGATACTGCATGTCCTAAGCTTAGTGCCTGGCTCAGCGGGAGCCCTTCCTGGTAGCTTACCCCATTCACCTTTAGAATCACAGATGCTGACTTGATTCCCAAATTCAGAATCGCCTTGTGAACATGTCAAAATCTTGAACCCCATGCCCCGCACCCCAGTGATTCTGATGCAGTGAATGTGGGGTGCTGGAAAGTGTTTTTAGAAGCCCCCAGATGATTCTGCCCCAGTCCGTGGAGAGTGTTTGGGAACCACAGAGCCGAGTCTGTTGGCCTCCACTTGAGGTTCTCTCTGTCTGATCTCAGACCAGGAGTCATAGGCTCCCTGGATCATCTCCAGTGACAGGTGCTCACTGCTTCCCATGGCAACCCCTCTCCTGCCTTTGGGAAGCTCTGCTTTTATTACCGTTTCATTTTCTTGCCATCTCCCTTCTAATTGGGAAGTCCTTCTGGATGTTTCACTCCCCTCTGCCCTGGGATGGAGAGAAGTAAAAACAAGCTTTCTCTCTCCTCAAGAGGACCTTTTACAAAGGCTGTGAGACTAGAAAGGTGGCCATGGGGCCAAGATGGAGACAGGGCCATGCGCCAGAGAATGTGGGCATCTCTTCCCCCAGGGTTCCCAGTGTAGCTACAATCTTATTTTCTCAGAAGTCTGCAGTCCCAGGATCCCTGCCCCCCAGCATTCTAGCCCCTGTTTCATCTTCTTACTGGAGCCTCACTTGTGCTCTCCAGGCACCATGGCCACCTCCTGCTCTTCACCCCTGCTAGCTTCTCATTCTGCCTTAACTCTTAGCCCCTCATCCACACCAGCCTGGCAACCACTGACCTCCCAGTTGCCTGGCAACCCCATCACCACCAGGCCAGACCTGGTTACCCACATTGCCTCACAGTCTAGCATTGGTGGTCAGCCTAGATCTGAGCTGTGGGGTACAAAGTCTGAGAGCAGGGTTTCCTCCCCATCCCCCACTTTTTACTGCCTTCCTCCTCCCAAGACCCATGTCCATCCACAGTCAAAACATTATACTTGAGGCTGGATACCCTCTGAGGTCCCCAAATTTGTCCTCCCACATCCCCAAGTCCTTGAGGCCACTTTGGGGACAGCTGGGCACATTGCCCATCTGAGAAAGGTGCTCTCTGTTTTCAAAAGTGCTAATCAAATTGGAACATTAAATTGAGTTAATACAAAGATGGAGATTAATTAGGAGTTAACCAAGATTTGGGAAAGGAGGGAGCTGGGGAGAAGAATAAATGATTCCTTTTTAGAGGTACATTTACTTACTATTTTATAAACAATTATAAAAGTGACATATTCTGACTGTGCAAAATTTTCCCAGCAGGAAAATATATAAAGTAAAAAGAAAGTTCTCACTTCGGCAGCACATATACTAAAATTGGAATGATAAAGAAGATTACATGGCCCTATGCAAGGATAACATGCAAACTCATGGAAAAGAGAAAGTTGTCTCAACCCCAAGATAACCAGTGTTAATGGTTTTGAGTGATTTGTTGTTTAAAATAGGCAATTAATTTTATAGAAAAATAACATTTGGAAACATAATTTTTCCTAATAGTGTATGTATATAAAATGTATATGTGTATGTAATCCATGTATATAACATACATAACATAGATGTAGATCTGATTAATTATCTTTCTTCCTTGAATACATGAGTTTCTGACAACAACCAGGTTTGAGGGGAGGGGCTGGGGCAGATGGCAGGAGCTGTGGTTGAGTGACAGCCTTAGCCTTCAGCCAAAAGTAGCCTCTCAAAGTGCAATAGAAAATGATGGTGACCCCTTCCCCACAGAGAACGTAATCATACTGTTCCTGGGGTAGGGCATGGTCACTGGGTGATGGCGTTCCCTGGCCCCAGTCAGATAACACCCTCAGCTGTAGATTTGGGACAAGAGGCTGTCATGGTGGGTTCCAGGGGTGGTGTTTTGGGAGGCTAGCTGGCTGGCTTTGTGACAGCATATATGTTTCAGGGAAGGGTGAAAGTATCTTGCTGTATCTAGCAGTTAATGCCATGTGTGAGTATGGATCACCTCAGGCTTAGTATGTGCAGTGCATGTAATAGGTCATCTATTTGAAACTGAGGTCCAACTGGCTTTGGGGGGTTTGGGATGATTTTCCCAGGAACCCTAAGCTAAAGACATTGTTCCCAGCTCTAAAGGCCCTTACCCATATGCCGCCGTACCACCCCCCCCCCCGCCCCCCAAGCTGGGATTCTGGAGTTCCTAGCTCTCTTGGCTTTTTCCCTGGGCCCTGCCTCCTGCCCCTAACCCAACCCTCTGAACTCCTTGAAGGATAAATTCACTGCTCACCAATCTGTCGCTTAATTAATGTCTGGAACTAATGCCCCAATTTGCTCAACGATTCTGCTGCTCACCTCAGTGACAAATTTGTGTTGTTGTTGTTCTTTGGAAGCTTAAAATAGCAGGCTCCAGCTCAGATGGTTTCTTGTCTAGCTTCCCAGGGTGCTCGAGTCCTTTGCCCACTCCTTACCTGCTGGGTGTCCCAGGGAGGCCAAGGCCCCAGGAGGTTGGCAACCCTCCTGCAGCCCCAGAGCCAGTCTGGAATCCAGGAGACTCCTGTGCGTTTGTCGCTGGCTAGTGAGGAGTTCCCAGGGCCTGGATGGGGACAGCAGGCAAAATGGGCAGAGCGAAAGGCTCGCGCTTCATTCCTTTCATCCATCTTACCTCTGCAGACCCGCAGCTCACGCCACACTCAGGGAACCCAGCCTGGGCTGGCAGACCAGGCGGCCAAGCTGTCCTACGCCTCAGCTGAATCACTGGAGACCATGTCGGAGGCCGAGCTGCCTCTGGGCTTCAGTAGGATGAACCGCTTCCGGCAGAGCCTGCCCCTCTCCCGCTCAGCCAGCCAGACCAAGCTGCGCTCACCAGGTACTGCCTGCCTGTCCATCCCCCTCCTGGCCACTGGCTCCTCCCCCCTGCTCTGCTTCCCCTTAACACTCTTCATCCCCTTCACCATTCCGTCTTCTTCAACCATCTTTCTAGAAGCCTCTGCCTCCCTTGCCCATCTCCCACCCCCCAGCAATCTCCTCCCCTCAGAGCCTTTTCCTCTTTGGTTTCTCTTCATAGCCCCCCTCCTTCCTCGCCCCCCCCTTCCTCCTCCCCCTCCTCTCCGTCATCTCTCTCACCCGTCTCTCCCTCAGCATCCTGTCCCATCTTCTCTCTCCTGTAGCCCTCTCTCTCCATCTCTTCATACCCTCCCTCACTAACCCCTTCTCATCCTCATCAGAGACCCTCCTTAGTTTGTCCCACCTGCTCCCACCCCCAATCCTATTTCCTGTCCCAGGCTCCAACCCGCCTGGGGTCAAGGAGGTGGTGGCTTCAGAGGTCAGCGGCATGAGGAGTTCCTGGGTGCATCTGCACTCCGGAGCTGCGTCCGGTCTCAGACCCTGCCTCTGCGGGACCATCGCGGCTCCGGAAGGCTCCCCTTGCTCTCCTGGCCGGCGGCGTGGTGGTGGTGGTGGTGGTGCTGGTGGTGGCGGCGGCGCTGGTAGTGGCAGCGGCTGCGGCGCTAACAACGTGTCCTTTGCAGGGGTGCTGTTCCTGCAGTTCGGGGAGGAAACTCGGCGCGTGCACATCACGCACGAGGTCAGCAGCCTGGACACCCTGCACGCACTCATCGCACACATGTTCCCGCAGAAGCTCACCATGGGCATGCTTAAGTCGCCCAACACCGCCATCCTCATCAAAGACGAGGCTCGCAACGTCTTCTATGAGCTGGAGGATGTCCGGTGGGCGTGGCCCCGGGGAAGGGTGGAATGCGTGGGCTTTTGAGTACTCGTCCCCCATGGGGGGCTTGACTATGTAGACCATTCCCCAGGCCCCTCCTGACCCAACCCCAGTCCTTCGTCTTTCCTCCCGGAACCCTACCGCCCCGCCCCCTTCCTTGGTCACCTCAGCCCCACCCCCTTCCCTCTAGAACGTCCATCTCTGCTGGTTCTGGTAGTCTTGAGCCAACCTGAAACTGGCCGTGGGGCCAAGGAAGTGGACGGGGTGGAGGCTGTTGGATGTGTGTGTTGGTGGCAGGCAGCCTGAAGCGCGAGATCCAATGAAGCAAGGAGTTGGTTGGGGGCATCTGGCCCCTCTTGCCATCTCTTTTCCCTCTCTCTGGAGTAGCTGTCCCTCCTCAAGTTGGGAGAAGGTGACCCTCTGAACCTCCTCCCCACCCCCCGCCCTCCAGGGACATACAGGACCGCAGTATTATCAAGATCTATAGGAAGGAGCCACTTTACGCTGCTTTTCCCGGCTCACACCTCACCAACGGGGATCTCCGGGTATGGCTGGGGGTGCCCAGGGCATTGGGGAGGCTGGGCGGGTGGGGTCTAGGAGCCCAGTATCTTCCCCATCAGGGACCAAGCCAATTTTGGAGAAGGAAACACAGAGGCTGAAGCAGAGGGGGCCTCCAATGATTGCGGGGTCATGCATTTCTTCCACTCACCTAGACATTCTAGACGACTCTTCCAGGAAACACTCCTTCCCACTGGGCTTCCCCACCCATCACCATAGGGTAGGCTGCGGGTTGCCCCTCTGGTGCCTCTTCATCTGTCACTTCCTTCATTCTGAGATCCCTGACGGGAGAGGGTCCCAAGATGCAGCTGGGGCGAGGGAAGGCAGAGAACAGAAGGTACTTCCTAAATGTCAGAGGGAGGATGCTAGCTCCTCAAACAAGGGAACCCCTTTGTGACCAGCCCTGTGGGGACCTGGGACTGTCTTCTGCAGAGAGAGATGGTGTATGCATCGAGGGAGTCGTCTCCCACGCGGCGTCTCAACAACCTGTCGCCTGCACCGCACCTGGCGTCCGGTTCGCCGCCACCGGGGCTGCCGTCAGGGTTGCCATCCGGGCTGCAGTCAGGCTCCCCGTCGCGCTCGCGCCTCTCTTACGCAGGGGGGCGCCCTCCCTCCTACGCTGGCAGCCCGGTGCACCACGCTGCCGAGCGGCTGGGCGGCACCCCTGCGGCGCCGGGCGTCAGCCCCAGCCCCAGCGCTATTCTGGAGCGGCGGGACGTGAAGCCCGACGAGGACCTGGCGAACAAGGCGGGTGGCATGGTGCTGGTGAAGGGCGAGGGCCTCTACGCCGACCCCTACGGGCTGCTCCACGAGGGCCGCCTGAGCCTGGCTGCAGCCGCCGGAGACCCATTCGCCTACCCAGGTGCCGGTGGCCTGTACAAGCGAGGCTCGGTGCGCTCGCTCAGTACCTACTCCGCCGCCGCGCTGCAGTCCGACCTGGAGGACTCCTTGTACAAGGCGGCGGGCGGCGGCCCTCTCTACGGGGACGGCTATGGCTTTCGCCTGCCGCCCTCTTCGCCGCAGAAGCTGGCCGATGTGGCAGCGACCCCCGGAGGGCCCCCGCCGCCTCACAGTCCCTACTCCGGGCCACCTAGTCGCGGCTCGCCGGTGCGCCAATCCTTCCGAAAGGACTCGGGCTCCTCATCCGTCTTCGCCGAGAGTCCCGGAGGCAAAACCCGCAGCACCGGAGGCTCCTCCACAGCCGGAGTCCCCCCTTCTGAGCTCTTTCCCGGGCCTGGGGAGCGTCCGCTCGTTGGGTTCGGGCCGCCTGTGCCAGCAAAGGACACGGAGACCAGGTGAGGGACGCTCACGAGGCCTCAGGGCCGTCGGGGTGGGGTGGACAGGGGGCGCCACAGCGTTCGTGGCAGGGTACTTGTGTCCTGGACTCTGAGACCCTGGAGTCCTTTGTGGACCGGGAGTAGTCTAGTGGGGTCACTAGAGTATCCTGAATGTGGCAGGGAAGGCAATGGAGAGAGATGGACAAGGCATTTTCCTTCTGTCTGCAAGACCTTAGGGGTGGACAAAAGGGTCCCAGACAAGGACTCTGGAAACGTGGGTTTGCATCACGTTTCCCTAACCAAATTGGGGAATTTGGTTCTGAGCCTGTTTCCCTAACCAAATTGAGGCTGAACCAGCACTTTAGTGCCTTTCTCACCCAGACATAATTTGCAGCTGAGAGCTGTCCAGCACAGGGCCTGCTGAAGTCCACTAGGGTGGGGGTGCTGGTAAGAAAAGGATGAGGAGAGGCACATTCCCTTAAGAAGCCTCCGATGTGGGGAACTTTTGTCCATCATTCTGCTCCTTCCTAAGAATGCAGGGCTGGAGGAGGTAACCAGGGCACTGACCTGTCCCCTGTGCCCTCAGGCAGTGCTACTGAGAGGTAAGAAGTTATATACATTCACACAGCTCTTTTGTGGCATGTGTTCCAGGCCATACACTGGACACTGTCAATGACAAGTTCTGCCCTGTTTAGTGGGGGAGACATATTTTAAAATGCCTGTAGTTCCATTGGGATGGTGTACAGGGACTCCTCAAGGCTATTGGGGACTCAGGGATGGACAACATACCAGGCAAGGGGAAAATGTGTGGCAGCCCTGAGATTCAGGAGTGGAGTCCATTAGGGAGCCAGTGGTTCAAGAGGTGAGCTGCAGAGGAGGGGGTGACTATCAGATGGAGATAGGCTTACCATTTTTGGTGGGGGGGGGGCTGTGGATTTGATCCTTAGGTGTTGGGACCCTTAGAATTGTCTGTGTAATGGGGGACTGGGCAGGAGGGAGCCAATGCCTAGAGAAGGGTTTGCTCAAAGCCCCCATCCTCCTCAGGGAGCGCATGGAAGCCATGGAGAAACAGATCGCCAGCCTCACAGGCCTGGTACAGAGTGCCCTACTACGAGGTTCGGAGCCTGAGACTCCCAGGTGAGGCACTTCTCCCAACGCCCATCAGAGCCCATGGCTGGAGCAAGAGGAAGGGAAAGTGGGCAGCAGGAGCCCTGGGCTCAGCTCTGCCAATGTGACTCTGGGTGTGAGTCTGTTCCCTTATCTGGGATGGAGACCCTGATTATGTAAAGGTCTCACCCAGCCTTCACTATCTGGGGCCAGCATGGACCCTCTGATAGCCATCTTTTTCCTGTATCGTAGTGAGAAGATTGAAGGCTCCAATGGAGCAGCCACACCCTCAGCACGTGAGTGACCTGTCCCTCCTCCTCCCACAAGCCCTTAAACTCTCCAGACCTCAGATTCCCAATCTGTAAAATGGGGATTTATCCTGAAAGGATAAATGAGCAGTCACATCAGGCTAAGATGTCTTTGCTCTTGCTCCCCATAGGACCAACTACCATCTGGGGTAGGGAGTCAGTCACGTGCCTCTATCCATACCGTTTGGAGGGACCTTGCCCTAACCCGTCCAAGGCTCGTGATTTGTTCTCCCATCCTTGTGGTCCCTCTGCAGCCTGCGGGTCAGGTGGACGTAGCAGCGGGGCCACCCCAGTGTCTGGCCCTACCCCACCCTCAGCCAGTAGCACCGCTGCAGGACAGCCCAGTACCATCAACCGTTTGCAGATGCAGCTGCACCTGCGTGGCCTCCAAAACAGCACCAGTGACCTGCGGGGCCAGCTTCAGCAATTGCGGAAGCTCCAGGTACCCCTCCTTGCAGGACCTCGCCCCTGTCCTGCCCCCTCAGAACTCCCCCCAACTTGGGCCAAACTTATTCTCACAAGTCCTGCCCCATCCCCTACTCGCTCCTCACTGGGCCCCTCTCCTAATGCTTTCTCCCCTTCCCTTTCCTCAAGTTCCTGCTGTCGCTGACTCTCTGTGCCCCCTCACCAAGCCCCTACTCCTCTCCTCCCCCGTGTCCCAGTCACTGACCCTTCCTTCCCTTTCCCTGAATCCTCACTGCTTGCCTGGAGCCCCCATTCAGTTCACCGAGCCACCTCCCCCTGTCAGTACTCAGGGAACCCCCAGTTCCTTCCAGTCCCTGCATTCCTTTCCCCTCCCATGGCTGAAGCCCTTTCCCCAGATCCCCGCAGCTCCCCCGCCCTGCCCCCGCCTGGCAGATGGTGCCCCCAGTCAGGAGCCTGGCATCGCTGTGCCTGCTCCTCCAGAGAGCCTAAGAGCCCGTCAGGTGAGAATAATGAGCAGAGACAGGCTGGAGGGTGGCAGAGAGTTTCCATCTGGGCAACGGGTAAGATCTCGCCCACACCCGCCGTTACCCCAACTTGGCCTTACAACCGGGTTGGAAGATGAAGTTGGTTTTCCTGTCCCACTCACGGAAACTCGATCAAGCCCCAGTGCTTGAGTCCATCGAAGCCACGGCCATTTAGGTTGGCAGGGCCCTACATAGGGTCCCTCATTGCCCCCCAAATATCCCGTTCTGCTCTGTATTTCCCCAGCACAACAACCTTGGCCTCCGCCCCGACCCGAACAATCCCACCCCTTCGCTGCTGCTCACGTTCACAGTCCTGTCGTCACACCTTCTGCAGGGCCAATTCAGCACTCCTTCCTCCCTATCCCCGAGCCGTTCTCTTGCCTCTTCCCTCCAGAACTTGGCTCTTGGCTTCTGCCCCCCACCATCCCACCCTTTCATGGCCGCTCACGGCCACAGCCGGACAGCCCATCTGCTGTGGAGCCCGCCCGGCGCTGGGCTGTCCTCTGCCTGCCTTCTCCTGGCCCTTTCCCCAGCGCGAGCCTCTATCCCCTCCCGCCCGGGTCCGACGGTCCGTCTGTGTCCGGCAGCTACAGAACCTGGAGTCGCTGCGCGCGCTCCTGAAGGGCACGGAGGCGGAGCTGAGCATGCGCGTGTCGGAGGCGGCCCGGCGGCATGAGGACCCGCTGCAACGACAGCGCACCCTGGTGGAGGAGGAGCGGCTGCGCTACCTCAACGACGAGGAGCTGATTACCCAGCAGCTCAAGTGAGCTGGGCCCCGAGGCGGAGGGAGGGCGGGGGCTGCGGCCAGGGAGACGCGCAACCTGGTTTCACTGGGAGGCGCAACTCCTCCCGTCCTTCTGAGTCACAGGTGATGGTCTATTCTGGAGCTTGACTTTCTTCCCCCCTGTGGCCTGATTTCTCTGTGACCCACAAACCTTTGACCCCCTGGCGCAATTCTTTTTCCTGGCTTGATGCCTGCTTTTGCTATGGTCTCTCTTCCTAATGGCCGGGAGACTGTGTGGCCTGCAGCCTTCCTTTCATGTGGCCAGCTGCCTGATTTCACCCTGCCCTCTGTCTGCTTTCATTCTGGCCTGTGACCTGTGCAAAATGACCCTCTGGTAGTATTCAGGTGGAGAATTAAGGTGTTGCCAGTTTGGTCAGCTAGGTGCTGACCGGCCACAGTTGCTGGCACTCTAATTCCCTAATCTCCCAGACCAGGTATGGCCAAGGTAAGACTTCCTTCCTTTCCTAGTACAGCTCTATTTTCCAGAAGGAGCGAGGACTAAAGAATGTCCCACTCCCACATGCTTAGACATGGAAGGGTTAACAGAAGACTGTCCTGTGAACCAAATTTAGCTAAAAGCTGTCTGGCCAAGATTTGATTATCTGGCACCATTGAAGGAAGAAGCTGCCTTTCCCTATGGGGCAGCTGTGTGAGCACCCCCACCTTGCATCAGGGCCTCTTGTCAGAGACAGAGGCCCTGCTCCTTCTTCTGGCCTCCGTCTTGGTGGCACAGGGCATAAGGTCCAGCTCCAGCACTGAGAGGCCATGTGATCAGGGTAGTTTCTGCCCTTCTCCAAGCTGTGGCTTCCTATCTGTGTCCGGTATTGAGACTTTTGCAGTTCTTTCCAGAAGGGGTTTGGGTTCAACTGGCCAGTGAGTCAGGGAGCCAGGAGAGACTGCTCAGAGGAGCCTATAGCCTCCTCACCAAGTCAGATTTGATTGTACCTCTTACAAGGGGTTCCTTGAGAAGAGCTGCTGCTCCTTAGTCTTGGGCCGGCACAGCCTGGTGGTACATGTGCAAAGATCCTCAAGGTCTCTTGTAGCTGAGATGAAATAAGGGGTCATCCTACTTGGAAATAAGCTGGCCAAAGCTACTCCATCAGTACAGGTGTGAAAACTTAGCAACAACTGGACTGAAATCCCCAAGTAGACTGGCAGCTGCCATCCCCCCTAACCCCAGATAATTCTATTACCTGACTTTTTCTGTCCTCTCCTTATCCCTTTTCACTCTGCATATAGGAGCTGGGTTGGAATTTTCAAAAGGGACTTTATTGAGACATGAAAGGAAAATAAAAGGAAGTATAAAAACTCAGAGGCAGAAGAAATCAAAGGACAGATTTACGCTTTTGTCATATGAGTGTCTGGTCAGCTTCCTGGACCTTTGGTTCTCCAGGAACACACAGCCGCATTACCCCCTGCCGTGTTGCTCAGACTGCTCACTTGAGAGAACTTGGGGGACAATAGATTGCTTCTGGCAGGATTTTCCATCCACTTTGAAGGGGCCTTCTGCCTTTTTGAGGTGGGGCCTGGACTGGGATACACCGGGGCCCTGCGGTCGTTCCAGCTTGGCCATGAGGGTCCCCCTGCCCAGCTCCCATAGGCTCCCCAGGCATTAGGTGGCCCTCCAGGCCTTCTTACCCTTGTATGTTTGCTCTTGCTTGGCTTTGCTCTACCCCATCTTCTTGCCATGGCATCTTGCATGGAGTTAAGGCCAATACTATGCTTCAGTCAGCTTGGCTCTCTCACATACTTCTAACCAAGTACTTGATCTCTATATAGACATTGCCCTTGGGGGCAGCCTCTGCTGACTGAGACCTTTTGGCCTCTGGAGCCTAATTTGCCCTAACTCAGGGCCGGCTTTATAGGCATGTGACCTATGCAATGATGCGGGGCTTCATGCTTGGCTTAAAGCTGTGCTATCACTGTCTCGAAATTCTTAATTTTCTAACTAGGGGTCATTTTGCCTAGGGCCCTGCAGATTATACAGCAGATCTGTCCAGACCCTCTCCTCTTAGCACCTCCAGGAATAAACCTGGATCTGCAAAGCCTGACCACTTTCTGATTCAACTTTCTAGACTTGGGCTCATCAGGACCTATTGGCAGAGCCTGCCCATTTTAGGAGCCCCCAAAACTGGAGCCCTCAAAACTGGAGCCCTCTGATCCAATCAGGTGCCACACAACCAGAATAGAGTTATTTTTTTCCATGTGAAACACCCTGAGCCTCTTTAAAAAAAAAAAAAAATGTCTCTTGTAAATTTGATTGATTGATTGATTGATTTCAGAACAAGAGAGGGGAAGGGGGAAGAGAGAGAGAGAGAGAGAAACAGCGATTTGTTGTTCCACTTATTTATGCATTCATTGGTTGCTTCTTGTATGTGTGGGGGGCGGGGATCAAACCCACAACCTTGGCATATTGGAATGACTTGAACCAACTGAGCTAGCTACCTGGCCAGAGTGAGTTGTTTTTGTTTTGTTTCTTTGCTTTGCCAAAGCCAGTTGTATTAGTTAAGGTGTCTAATTAATTACTTAGGGTTGCTGTTATAACAACTTGAATAATAGCTCAAAAGTAATAGACATATCTTTCTTTCAACTGGAGCAGTATTGGGTGGGCTAGTGGAATGGCTGTCCTCCATGTAGTCATTCAGGGCCCTGAGCTAATGGCAATTTTGCCCTCTTCAATATGTGTCTTCCCACAGGAAAGGAAAAAGAGCATGGAAGAGCTTATGTGGAAGGTTTGTGTTCCTCTGGCTAAACTTTAGTTGAATGGACACTTTTAACTGCCAGAGAGGCTAGGAAATAAAGTCTGATGTCTGAGCTACTGTTTGTCTATGTGAACACTGGAGGTAATAATGCTTCCCACTCCGAATTTGTTGTGAGACTTAAGCAGGGGAGTGATTTTCAACCAACCAGTGTGCCATAAGAGACGCACTAAAGTGCCGCAAGAATTTTTACAACATGCAATACACTGACCTCTTTTCCCTTAGTGTCAAATGAAAAAACAACAACAGCCAACACAATGATAGCCATCTGGTGCGAATGAATCAAAATTACACCTATTTTTTTTTTTCTGTCAGACCAACAAAAATATATTCTTTGGTGTGCTGCAGAATTTTGGTAATTAGTTTATGTATGCCATGAGATGGAGAAGGTTGAAAACCCCTGAAGTGAAGTAATGCGAGGGAGGGCTGAGTGTGACACCTGGCATACAGTAAGTGCTTAGGACATGATAGCTCTCTCACTGGTAGTGCTGAGTCACAGGATTTTATCCTTGGCTCCAGCATCATCTGTCTTTTTACCCACTGGTTGGATGAAGATGTAGAAGGCATGCTGATAAGATTTGCTGGGGACACAGAGCTTTGACGGGGAGCAAATCTGTTGGATGGTGGAACTGAGATTCAGAAGTTGTTCCCACCTGGAGAGTTGAGCTGAAACCCAACAGATGGGATTTGACAGGAATTATGCCAAGTCCTGCATGAGGGTCAGGGATGTCAGTGATTCGAGGACAGAGCTGAGATGACCTACCTGGGCAGCATTTCTTTCTTTCTTCCTTTTTTTCTATTTTTTTTTTTAGAGGTCTCATCGAGATGAGCCGCTCTTCCTTTCACTCAATCATTCATGCCACTATTATTTAACAGACAGCTATGCTGCTCCAGGCGCCCTGCCAGGTGCTGAGCATTGGAGATGGTTCTGGAAGACATGGTTCCTGCCCGCCTAGAGCTGCACAGTCCAGCAAACCAGAGCTCAGGGGCTGGGGGAGGGGCAGGAAGCAACCCCCACTCCAAGTGTAGGGAGTACAGGAGAGGTTCCCATTGAGAGCTTAGGATGAGTGGGAGTCACATGTACACATGTATGTGCACGTGTGTGTGTGTGTGTGTGTGTGTGTGTTTGAACAGAGTATTCTAAGCAGAGGAAATGGCATTAAAAGGGCCCAGAGAGGGCAGCATATACAAGGGTTTTAGAGAAATTCTGGAAGGTTCTAAACAGAAGCAAGCCTGATAAGGACAAGAGATGAACTGTCACCACCCCTATATTCTGAGTGAGGAAGTTGAGGCCTGGTGACAGTAGGTAACTTGTCCAAGGTTTCTTTCTGGGGATGGGCAGAGTGGGATTGGAATTTGGATCTGTTTGACTCTGGAGCCAAATTTTCAAATACTACACTCATGTCCTTCTCTTGATTGCCTTAAGGAATTTGGGTTTGACACTCAGAATGGTGGGATCCATTTAGGGCCCAACACAGTGGGGGGTGACTTGGTCTGATTTACATTTAGAAAAAGGTGGGGTTTAAAACTATACAAGCTCAGCATAAGCCAGTTGAAAATCAAAAGCAGTGTTGTCCTCAAGGAAAGAGGCTTAGTGTCTGGATCATCTGAGAAAATGTAGGTGAACACAACGGTGTCACCCTGTGAGGAAAGAGACCCCTCAGGGGCACGTGCTGCTGCCTCCAGCTCTCTGAAAGGCTGCCAAGTTCTCTGCTGCTCCTTTGGCGGGATGAGGATCAGAGGATGCAAGTTGGGGGGAGGAGGGAGATTTGGGCTGATGTGGCTAAAGATCAGAACTTCAAAAGGGGATCCAGGGCCCCTGTTAGGGAACTTTTCTGAAGGCTCATCTCTGAGGTTTGGCATTTCAATTTCGCTTGGGCATGTGACCTGGTGAATGGCCCTTAATTTTGGTCTGATTGGTGACCTGATTTCTTCCCAACTGCCTAATTTCAGGGGGCTGGGCTGGGACTGGAGGGACTGAGAGGGTCTCTCTGTGGCTGCAGTGACCTAGAGAAGTCGGTGGAGAAGATCCAGAGGGATGTCTCCCACAACCACCGGCTGGTGCCTGGGCCTGAGCTGGAGGAGAAGGCACTGGTGCTGAAACAGCTTGGGGAGACGCTGACTGAGCTCAAGGGTGAGCCCGGGGACCAGTGACTGTGGCATGTGGTCTGGGTGGGAGTCCCTGCTGCACCCCTGCCACCACCTAGGCACCACCCTTTCTGTTGCCCATCCCCCCAGGCCTCTGAACTGCTCCCTGGTCAGCTCACTTCTTGTGGTTCCCTCAGCTCACTTCCCAGGCCTCCAGAGCAAGATGCGGGTAGTGCTGCGAGTGGAGGTGGAGGCGGTGAAGTTCCTGAAGGAGGAGCCGCAGCGCCTGGATGGGCTCCTCAAGCGCTGCCGTGGGGTCACAGACATGCTGGCCCAGATCCGAAGGTCATTCTTTCCCTGAGCTCTAATCCCTGACTTCTGATTTCCCATGGGGTCGCACAGTGGGCCCAGATTGATAAATCAGCCTGACCCTTTATCCCGACCCCCTAAAAGGTCACTGATGTGACAACTGGAGCTACACCTCAACTCTGACTTGTTATAGGCGTGGCTGTCCCTAGTGCTGGATGCAGTTACTCCTCCCCAGGCCCCTGGCTTCTGTCCTGCAAGAAGCCGGAGCCCTCCTTCCACCCTCAGCCAGGATTCCCTTGCATGGGCCCCCACCCCTCCCCACTGGTCTCACTGCTGCTCCTAACTCTTCCAACCCCAGGCAAGTGGATGAGGGTGTGTGGCCACCCCCCAACAACCTCCTGAATCAATCCCCTAAGAAGGTGACAGCCGAGACTGACTTCAACAAAAGCTTGGACTTTGAATTGCCACCCCCCAGCCCTCCCCTAAACCTCCATGAGCTGAGTGGACCAGCTGAGGGAGCCCCTTCTACCCCCAAGGGGGGCAACCCCACCAAAGGCCTGGACGCTCCTGGCAAGAGAAGTGTGGACAAGGCTGTGTCCGTTGAGGTACTGGGCCAGGGATGCAGGGTCAGCCAGGCTCACACATTCTTAACATCATCCTAGGGTAGAAGTGCTGATGCGTCATGGGTGCTTTTTCCTGGGGAAGGAGGAAGTCTGAGAAGCATATTAAGGGGGACATTTGTCCTGTTAGATAGAAAAGTATATTATAAAGTTATAACGATTGAGACAGTGTGGTGTTTGCATAAGAATAGACTATTTGGTCAATGAAAAAAGGAAAATGTCCCCGAACAGACCCGAACAGGTCTAACTATATCAAGAGAGTAGTATAGATAGAAGGTGAAATCATGTAATATTCAAAGAGAAGTCTAAGGGTCCTCAGGGAGCACCAAGTGTGGGACTTCCTTTACCATTCCTTGACGTGTGGCTGGGGGAAGGGGCTGGCCCGGAGCAGAGCAGGGTTGCCATGCAGTCCTACTCTTGTCCCTCCTCTTAGGCTGCCGAGAGGGACTGGGAGGAGAAGCGGGCAGCCCTGACCCAGTATAGCGCCAAGGACATCAATCGGCTGCTGGAAGAGACACAGGCAGAGCTACTGAAGGCCATCCCCGACCTGGACTGTGCGAGCAAGGCCCACGCAGGCCTGGCCCCTACCCCTGACCACAAGCCCCCGAAAGTCCCCCATGGACAGAAGGCAGCCCCCCGAACGGAGCCCAGTGGAAGGAGGGGCTCAGGTATGGGGGAAGGGAGAGGGTGGGTGGAAAGCCCAGAGGAGGGGAGGAGCCCCATCTTCAGGAGCTGTCAGGCTGATGGGGGAGACGGGTGGGAGTGGGGATCTCTGTGGTCAGGCTGCTGGAGAAGGGAGATGCTGGGACATCAGCAGCCTGACCGTCGGCTACTAAAGGGAGACCCAGAGGCTGGGCTAGAGCTGGACTCCATCAGAGACGTTTTCCACTGCCTTGACCGCTGCTGAGAGGACCATGCAGGGAAGAGGAGGAGCAAGTCCAGGCAGAGGATGTTCTATCTGCTCGTCTGACCCAACACGTGCCCTGAACCAGGCTCTGCTGATACAGGGTGCATTGTTGACCAATACACACATGGTTCCTGTTCTCCTTACCGGCCCCACCTTCCCACCCAGTCCATAAGCTCGCAGGTCAGGCAGAAATCTAAAATGGAAGTGGCAACCATCATTCATTCATTCATTCATGCCACACATATTTGTTAAGCACATACTGTGCACTAGGTGCTGTGAATAAGGAATAAGACACTGCTTACTTTTAAGGAGCTGAAAATTTAATGAGGGAATAACACTAACCTATATGCTCATCAAGTACTTATTTATGTGACAAGAACTGCCCCAAATTCTTTCTCTATATTAATTCCTCTAACTTCATGACACCCGTCGGAAGCAGTCACAGTCTTTATTCCTATTTTACAAATGATGGCACTAAGCTCAGTGCGGTTCTATAGTCTGTCCCAGGCCACAGCTAGTGTGGGAGCCAGAAGCAGGATGAGGTGCTAAGTGCAGTGGGGGAGGTGAGGAGCTCTGGTGTTGAACAGTCCTAGAGGAGGCCCTGGGAGGGCGGGAAGGGCTTCCCACCAGAGGGCACTTTGCACTGGAGTCTTGAAAATGAGTAGGTGCTTCCCTGCCAGTGAGAGAGGACATCTAGGGAGTGGAAACTGCGTGTACAAATGCCCAGTGGTATGTGTTTGGTGTTGACCAGCAGGGCCCAGGCAAGGGAACAGCAAACAGAGCTGAGGCTGAAAGATTGGCAGATGCACAGGGTGCTGGGCCAAGGAGCTTGGCTGTGGTTTGGGTGATGGGGAGCTGCTGAGGCTCAAAGGCAGAGGAATGTCAGGTCTGAGTGACTGTTCTGCAGGTTGCCCATTGCTGCCTGGGGGAAGGGAGAGCCTGGTGGGCAGGGTCATGCTCTTGCAATAGTTCCTGTTCTTTCTTGATGGAAAAAGGATGAAATCCTTACTAGGACAGGGGCTGAGGGGCAGGTGGAAAGGAGATGAATTACAGCAACATTTCTTAAACTTGAATGTGTTTATGAAGCCACCTGGGGATCTGTCATAATTTGGCTTCTGATCCTGCAGCTCTGGGTGGGTCTGAGCTTCTGAATTTCTGACAAGCGCCTAGCAGCTGCCGATGCTGCTGGTCCATGGACCATGCTTTGAGCATCGAAGGGGAGAATGCTGTAGGAGGAGGCATGGCAGGGCTTGGGGCTGGATTGCAGGGGGAAGTCAGAGAGGAGGGGGAGGGAGCCTCTGTCTTTCCCTCTGAGCTGTCCTCTCCCTGCCTCCCTGGAGGAGGAAGCAAGGTTTATCTCCTTGGAGTCAGCGCTGACACACAGACTCCAGGCTTACAGGCTCCCTGACCTCCAGCCCCTTGGCTGCCTGCAGATGAGCTGACGGTGCCCCGATATCGCACGGAGAAGCCCTCTAAATCACCCCCACCACCCCCTCCCCGCCGGAGCTTTCCCTCTTCCCATGGCCTGACCACCACACGCACTGGAGAGGTCGTGGTCACCAGCAAGAAGGACTCGGCTTTTATCAAGGTACCACCCCCACTTGGGCGGGGGATGAGGAAAGTGAGTTAGGGGGATGCCCGAAGTGACCTCTGGAGATCCTCTGAGCAGTCCCCTCTCTCAGAGGAAGTAGAAGGAAAGAACAGGGCTGGCCAGTGGTGCCTCTGCTTCTGGCTCGGGCTTTCACCATGCGCAGGGGCCATCCTGGAAGGATGAGGAGCTAGGGTAGGTGGGAGATGGTCTGAAACCCATGGAGCCTAGGAGGTGAGCTGGTGCTGGAGGCAAAGCAAAGCCTGGTCTTGACGGGGGCCTGGGCCTTGCAGAAGGCCGAGTCCGAGGAGCTGGAGGTGCAGAAACCCCAAGTGAAGCTACGGCGGACGGTGTCCGAGGTGACCCGCCCAGCCTCCACACCACCCATCATGGCCTCCGCCATCAAGGATGAGGACGATGAGGACCGCATCATCGCAGAGCTGGAGGTGGGTTAGGGGTGTGACTGGGCCCCGAGTCATCAGCCAGACCCTGCTGGGTGTGACTGGGCCCCGAGTCATCAGCCAGACCCTGGTCCCTTTCCCTGGCTCGCTGACCCCAGGGTGAGGTGGCTGGACTGGGACAGGTGGTTGGACTCAGGCTTCCCAATGGGTGCTAGCCTGTTCAGAACCCCACCCTTCTCGCCTCATTTTTCCCTCCACTGTAAACTGGGGGAGGGGCCCTAAAGTCTCTCCTTGCTGGTTTGAGGTTTTTAATTGTCATCTTTGAGACCCAGCCCCCTCACCCCCAACTGCCCTGAGTCTCCTCTGTGTTGTGAAACCGCCACTCTTGAATGTTTTTTGAATGTTTAACGCCCTCATACTCAAGCACCTGGAGCCCAACCCAAGTCACTCCTACTCCAGTATTCTCAGCCCCCTCCCCGAGTGACCGGAGACAATGGACTTCCAGGGCTTCTGGAGGACAGACAGAGTGGAAGGCAGAGTGGCCAGTGGCCAGTGTGAGGGGCCAAAGTGAGGCAGGATTCCAGTGCCAGCCCAGGCCACCCCTGCCCGAGGGTGCCTGAGCCATAGGTCAGCCTCCCCATTGCTCTCCCTGTGCCCTTCCTCCAAACCTTCTCCCACCTTCTGCTCCCCAGGTGTTTGAGAGAAGCTCAGAGTCTTTCCTCCCCCCCATACCCCGCCGCCAGCTGATCCCTACCTTGCTGTCCCCCCAGGACCCAGGGCCCTCTGGGGGCTCAGCCCCAGGTCCCACATGGAAGGTAACGGGCTGCCCCCCACCTCTCACGGCGCTCTTTCTGCCTGTGCCTCCACAGCTTCCTGTCTTCCTTCACCTGTCACGCTAACTCGCTAAAGTGCCGGTCACTTCCTTGGGTCCCCACCACTGTCACAGCCTCACCCATGTGGACTCATCCCTTCCCCTGCTCCAAGGAAATGCACAGCACATAACCCTTGCTCTGTCCCTGAGACTTCAGCAGCCTGGTATCCAGTGGCCCCTTGGGTCTGCTTTGTCTTACAGGCTTGATTCTAAGTTGACTCTTGGTGGCCCGGGTATTTTTTTCCAATCTACAACCCAAGTTTAGGGGTCATAGTCTAAATGCAGTCTGGATTTTGTCTTGGTCCAAGATGGGAGCCTGGACCTGTCTCACTAGATGACTTTAGGTCCAACTCAAAATCTGTGTCCTGAGCCCTTGCCTGGTCCGTGGTATCCCCTCTACTCTGCTGCCGCCAGTCCTCCTTACTCCGCTGCCTGTGCCAGGCAGGAGCTCTGTTTCTCCCACTAGAATCTGTGCCTTGCACCGGGGGCCAGGACCCACAGGGGGGCTCATTTACAGCCTCCCCCTGACCCATGGCCTCCATTTTGCCCCCTTGGTCAGGGAGCTTGGAATGGAAGAAACTCACACCCTTCCTTGGCTGCTGGCTCCGCGTCTTTCAGCACTGGGAAGTTCTTTCTTCTTTCTAACTCCAGTCCTTGCTGCTATGCCTGCTGCACTTATTTCCTGTTCACTCTTTCTTGGAAACTTAGGGGTGGAGCTGCTGTCTGCACCCCTAGGGGGCTGTGCTTGGGGAGGAGACCTCGGGCGGGAGGTGGGGTGGTGGTCTGGGAATCTTTCCCTTCCATCCAGCCACATTGGGGCAGGAGGGCCTCTGCCCTGGGAGCATAGCCGCCAAGGCGCACACACAGGCTCACCTGCTCGTCTGGTTCTCCTTGGCCCACAGAGGCCTCCATGCTGGCCACCACCCTGACTCCTGGCCTGGCTTGAGGCCTGGTGTTGCTTTGTGTCCCTGGCCAGGGGGGCAGACGGGCACCAGATGGGTAGACAGTGCTGTCTGCTGGGCTGAGGGTGGGCACAGAGCAGTATGGAAAAGCTGCCCCCTGCGGGCTGTGCCTTTGGCACCCAGGCCCTGTCCCTTTCTGGCTCTGGGTGACAATCCTGACGGGACCCAGTGGGCAAAGCCCCTCCGTTGGCCTTTGGGGCCTGGCTCACCCTCTGCATCCTGAGGCACCATCAGGCAGTGGAACCGGGCAGGCATTCTGTCTGCCTTCCCAGTCTGCACCCTCACCGTCAGGTAAGCAGGTGGTAGGGCTGGTGGGTGGCCCTGGGAGGGAGGCTGCGGGACCCTGCTTCCCACCCCTACGAATCTCCCCATGGCTCCTTTTAGTGGAAAGAACACGGGCCTTGGACTCAGACTACCTGGGTTCAAACCCTGCCTGCTGTGAGTAAATAACCTTGAGTGAATCACATGACTCTCCTCACCCTTGATTTCCTCACTGATAAAGCAGAGATGGGAGTAGTAGCCATTTTGTGGGGAACAGTGAGGGTTAAAGGTGAAGGTGTACTTGACAGAGTCTGTCACAAAGCTGCTCCCAGGGTTCATGCCGTTTCAGGGAGTGGTCTCTTTGCGTCCTCATCAAAGCTAGAGCAAAGGATGTTCACACAGGAGGGTTGTGAACAGAGGGGTTTGGCGGATCCTCTCACCTGTGGCTGTGAAACCCTTGGAGAGACTTCTGAAAGTTGGGGGTGGAGGGACCAGGAGTCCCTGGCCTGAGATGAGGATGAGAGCCCAACCCTCAGAGACCAGAGACCAGCGTCTGGTCTCTACACACACGGGGCTGCTGGTCTCCACTATTCAGTTCAGTTTGACAGGTAGCTGGTATTCAGCAGCCACTTGCAGTGTGCCAGGCACTGCTCTGAGCATAAGCCCACCTGAGCTCACTTAGTTCTCCGAGCAGCCCTCCACCTGTTATCCCATGGCACAAGTGGGCAAACCCATGGGAGTGCTGGGAGACCTGCTCCCAGCATTGAGCATGGGCAACGAGAAGTCAACGTGTACCAGTGCTCCTAGATAAACCGGCGTTCCTGCCAGAAAGTGGGACTGGGGGGTGTGGTGGAAAGAGGCATGAGTTGTAGTCCAGCTTTGCCTCCAAATGCTGGGTTAACTCAGGCCCCTTCCCTGCTGCAGTTTCCCCATCTATGGAAGGAAAGGGCTGGGCTCTCCCAGTGTCTAACCCCCATCCCAGCTTAGGTGGCTTGGTTTGCAGGAAGCCTATCCTCCCTCATCTTTCTTCTCCCCCCAGGCTGCCCCCAGCCCCAGGGCCTTCTGCGTCCCCCGGATCATCTTGACGGAGTGTGCCCCCAACCCTCCCTCACCACCAGAGGCCAGGCTTGAAGAACTCAGTCCCAGAATGGCCCCCACCCCGAGACCTCGGACCCTGGTTGGCAGTGAGAGGGACTGGGATGGCCCACAGGCCCCGCCAGGGGTAATGGCTGAGGTTTCCTGGCTCAGGAGTGGCTTGATGCCCAAGAAGAAAGGGGCACCTCTGAAGAGTCCGGAGAGAGGGGGCTGCAACCCAGAAGAGGGAGGGGTCAGAGTCCCCTGTTCTCCGGGACCAGCCCCAGATAGGACTCAGGAGCCCTTCACTTCGGAAACCCACCCTGAGGAGACTCCGAAGGACTCTGGACACAGTGCTCAACCTTGCCATGGGCACTATAAGGGCCAGCCTGCTGTTGGCCCAGGCTGCACAGTGAGGGGTGCCACCACCCAGCGGATGGACAGCCTGGAAGAGACGCTCCGGGAGCTGGAAGCCACCCTGAGCCAGATGGGCGCGGCCCCCTCTGAAGGGCCCCCTGGCAGCCCCCCACCCTTGCCCCCCAGCCCCAAGGTGGCTGCCTCTTCCCCTGTCCTCCCCACCTGCCTTCAGAGCAGGAGGAGGTTGGGGCTGCAGGAGCACAGACAACCCCTTTTCTCAACAGCCTAACCTCAGCTCCTGCCACCCTCCTGGGACCCTGGCACTGAGTGTGGTTGCAGGCAGAGCCCTAGGAGGCTGGGAAGCTGGCCTCCCTAGGGATCAGCCCATCCAGCGGTGACAGGGACCAGGACTTCTCTGCTCTGTATCTGTAAACTGGCAAATAAAATTCTCTCCCCTTTTTCCATCCCCACACTCCCCTCCCCCACTCCTGTCTGACTCTTTCTGTCTCTGTCGTTCTCTGCCTGGATCCCCAGAGCCCTTCAGGGCAGGCCTGCTACCTGGGGTGGCTCAAGGGGGCCGGGCTTGTCCGTCTCTAGGGAGGCTACCCTCATCCTCCCACTGGGACGAAGGTGTAGGCCTGGGGCTGCCAATCCTGCTCTGCCTGCCATTATAAAGACACCCCACCCCCATCTCAGGCATGACCTCCTGGGCTCAGGCTGGTGCCCTTGCTGGGAGTGGGGCGGTACTAGGGACCTTTAAAGTGGCTCCCCCAGGGGACACCAGCTGCCTCTGAGCTATTTAAGGAAATGGCCTGGGAGCAGAGTGGTTAGAAACCAAGCTGGTGGCCCCTGTTACCTCTCCTTCAGGGACCTTAAACCTGGCTTCCAAGAGTGGGCCTGAGGCCTGGACTGGGATGTAGAGCCAGGAAGGGCTCCAGAGCCCATGACGTGGTCCCAGTCCCAGAGACCCCACCCGGTGCCCAGGGTTCCTGTATGGTTTCCCCTCCAACTTGAACCCTGTTTGTTCCTCCTCCTGCAGAGTGGTGGTGGTGGTGTGCCACCCATGAAGGTGGTGACTCCCGGGGCCTCTAGGCTGAAGGCAGCCCAGGGCCAGCCAGGCAGCCCGGACAAAGGCAAGCACGGCAAGCAGAGGGCCGAGTACATGAGGATCCAGGCCCAGCAGCAGGTAAGGTGGGCACGGGGGAGAAGGACCTTGGCCCTACCCAGCTCCCCCCACCACAGTGATGTGTGCTCCTGCTGTGTGCTGGCCATCTCCTGCCCTCGTTCCTGCGACCGCCTTCCCGCCCGCTGACAGCGATTCCTGCGATTCCTGCGAGGACTGCCCCACCAGCCTCCTGAGCTGCCTCCTCTGTCCTCTGCCTAACCGCGCTCTGGATCTGGCTTAGAGTTTCTGTTCTCAGCCAGGCGCCTCCCCCTTAACACCCACCCCGCTTCACCGCGCAGGGCCAGAGAGAACCCTCTCCGCAGCTGCTTCTGCAGTGCCGAGTGAGCAGACTCCTTTCCCCACCAGCTCCAACGACCGGGTCCCTTCTAAAGCTTGGCCTGCCCTGGGGGTGGGAGGGAGACTCATATGCCCCTTCATCTTCTGCCACCCACCTCCCCTCCTCTGCTCCCTTTTCTCCACTCTCCGTCCTGCCTGCTTTTTGCGGCCCTGCTCTCACTTCAGCCTCTCTCTTAGCTCCTAGGCCATCTCCCAGCTGAGGGAGAAACCAGCTTGCACCTGCTTTTCAGTCTCTGTTGGGTTTCAGTGTATTCCCAATGACATTCCTTGGGGAAGGGGTGAAAAGAGACTTTGACCCCCAGGTGGGGAAGGAGCAGCAGAGGTGCTTCACCCTATTTCAGACTTAATTAGCAGGCTTGGGGTACAGAGTTGACAACCTCACCAGTGGGTGTTTCTGCCTTGTGGTCCACGTGTGGCTGGGTCAGAGGTGCAGGGTGGGCCCTGGGTCTAGATGGGGAGAAACCTCTAGTGCACTTACTTGGTTCAGTGAATATTTCTCATCAGTTCCTGTATGCCTCACCCCTATTCTGGGTGGTGAGGTGGGGGTCAGGCTGGTGAAATGTCCAGATGCTGTGCCATGAAGAAGGTTCTAAGCTCAGAGGCAGGAGGTTAGAAATGAGTGAGTCCAGCCATCACCTTTATAGCCAAGGGGACAGCTCAGAGATGGGAAGGGACTTTCTAGGACTGCATAGCAAGGTGGGTCAGAGCCAGGACTGGACACAGGGATCCTAAAGGCCTTCCCACCACATGGCCTGCAATAGCCCTGGGCAACACAGGTCCTGCCTCCTGCTGGTTCCCTGGAGAATCCAGTAGAGATGGGCCATGCACTCTGTCCACTCCTCTCCAGCCTCCCACTGGCCCACCGTCTTCCTCGTGGGTCTCCCAATATGCCCTGTGAATCCCATCCCCAGCTCTTTCTCCTGCCACCACCCTGGAAGAGTTCCACTTGTCCTGTGCAGGCTGGTCCGTCCTTTGTGTCCTGAACAGCAGCTGACGTTCAAGAAGTGTTCAGTTGTGCTGGGTACATTATCTCATTTCACACTCACCACTATGAGGAAGGTTCTTATTATCTCCAGATGGGGAAACTGAGGCTTTCTGCAGGATCACATAGCTGGCAAGTAGTGGAGTGGGATTCAAATTCAGGCTGTCTGACATGCCCTCCCCCAAACTACATTTTGGAGCTCCATCCTCTTCATCAGACCTTCCCTCCGATGTTATTATGATCCACCACCTCTCGCTGACTCCCAGCTTCCCCAGCACATGGCTCCTGGCGCACTGCCCTCTCTCCTGCCCCACCAGTCACCATCATGGCCACCTCCAGCCCTCTCCTCCATTCACTCCTCACCGCTCCGCCTCCCCTCCAGCCTCACTACTGGGCTTGGCCAGGTCCCCAGTGTCCTCCCCACCCCCTGTGCAGCATGAGCAGCATTTCACCCGTCCCCCTCCCCTGCACACCCTTCCTTGCTAGCCACTCACCTGACCCTCCTGACTCCTTCCTGGGCAGCTCTCCTCTGTCCGCCTCTTCACTTCTCTGTCCCTGGTCCCTCTTCGGCCTCTTTTCTCCTCACACCACATGCACCTCTCCTTTGGCACCAGGTGCCGTCTGTCCCTGCCCAAGTCTCTGTTCTGAGCTCAAGTCTGCCAGCTGCTTTCCCCTCAGGAAATGTCACCTATGCGCTCGGGCAGCTCCAGGAACTCCCTCCGCCCTCCCCTCGTCTCCAGCTTAGACACACCTCTGCTGCTGGTCTCGCTGTGGCGTTCACATTCACTTTTCCAGTAGCCTTTCTTTAAAAAAGTACCTTTCTCCTAATAGCGTAATACACGTTCCATGTGGAAATGTTTTCAAGTATAAAGGCAGGGAAGAGGCGCACCCACTACCTAAAACTGCGTGCTTTTCTGCGCTCTCCCTGTGACTTCTGTCACCTTCAGCCTACTTTCCCAGCCCTGTGGTGTGGGAGGAGTGTTTGGAAAACACAGCTATGATTCTATCATTCCCCCAGCTTGAAGCCTGTTTCCACCGGCCCCTGTTGGGGGAGGGGCAGGTATCAGCCAGCCAGAGCAGAGCAGGGCAGGATTTGGATAGAGTGAGGCATTAGAGAGGTAGATAGAAAATAACCAGTACAATTCCATGTACCCAGAGTTTATGTATCTTACTTAATCCTCATAGCAACATTAAAAGGTTTTATTCATTACTTCCAGAGGAACAGGAAGGAAGAGAGGCAGAGAGGGAGAGAGACATCAATGTATGGTTGTCTTTCACCTACCTCCAGCCACAGACCTGACTGGAGACCTGGCTTGCAACCTGGTTATGTACCCTGGCTGGGGAATCGAACCTGCGACCTTTGGGTTCGCAGGCCGGCGCCTTGTCCACTGTGCTACCAGCCAGGGCTACAGCTTTATATTTTAAAATATACACGCTTAGTCTCATTTGTTGCTGCTAACCCTGCAGCACCTAGAGCAGCACTTGGCCCACAGAGGCTCTCGGTAAACACTTCTTTCCTTTTTTTTTTTTTTTTTAAGATTTTATTTATTATTTCCAGAAAGAGAGGAAGGGAGAGACGCAGAGAGGGAGAGAAACAGAGAAACATCAATGTATGGTTGCCTTTGACCTGCCTCCAGCCATGGATCTGGTTCTGGCTGGAGACCTGGCTTGCAACCTGATTATGTGCCCTGACTGGGGAATCGAACCAGTGACCTTTGGGTTTGCAGGCCGGCACCTTATCCACTGTGCTACCAGCCAGGGCTCGGTAAACACTTCTTGGGTGGGTGAGTGAATTTGCCATGGATCAGGCCCAAACCACACTTGAAGTGTGAAAATATAATCATGAATAGTAATCACCACCGTTCACTGTGTCCTGAGCACTGGGCCTCATGCTCTGTGTTGCAAAGTCTTGTGGGATTCTGATGCTGTAGGGGCTGTTTTCCCCTCTTTGCAGGTGGGCACATAAAGGCTCCAGAGAGACCCTGCTTAGAGTCTTGTGGTGAGGAAATGGCAGAGCTGGGACTGCAGCCACAGACTTGTCAGGAACGGCCCCACCATCTTGGGCTGGGAGAAGCTCTGCCTCTTCTGACAGTCCCGTGCCTGGTTCAGGCAAATACAAGGAAGGAGGGCTTATGGGCCAGGGGGAGGGGCACTGGCAATGGTCCCCAAGGAGGTAGGTGCCATCAGGGCCTGCTGCGTTGGGGTGATTACACCTGTGTGGAAATCTATGTGTCATAGGATGGAGGGACAGGTCAGCATGTTTAGGACAGAGCCAGGAGCTCAACTCTGACCCTCTGGAAGAGGAAGGAAGCAGGGTTCAGCCCTCTGGGTCCCAGCTCCTTGTTCCAGTCTCCCCCAGCTGAAAGCTGGATGTGTGTGAGGTTTCTGCCCTGCCACAAAGGTGACAGAGCTCTGCTTCTCTGAGCATAATTAGGAGCAACAGGAGAGGGCTGGCTGGTGAAGGGCCATCGCCAGGAGCCCTCAGAGGCAGCAGCCATGTCACTTGAGAATTCTGAGCAGCACAGGGCAGTGTCACAGGCACAGTTGGACATGAGGCTCCCTCAGCTTCAAGAAAGTGGATTTTGGCTGCTGCTGCTACTAGTCTCCTGAGAGGGAAGATGACCTGAGAGAACTTTACCAAACAGATGCTCACAGAGCTACCATGAGAGGTCTCGTGAAGAAGTGGGCAGGGTGGGGGGCGTCCATGCGAACTCTGCCCAGCTGCCTTGCACTGGCTGGGGAGAAGGGGGGCATCACCAGGGTGAGGACACTTCATCTGAGGAATGCAAGAGTTGGTGGAGGCCCAAGTGGGAAAGCAGGTGTTTTAAAGACCAAAGCCCAGAATAGATGGAGGCTTTTAACAAGTGCTCAAGGGAAGGAACAGAAAAAGCTTTTAAGTAGAGATGGGTTGAGAACAAAGAGGACAGCCAGGGGGAAATCAAATGGGATGATAGATGTGAAGGGAGGGGGCAGCGCGCTCCTCTCCCACCTGGCTTTGGGGACTTCAAATGGGAAAGAGTGGGAGGCGAGGCAGGACAGCAGCTTAAGGTAAGTGACAGGGAATAAGAGCTCTTGGCTTCCTTTATTTATTTATTTTTAGATTTTATTTACTTATTTTTAGAGGGGGCGGGAGGGAGAAAGAGAGGAAGAGAAATGTTCATCGGTTCCCCCTCACACGCCCCCCCCCCAACCAGGGACCTGGCCTGAAACCCAGGCAAGTGTCCTGACTAGGAATCCAACCAGTGACCTTTTGGTTCACAGGCCAGCACTCAGTCCACTGAGCCACACCAGCCAGGGCTTGGTTACCTTTAAATGAGCTTTTTCAGGGCCAAGGTACAGGACCGCTGAGCAGGGACTATGCCAGACACAAGGCTCTTGGCAAATGACTGAACAGAAAGGTAGTGTGCCTGCAGCCCTGGAACCCTTTTGAGTAGCGAATGCGTGGCCACAGTAAAGGGGAGAGGGGAGAAGACTCAAATGGGGAACTCGACTTGATTTTCATAAAGGGGAAGATGTAGCAGACTACAGTGTGGTGAAAAAGCCCTGGATGAATCACTGTGCATATGAAGAAGAAATGATCACCAGCAGCAAGGTTGGGTTCACTGTCAGCGATCACACTGCATGTGACCTTGCTTGCCTTCCAAGCTGCTGGGAACATGGTCTGGCATGGTCTGATAGAACCGACCCTGCAGTTGCTGATGATACAGGTCGTGGGAAACAGATTAATCTTGCCTGGACCTAACCTGCAGAAGGTCTCTGGCAAATAGTCCACAGAACTCTCTTTCCAGTCCTCTTCTGTCTTCCTTTCTGTCTTTTTAAAAAATTCTCACCCAAGAATATGTTCACTGACTTAACAGAGGGAGGAAGGAAGGGAGAGAGTGAGGGAGAGAGAGAGAGAGAGATCTTGATATGACAGAGAAATGTCGATTGATCAGGTTGCATCCCCTATTCGCCCTGATGGGGAATCAAATCCACAACCTTTTCGTGTACGATGCTCCAACCACCTGAGCCACCCAGCCAGGGCCCTTTCTGTCTTTGTTTGTTTGTTTTGCTTTTATTTTGTTTATAAATCAGTCCAGTTCAGTTATCAGACCAGTAGCTTGGCAAGGAGAGGAAAGATGGGGAGAAAAGCCCATCTGTGTAGCTCTACCCCAGTGGATCACAACGTTAAGTGTGTATCAGGATAACTTGGGGCACCTGCCTACAGTTCAGGCTCCTGAGCCCACTTCAGAGATGGATGCTGGAGCAGGCCTGGGAATGTGCATGTGACATGTCACTCCCCTGACGCGATGCACATGGCTCTGGAACTACACAGACCTGCAGGGATGGAATCGCTGGAGACGGGGAAGGGACTGGACCACTTCTAATTAGCAGCACTGCCTGATTACCAGCAAGTGACCTCCCTTCCTCACAAGGCCCAACTCACAGCTGAAGAAAGAGTGATGGAGGATGCAGTTGGGAGGGAGGCTCAATGCAGTGAGTGCCTTGTCTCCAGGGTGTGGTGGGGAGGTTCTGTAGAGAAGTGCTCCCCAAGGAGGAAAAGCTCACCCCCCACCCCAGTTGCCACCACAAGACCTTCTGCTTAGAATCTGCCTCCTGCTGAGGTAGGACAGGATGCTGGCTGGGCTGCTGGCCAGCAGGGACTCTGGGACTAAGGGCCCATCTACTCCCCCCCTGCTCTGAGGGCACGCACTTCTGTGGCAGCTAATGTTTCATTTCTTCCTTCCTCTCCTGTCTTCTCTCCCACACCCCATCTCCCTGCCTGCTGGCCCCGGCGCGTCTCCCTTGTGCTTCTCTGGTCCCTCTCTCCCACCTTCTCTCTTTCCTGTCAGTAACCTTGGGCCCATATTCCCACCCCAGTTGCCAGGCCTTTTGGTTCCCTCTCTGCCCCTTTCTACCCCTGCTGGGGCCCCCTGCCCTGTCTCATGGGGGCCACCCTCTTCGGAAGCCCCTCCGGTTTCTCCCTTCAGCAGTTAATTTTCTCTTGGACATGTGGAGGTTTTTCATTTTTTAAGGCTTCAGCTGGGGCCACCATGAAAGCTCTCCCTGCCTTTCTCTGACCCTGACCCCTGTTTTTGTTCCAGGCCACTAAACCATCCAAAGAGATGAGCGGGTCGAATGAGACCTCAAGCCCCGTCTCAGAAAAGCCCTCGGCTTCCAGAACCTCTATCCCTGTATTGACTTCGTTTGGGGCGAGGAATTCTTCCATATCCTTCTAGAAGGCCCCTCACACCTGCACCCCAGCCTGAACCTTCCCTGGCTCCTGCCACTTATCTCCCTACTCTTTCCTTCACCTCCACTCCATCCCCGTGCCATTTTCCGGATCCCCCGAAAGGCTGCCACAGGGGTGGCCCTTCTCACTTCTCTCTCCTCATCCCCTGTTGGTTTCTTTTCTTTAATAATTCACTTTTAATTATCACTTTTTTTTTTTTTACCAAAAAAAAAAGTAAAATAGTGAAACTGAGAACAAAACACACCACCTTCCTTTGATGTCCTATTCCAAAACAGTTCCCTTCTTATCATCTTCCCTCCCCTTTCTCTTTCTCCACTGTTGTACCCAAGTCCACCCTGCAGTTCCTGTACCCTCCCCTTCCTTTCCGACCTCCCCTCCCCCCAACTTCTCAAGAGCACTCCAAATGAACTCTGAGCCACGGAGACTTGGAGCAGCGAGATGCCCCTGTCCCCATCCTTGGAAACCTTCCTGGAGGAAAACCTGGACGTTGGACCAACCCCAATATTGGGCTGGAAAATGGGATGCAGGCGGACTCTGGCCCTGGAGGTGCCAGCCGCGCTGCAGGCTCGGACCTGAGGACCAAACTCAGCTGTTTCTTTGCTCCCTTCCACTCGCGCCCTGGGGGGCCTGGAGTTAAGATTCTGGGGCTGTGAAGGGGCTTCAGGGTGGGTGTGGTGTGTGTGAGCCCATCGAGTCTGTGTCTTGGAAAGGAGATGGCTTCCTGGGACTCTGTTCCTGTGATGGGGGGCCACCTGGCCTGTGCCGAGGGGAGGACGGGGCCTGACCCTGGGGACACTGCCTTGGGAGTGGGCAGCCCAGAGGAGGGGTATTTGATACTTTTAGTTTCCTAATTTAGCACTTTAAATGATATTAACTTATTTAATGGGGGTGGGGTGGGCAAGAATGAAGGGCCTAGATAATTCAGTTTTGAGGCCTGGAGGGTGGGAAGGGTCTAGTTGTAAGGGAAATGAGGGGGTGGGATACGGAGGAGGTTGATGGGGGGCAATGAGGACGGCTCTGACCCCAGGGGTAGGGTGACCTGACCTCTAAACATCCTCTTTTGAGATTTGAGCATTTTCACCAGGGGGCAGCTGGTGATCACTGGTGAGATCCTTGAGCGTCCTTGAGGTCTGACAGGTCAGCCAGTGCCCCCACCTGGGACACCTGCCTAGCAGAAGATGTCCACAGTGACATTTGTGGCCAGATCCTGAGATGGGGAGAAACCAATTTTGGTTCCCAGCCCTGGCCCCCAGAGGGCAGAGTGAGGGTCCAGCAGGGAGATTGGGGTTAGGCGATGGCAGCAGAGGATGGTGGTGTGGATCCCCAGGGAGCAGGGTTCCCACCTGAGCACAAAGCGTGTAAGCACAGGGGAAGGGGGTTGGGATTAACCTCCCTTAGGAAGCACAGAAAGGATCCACTTTGGGGGCAGCACCTCCTAGACCCTGGGACCTAGGGGAAGGTCCTCTCTTAGGGGGAGCTTGGGGGAGCTGTTGAGGGTTGGGGAGGGAGGGAAAACTGGGTTGTGTTTCTTCATTTCTCTCTCTTTTTGTTTTGTTTTTGTTGGTTCATCCTTGTTTTCTAGCTTTAAATCATTTTTGTACAAAGGCAAGTAAGCCTTTTTGAAAAAGAACAAAAGAAGAGGAAAAAAAAAATCCCTCCTGGAAAAAAAAAAAAACCCTGGAAAACAGAAAAAAAAAGGACCTCATAAATGATGCAATTACTTTTAATTGCAGGCAACTCTTTACATTTAAGTGAAGTGTCTTAACATTTTATATTGTTTTAAAAATATATTTACATATTATATATATAATATACGTAATATAAATATATATAAATATTTAAAAAAGAAAAAAAAAAGTAAACCACTCTCTCCCCGGCCGCTGTTTTGGCGGGGGAGGGGGCTGGAGGATGGACACATCGGCCTGGCTTCTGTGGTCCAGTGACGTGGTTTGGTTTGATTTGGCTGTACAGAGACCCTCTGACTTGGGAGAGGAGGGGGGAGTGGTGCCCCCTCCTCCCTCCACTCCATTCCTCTCTGCTTGCTACTTTCACTTGCTCCCACCCTCAGCCCTGTGACCTGAATGTGTGTCCCACTGTCATTGTCTTGAGTGTCCCTTCCTGGGAGGAGTGGGAAGTGGGGGAAGTGTCCATCCACAAGGGGTCAGATGGAGGGAGCCCTGGGCCTGCCGCATCTGCTCACACGGAGCCCAGTGGGATTCACATGACTTTCTTTCACTTTGGTTCCTGCACATTACGGGTTGAGAGGCGTTTGCGTGGAATTGCGTGCAGCCTGTGTGTGCGCCCTGGCACAAGTCCAATTACCCATGTGTGGAGGGAAGTGTGTGTGTGTGTGCAAAGGTGTGATCTACCACACCTATGTTCAGGGAGGTGTGTGTATGTAGGTGCATATAACCTGCTTGGGCATCAGCATGTGCCCACTTACACGTTGGTGTAGGAGAGCTTTGTGTGTGAGAATGCATGTAATGTGTGTATGCAGACTTGTAGCTGTGAGAGACTTGTATGTCTGTGGGCCACATATGTGTGGACAGAGGGGTATACGTAGAGGTGCATGTGACCTGTGCATGAGTGTGCAAATGCGTGTAGACCCAGGCGTGTGGAAGTGCCTGTGGGTGTGTTCCATCATCCCTGCACCACTTGCTCCGGCCGCCCTCCCAAGCCCTCATCCCCATGGTCCTCTCCAAGCCCACAGCACGTCAATGCCTCCCCAGCTGCATGCGCCTCGCTGCTCTGTCCATCCGTGTGTGCTTGACCAAGAGAAAACTAAATCGTCTGGGAGGACCCTTGTACCTGGTCCTCCCAGCCCCCGCCCGCTGTGCTGTGTAATTCGCATGGGGGCTTTCTCTCCCACCCCTTCCACAATATGCTGTTTCCCCAGGGGCCTTAGGCTCTGAGAGGGGTCCCAGGTGGGGCCCCCCGGGACAAGCCCTGGCTCCACACCCCTCCTGGTCCACCTGTAGGGCCCGTGTTGGTGTAGCAGTGATGGCTTCTGTGGATATTCTGTGACCTCTGTCAGTGTAACTTGACAATTTCTAAATGGAAAAGGGTTGCTGTGTTTTCTCTGTCTCTTTTTTAAATGTCCTTTTTCTTCTCCCTGCTCTCTTTCCTTTTCATTTTTTCTAGCCGAGTGTTTGGGGCTTAAATAAAACTTGTTTCTTTTTCCTCTCCTGGATCTCCTTCCTGTAGGCTGCTGTCTCATTATTTCTCAGCTTCACCTTGGAAGGTGCTGGGATGGATGGGGCAGCGGATGGGGGTCCCTGGTAGCCACTGCCCTGCAGCTTAGTAGGCAAGGCCAGGGAAGGAGGGGCAGAAACCTCCATGGGACAGCTGCCGGCAAGGACCCAGCAGACCAGCATCATCTGGATGCTGGAGGGAAACATGTCTAACTCAGGGGTGCCAGCTCTGGGCAAGGTGACTCACCACCAGCAATAAGTCACTACTGGCGTTACTTACGCTTGTGAGTGACGATGCCAAAGGTGTTAGGTGTGTGGCTGAACGTCATGAAACTAGTAAGACGAAGTCAGGATTTCAGTCTAGCTCTGCCTGACCCAAAATCTAATGCTTCCCCTACAAAGCCAAGGTAGGTCCCCAAGGTCGGGTCTCAGGCTCCCGCCCCTTGGGTGGGATGACCCTTCAGGGTATCTGTTCATCCTATCAAGACAGCAGCTTTCAAACTTTTCTTTAAAAATGTAACTCATGGTAAGAAATAAATCTGCCATCTCAACAATTTAGAATGTACACATACAAACACCCATATATTTAGTGAAACAGCATTTACTCTGTACAATCAACTCTGATGTTCTCTGTTAAATTCTAAACATTTTAGTCACAAACCCACTAAATGGATTTCATGACCTTTCAATAGGTCAAAACCCACAATTTGGAACATGCTATCTGCAGATTAGTTTCAACCCCCAGCAGGTTGTATTTCTGCTTTCTCCTCCTCAAAGGCCTACTGGCTCCTTTGAAATTAAAATACCCTTGAGAGGAGATTCATCCTTGGTTCTGATTGGGTGGAGGCCATGGGCCCTGGTTCTGTAGCCAGCAAGCTGCCTGAACCTCATCCCAGGTCACCACATCAGAGTCCAGCCTGCCCCAGCACTGAGCTGACTGGATGTCCTGATGGGGCTTTTTAGGTTTTCTTGGAATTTTGAAGGCTTTGTTATTGTTCCAGCATGTTCTAATGGTCCTTGAGGCTGCCCTTCTAGGCATTCTTCTGCCAATATTACTGGGTTTCCTCCACCTTCACCCCAAACACCAGCCCTTTTATCCTGTGAGGTAATAACCATGTCCCGGAGCCAGTCTTCCAGGCCTCACTGGAGCTCCTGGTGCTCTTTCTTCTCCTAAAGGTCAATAGCATCTTTGGAGACAGAGGCTGAGGACCCGTTCATGGTCTGAAGAGATTGCCTGCTCCACGGGTCACCCACCTGCCAGGAAGCCAGCCCTTCAAGCTCAAACAGCCAGACCTCATCTCTCTGTCTTTTCAAACATGTCAGCAGATCTTGCCTTCTTTCTCCCACCCTATTCCCAGAAAGCTGGGAGATTTGCCAAACCCTGCTTTATCTCCCAGAATCAACCCATTTATTGACAGTTCAAGAACAAGTAGCAAATGCACCCTGGTTGGCATGGCTCATTCAATTGGGGCATCACCCCTTACACCGAAAGCTTGGGGGTTCAAGCCCCTATCAGGGCACATACCTAGGTTGTGGGTTTGATTCCCAGTTGGGGCACACCTGAGAGGCAACCAAATCAGTGTTTTCCTCTCATGTTGATTTTTCTCTCTCACTTCCTCTCTTTAAAATCAATAAACATTAAAAAAGAGAAGATAGTAAATGGGACCATCAACTGCACACATGGATTACGCCAAACACTTCATTCATTTTTCAAACGCCTATGAAACTCCTTGCCAGACACTGCTCACTAGGACTATGGTCAGTAGGGAAAGCCAACCAAAATATAAGAACAGAAATACCTGAGCCAATTTGTGACAGACAGTGAGTCTGCCACAGGAAAGCAGGCCTACAGTGAGTATGGTAGTAATAGTGACCATCTCAGAGAGGGTAATGAGACCCTGGGGCCACATTTGAATGGAGACCTTAAGAGTGTGTCTACATGGGAGCTGGTGGCTGAGTGTCCCAAGCAAAAGGGCCTGAGGTAGGGGAGAGAGGGCCTACCATGAGGTCAGGGTCATGGGCAAAAGGAAGTCTTGGGAAGACTTGAAGTCTGTCATAGGAAGTCTTGCAGGATGTAGCAAAAAAGGTGGATTTTGGCCCTGGCTGGTGGCACAGTGGATAAGGTACCGGCCTGCGAACCCAAAGGTTGCTGGTTTGATTCCCAGCCAGGGCACATAACCAGGTTGTAAGCCAGGTCTCCAGCCAGGTCCATAGCTGGAGGCAGGTGAAAGGCAACCATACATTGATGTTTCTCTCTCTGCCTCTCTCCCTTCCCCTCTCTCTGGAAATAACAAGTAAAATCTTTTTTAAAAATGTATTTTTAAAAAAGAAAGAAGAAAGGTGGCTTTTGTGGAGCAGTGGAAACCGTTTGGAGTATTTAAAGTAAGAGAACGTGCATGGTCTGACACTATTTCCGAAGTTACCCCTGGACAGTGTGTGTGTGGGGCGGGGGGGCTGGGCTGAGGAGTGAACGCAGACCCGTCATTTGAGGGCAGGTGCCAGCGTTGGCCGCCTAACTCCAAGTTCACAAACAGGCTTTGTCAGCACCTTATGATACTCATCGCCGCCATTTATGATTTGTCCGATCCTTACCACATGGCTGTAGGTATGATTACCTGCCTTTCACTGACGGGGAAGGCAGCAAAGTAAGGATCTGACTGACATCAGGCTGGCCTAGGAGTTGGAGCCTAAGTGGTAAGAGAAGGGAGGTTGCTTTAGAGCCGGCCGCCCCGGGAAGCCCTCATCAGCTCGCCCGCACTGTCTGAGTATCTCAGATTATCAGCCTGTCCACACAGTGTTGTGAGGATTGCTTTTTGCAGTTGCCTTTGGAATACAAAAACAAAACAAAACAAAACAGAATTACAAATAAAATTGTTGACACGGTCTTCCACAACACCTATGTATTCTTACTGGTGTTCTTGATCTCTTTGTGTGGATTCAGGCTACCATCCAGCATACTTTTATTTCATCTTGTTGACTCCCTTTAGTATTTCTTTTAGAACAGGTCTACTAGCAACGAACTCTCTGTTTTTCTTTACTGGAGATGCCTTCACTTCACCTTTATTTATTTTTTATTTTTTAGAGATTTTATTTATTTATTTTTAGAGAGGGAGGAAGGAAAACAGCCATGTGTGGTTGCCTCCTGCATGCTTCCCAACTGGGGACCTGGCCTGCAACCCAGGCACGACCCGTGACTGGGAATTGAACCAGCAACCATTTGGTTTACAAGCTGGTGCTCGATCCACTGCGCCACACCAGCAGGGGCTCACCTTTATTTCTGAAAGAGAGCACAGGGTTTTGATCAATTCTCTCATCCAAAGCCTAGTATGGCCCAATGGGCAGTTTACTCTGTCCTTATGTCTTTTTTTTTCTGGGCTTAGATTTACCCTGGTCCCACCACTTATCAACTGTGTGACCTTGGACAAGTAATGTCACCTCTCCCTGCCTTAGTTTCCTCATACATAAAATGGAGATGACATTAGACAAGAACCTAGCATAAAGGATCCATGGACATGGACAACAGGTGGGATTGACTTTGGGGGGAACGGAGGAATGGGGAGGGAGACAGAGGGGAGCAAAAAAGGGGATGGATGTAATACAACAACAATAAAATTTTTTAAAAAATGGAGATGACAATGGTGTGGAGCTTGAGTTGGAACACTGACTTAGGACCGGTAAAGCCCTTGGGGCTCACGTGAGCTCACAATAACACTAGCTCTTAGCTCATTTGCCAAAGAAAAACAACCTTGGGGCAGAGGTGGAGGAAGGAGGGGGTTTACTTAGCAAGCTGCTCTCTTCCCAGCTGAATGGCTTCTCCCTAGATGCTCTAACGACTGCCACCTGATTTTCCTGCAGATGGATGCAAGGCTTATCAAAGGCAGTCTGGAAGCTGCCAGGGAAAACTATAGTGCCAGGACATAGAAGGAAACCCATCCCATGTTGTACGTTTGCACATGTGAATAAGACAATGGGCAAAACCCATAATGTCCTCTTGGGATACTGTCAGGGCTTAGAGTGCCTACGATGACAGCTGGCTAGGATGGGCTCTATCAGTGGCCTGGGCCTCCCCCAAGCTTCCTGTCCCCTGGGCAGCACCCCTGTACCATTCTGAAGGTCCAGGCAGGCCAGAGAAGTCAAGTGCCTATGCACCTTCCTGGCCTCTGTAGGAATAGAGAGCAGGTGCATGAAAACCTCCCATGCAATGAGGGTCACCTGCCCTTCCACCCTGTATTCTGTGCCTAGGTCAGTGCTCATACCAGTCCCCCAGGAGAGGACCCCTGTGAAACAGCCAGGAGGTAGAGCCTTTGCCTCCACTCTGCCACCACCTGGTCTACCCCCAGCTGCCCTCCTTCCTGGGCCAGAGGCCTCACTCTTTCCCCACCCAGCCCCTCCCTCCAGAACAAGTGAGACATCTGACTCATGCCTCAAGAAAGGCCATTTATTTCCAAGATATAGACTATACTTTTAAGACAGGACTCTTCAGAAGCAGGGTATCTTAGTTGTCGCCTAGAGAGGTGTGTCAAAGACACAGTGAAAGGAGACATGCTGACATGGGGCCAGAGGCTTTTGCAACACTGTTACACTTCTTTAAATGAGCAAAACATCTTTAAAAATCCTTATAAATTCTTTATAATATGTTACACATTTAGAGACAATATTTACAATAAAAGGGAGGGGGCGGGAGAAAAGAAACCTACTTTACAGCAAATCTTTGCATTCATCAAAGGACTGATAGAAGTGGCAGGAGGGTTCACAGCCCCATGTGGGCTTCCCTGGAATGAGTGAGGGTGAATGTGGGGGCCTGGTGAGTGTGTGGGAGGCCTGGGTATAGGTCTATTTACAGTGGGGGAAGAAGGGCTGGGTCTCACCCATCCTTAAGAAATAGCCCAGCTCAGACCCCATAAATCGGTGTGTGTGTGTGAGAGAGAGAGAGAGACAGACAGAGGATGTTTTACTATTTCTCCCCACCCCCTAAGGGCAGAAGGTGGGGGTGTGCGCCTGAGTTGCAGAAGAAGCAGGTATAGCTGGAAGAACAAAGAGAGCAGCAGCAAGGGAGGTCTAGTGGTGGGGGGGACCTCGGGCCCTCCCCAAACTGTCTGGGGACTGGGCAGCTCCCATGGTCATGGTCAAAGCACAGGGCAGGGAGAGGAAGGGGTGATTCAGAGCAGGGATCCCCAACCCTCCAGCCACGGCCACGGACCAGTACCTACAGGGGGTGAGCAGCAGGCAAGTGAGAGCAGCTTAGCATTTCCGCCTGAGCTCCGTCTCCCGCCCCCCTACCCCGCCCCCAGTCAGTGGAAAAATTGCCTTCCACCAAACATGTCCCTGTTGCCAAAAAGGTTGGGGACCGCTGACTTAGTTTATCAAAACATTGGTAAGGGAGTGAACCGGGTGAAAGTCTCAGTCCTGCCTCTGTGGCGTGACCCCAATCCCCTCTCTGGCTGTGAAAAGCAGCAGGAGGGAGGGATCCCTGTGTGTACCAAAGGCTGGGAGCCCTGGGCGGGTAGGGTGGGGTGAATAATGGGAGCAGGAGTGGCAGAAGTTGTTACTAGAAACACTTTTGGACAGTGACTACACACACTTGCACACACAACCCCCCTCCCATGGACACCATCACTACACCTCCTCTCCCTACACGCATATACACAAGCCCCAGATCCTTTATTTAGGAGCCAGGTGCTAACGGGGGTGGGGGCAGAGGAAGGAAGCGAAGAACCAGCACCACGCAGTGTCTTTCCTTCAGTTTGAGACTAGGGGCTTCCCTATCCACAGCCCACAGCCAACAGGGTCTTTGAGTGCAGACACGAAAGGCCCAGAAGGGCACGCTCTGTCATCTATCCAGGGGACACAGACCCCCAGCAGCCTTTCCACTTTCCTTACCACCAGTCCCCTCCCTCCCATTCACACACTGCCCACCCCCTATCAATTCCAGCACCTAAACTGGAGGCCTCAGTGCCCGATGCACCAGCGGCCACTGAAGGGGGGGAGGGGGTGCGGGCCAGAAGAGACGCCTGTTTCCCAAGAGGTTCTGAGTGGGGGGCGAGTGAAGCGGGGAGGGGAAGGGGCTGGTCACAGACACTCATGGAGGCGGGAGGCGGTCGAGCGGCGAGGCGGCTGGCTCTGCAGGGCCCCGGGGTCCCCGGGCGCAGGCGGCAGCGAGGCCGCGGACGACAGGGCCCGAGCCTTGGCGGACTCCAGGCTGCTGAGGCCAGAGTCCTTGTTGTCACTGTGCGCCCGCGGGCCCGCGGGCTCCGGGGTACCCCCTCCGCCCACCTCCTTCCACTCGTTGAAGTTGAGGTCGGTCAGCGGGCTCTGCACCACCACGGTGTGGCGGCGCCAGCTGCTGCGGCGCCGCCGGGTCTCCGGCGACAGCGGCCTCCGCAGCCGCACTGAGAGCATGTCGTCGGCGGTGCCGCGCAGGCGCAACCGCAGCGCCTCTAGGCGCGAGGGCCGGGCGCCCAGCGCTGCCACCTCCGAGGCGGCCGGGGGACGCAGCGACTCCTGGCTGCTGGATGAGGCCGAGCCGCAGGGCTCCGCCCCGCGGGGACCGCCGCGCCCGGCGCCCGCGCCCGCGCCCGCGCCCTCGCCGTCCGGGCGGTTCCGGGACAGGCGGCGCCGCGCCAGCGTGTCGCAAGGTATCAGGTGGTGAGAGGTGAAGGAAGGCCGGCGCGCCAGGCGCCCCCCGGGCACCGCGCCCCCCTCCGTGTCCGTCTCCACAAGGCTCAGCTCGCTGCGCTCGTCGTCCGCCTCGTCCCCGGCGCCCGCCCGCCGTCCACCGGCGCTGGAGCACACACTGCGGTCCATGGTGGACAGCGTGGAGTAGCCCGAGACGATGGAGCGCGTGTCCGCGGCCAGCCGCTCCTCCCGCGCCTGCGGGCTGAGACGCCCGGGAGCCTCTGGGGCGGCGGCGCCAGGCAGCTGCCCCTCTGGCTGGTCTTGGGAACCCGGCACCATCGTCACCGCCCCGGGCTTGTGGGCCTCCTGCTCCGAGTCGTCGTCAGTGCTGCTGCCCAGCCCCCGAGCCTCCCGCCGCTTCTTCCGCTTGCGGTTGACAGCCGAGATGAAGGAGATCGCCAGCATCTCCCGGGAGTACGGCTCCTTCTTGGGGGCCCACGTGCCCTGCGCGGAGACAGGTCAGTGTTCGGGAGGCGCCCAGACCTGCGCCAGCGCTGCCCTCTCACCCAGCCTGTCAGGATGCGTGCCCGCCACGTTCCCAGCTCCAGTGTCACTTTTCACTCTAGAAACTAACCTTGCTGTCCTTCCTACCCTGGGGCTTCTGCTCTGCTAGGTCTTAATCCAGATTCAACTCTCCTGTGACCCCTGGGTGTATGTGTGTGTGTGTGCGTGCATGCGTGTGTGCTGGTCTAGTAGCATCTTCACCACCTCTAACTTCAATTCCATTCTCTGTATTCAGTGCTAGAAGAATCTTTTAAGACACAGTTCTGGTAATAATAGGCTCAACAGTGAATAACGCTTGCCCATTTCACGTAGACTATCTGGGTTATAGTTACCACATCCTGGCAGAGACCTTTCTCTGACCACAGCTCTCATGCCCCCCCCCCACCCCGCCCCCAATCTCTCCAGCCCTACCTGGGAAACCCGTCTTTCCACCTACTCATTGTATGCAGGCCCCTCCAGGGCAACCCACCCAAGTTCACTTCCTTTTCCTACTGCACCCACTGTCATGCTTTTCGGAATCCGTCCCCCAGTGCCCAACCTCAGTGATCTGCACCCCCAGATCGATCCAAATGCTAACTCTACTGCCAAAAGCCCTGCTCAATCCCATAGTTTGGAGGGAAGTCCCAGGAATGTACTTTAGTCTTGGTCTTCTGTGATCCCCCAGCAGAGCCAACGCTGCCCATCACTTCCTGCTCCAACCTGGTTTGTAGTCCTCTTTTCTGGCCTCTCCTCTGACTCCTGGCAATGGGGAGACTCTTCTTCCCCCTCTTGTCCCTTAAGAAGTGTGTCTCCAGGGCTCTATTCTCAGCTCCCTCTCTTCTCTCTGTTTATGTTCCCTGGGAAACAACACTGCCAGAACATCCCTGTTCCCAAGGCCTCCTCTTCTGACACCAAACTCTATTGGAAGAGCTCCTGAACTCTTCCAACTTCCAATCAGTGTCTACCAGATGTCTGAAGCTCACCTATCTGCATTATGCTCCCTACCCAGGTCCCAAACCCCTTCCCTAAAGTGATTGATGACTCCTCCCTATGCCCTCCTCTCCATTCTACTGAAATGACCCCCAAAGCCAGCTTATCCTCATCATCCTCCATGGAGGCTTTCACTCTGACTTTTCTGGGTCTTTCCTCTCAACACATTGCTGACGGGCAAGTTTATGCAAAAGCTAATGCAAGTGCAAATGCAAGTTAACTCCTGTAGCAAACTACATTCATCTATTCATCTGTTCATTAACACATCGTCGGTCAGCAATTTTACAGCAAAAGCACAAGTTAACTCATTATAGGTCAACAACGCTTGGGCTTGAAAACATGAGGGGGTTTTTCATGACTGGTCAAGAATGTGTTAATACGACTCCCTGCCTCCACCTCTGCCTCACCCTAGTCCCTCCTCCTCTAGAGCAATCAATCCTTATTAATCCTTCTAAGGGGAGGCTCTCCAGGACCCCACCCCTACCACAGCACAGGCGCAAGGCCCTTCACAACCCTGTTTCCAGCTTTCAAAGTCCCTGTCCTCTCCCCAACCCGAACCAGCCTTCGCTCTGGCAATGGGGACACAGAGAAGCCTGGTGTAGCCACTGTGTCCTCTCACATCAGTTAGTTCTAAGGAAGCCAGAGCACGTCAGGAATTCAGGATTCACAGGCATGTGGTCCTAGGTCATGGCTGCCCATGCTGCACAACTCCAGAAGGCACCCCTGGAGTTCTGTGACATGGTAGCATTGTTATGACCAGTCTGAGGCACATGGTTGCTAGTGCTGCTTTCTGTCCTGGCCATGCCCTCTGAGAGCCTTGAGAGGTCATAAGGACCATGTGACCAAATGACCCCCTCGTAGCAACTAGTTACATAAGTAGTAAGGTCAGAATGGTCACTTCCAGTGAATGCAGAGGTCAATAGGTTCAGATAAAGGTCAAGGGGCCAGTCCAGTAGAGGCTATGGGAAACCAGGGGGCTAATAGATGCAATGGGTGGAAGAGACAAAGAACTAGATTCAGGTCACTATAATGAACTTGCTCCCTGCCACAGAAGTCTTGTGATGGAGCACCCTAAGTCTTATGATGGAGTGAGCTCCCCATCACCAGAGGCATGCAGGCAGAGGCTTTATGGACGGATATGTTGCAGGGCCCCTGTGCTGGCTAGAGCAGGCATCTCCTTTCCAGTGCACTCATCAGGCACAGTGGGATCGCTGGGACCCACCAAAGCTTAGAAAGACTCAGACAGAGATGAGCTCAGTTCAATCAGCCAATATTCAAATGATTTCACCGACTACTATGGAGAGAATTGTGCTCAGCCCCTTAAATCCATATATTGAAGCCCTACCCAATCCCCACCCTACAGTGTGATAGTATTTGAGTACGGGGCCTTTAGGAGGTAACTAGATTTAGAAGAGACCATGAGGGTGGGGCCCTTATGGTGACATCAGTGCTCTTGTAAGACACCACAGAGCTCTCTTGCGCCCCCTGTCTGTGCTGAATGAGGACACAGGGAGAAGGCAGCCGTCTAGACACTCCCACCAGAAATTGACTGCAAACCCCTTGAGCTTGGATCTAGCCTCCAGAGTTTTGGGAAAATGTATTTCTGTTGCTTCCGTCACCCTGTCTATGGCATTCTGTATGGCAGCCTGCGCTAAGACAGGCCCCTGGCCATCAAGCAGCGTTGGGCGGGGTCTGCCTGGGGCAGGCACTCTCGCCTGACAGACAGGTTGTCTCAGAGGGCAGGCTGGAGCAGGCGAGCCCTGGGCTGTGGGAGCGGGTTCAAAGAACCCGCTTTCATTTTATTGACTTTCTCAATTGTTTTCCGTTTCATTGATTTCCGCGCTGATCTTTATTATTTCCTTCCTTCTACTTGCTCTGGGGTCTCCAAAGACCTTAGCGTAGTTATATGGGACATATTTATTGTTCACTCTATTTATGGGGATAAATAGCAGCCATCATTTACAGATGAAGAAGCTGAGGATCCGAAAGAGGTTAAGTAACTTGCCCAGTGCCTCAAAGCTCCCAAGTGGTGGAGCCAGAACTCAAACCCAGGACTGTCTGTGCTTCTAACCAATGGGAAATACTGCCTCCCTGACCAGATCCTTCACTGCAAGTAGCTGCCTCACTGCCAAGGAAAGAGACTTCTCAGTTTATCTTAGACAAACTAAGTGTTTCCTAACTTCCTTCACTGTGGCCATCATCTCAGAGTCCAATGGTAATGCTCCCAATTCCCTTAACCAGAAGGTAACGAACGTGCGCTGACTTATATAGGGATAAAGCCTTCAGAATGGCCTTGGCACTTACCTTGGACTTGGCTGAACTACAGGTGGTGGAATCTGTTGGTGAGAACAGAAAGAAAAATGAAAGTTGGATAGGGGCAAGAGCAGGAGGAGATTTGGGAACACAATTCCTTCTCCCCAAAGGCTTCAGGAACCAGGGAGCTCAGAAAGTTGAGACCTCCCAGGGCCCTGGGAGCATTTGGGCCTCTGATGTCACTTCCTGTGGGGTGGGGCCGGGGCAGAGCATGATGTCAATCACCACTTCCTTTTGAGGCAGAAAGCCACTGAACCCTCATTTGCCCAGAGATAAGGGCAAGGAGGGCTTTTTGGGGGGCCTAGTTCCTCTCCCACCTCCCGTCCCTGTTACTCTGAGGCACCAGAGAAAACGCCCAGTATCAGATGCAATCCACAAAACCACAACAGTGAGACACAGCAAATCACAGATGCTCTGGAGAAATGGAGACCACAGTGCATAGCAAGGTGAGTGTCCTACTACATTCACCCTTACCCCCCACTTTCAGGACACAGGAAGGAAGAGGACCACGTGAATGAATGATGGAATACAGGGGCAGGCATGGAGTAGGTGGACAGTGGAGGCAGAGTGGCCTGAGAGTGTTAATAGGTTCCACTTTCAGACTTGACGTCAATCCGCCCCTATGGGGCAAGGCCCTAGTTTCTAACCAGAGTTATAAAGGAGAGTAAAATCATTAAGACCTCAGCGGGTCTTGGGTCCCACTCTCTTAATATCACTGGGGTGGAGAAGGAACCAGAAACAAGTCCTGGCAGTATCTTCTCTAGAACTGGGGATCCAAGGACCTCACAGGTCCGATGGGGCCGTGGGCAGGTGCGGTTAATCCACACTCTCTGGCAAGCAAGTTAGATGTCTCATCCCCAGCCCACCCCACACATGGTGAGAAGAGCAGATGTGCTGATCACATAGCGACACACCACAGGGCAGGGGAGCGGCAGCGGGTGATTAGAAGAGACAGGGGCTCCTCTCTGCCATCCCCAGCCCATATCCTCTGGGCCCCTCCCCAGCCTGCCTCTTACAACTATGGGGGCTGTGATATGCCTCTGTCAGAGACAGGTCACCCACAGGGTGGGAGGAGTTAGTGGCTTGAGCCAAGAGGGGACAGTGTGTTTCTTGGTCCCTGGGGTACTCTGCTATGAGAAGGCTGCAGGCCTGGAAATAGGACTTGGACTGAATGACTCGGGGGTCTGGTTTCAGAAGCAGAAAGAGCCAATCCTTGAAGGTAACCAAGGCAGGAGCTACAGCAACAGTGGCTGAAAAGTGGTATCACTGGTGTCCAGAAAGGCTGGGTCCTGCTACAGGCCAAGCATCCCCCTGCCTGGATAACCAGAGGGGCTGGCTCGGCAGAGAGAGAAGGCTGTCTCTCTCTGGAGTGGGGATCTGCAGGAGGGCAGCCATGCGGAGCCGAGCCTTCTCGGCAAGGGGCATGGGATCTGGTGCTAGCAAGTTGCTTCCTTCCTCCTGAGAAGGGGCTTTCCGATGGGAGCAGGCTGGGGTGGGGATAGTAACACTCACGGGCAGCTGGCATATTTCTGCCTGCCCCTCACGCCTGCCCAGCCTTCTTATAATCACCCGCCACTGTTAGTGACCAAGGCCGCGACGCCACACTGTACCCTTTAAATCTCCAACAGGTCCGCTGGAGGAGGGCAAAGGGAGGGGAAGAGAAGGGACAGGGTCCAGGGTGAGGGAGGAGAGCACAGGGGAAAGAGGGATGGAGGGGTGCAAGGAGAAAAGGAAGAAAAATTAAAAAGAGGAACATGCCCAGAAGGACAAAGCCCATGAGAAATAAAAAGCTCAGGAAAGAAACCAGGAGGGCGAACAAAGCTCCTACCCAGCCCTGGGGTGGGGGGAGCTGAGCCGCTGGGAACGTGGGCCCAGGCAATCTGGACCTGCCCAGAGAGGGAGGGGCCCTGCCAGAGTACCTTCTCAGTGGTGGGGCAGGGAAAGGCCCCTCTGGGGCCTCAGCAGGGAAGCTGGGCATCTGGCCTGGCATCTGGGACCCTCAGCAATGCAGAGCCCACCCTTTCCCCCACCCCTTCGCAGGATCCTGCACTCACCTGAACCTGGGTCACCAGGGGGCATTGTCCTGCCAATGTTGGGCAGGAGATACTCAATGTTGGGCACTGACTGAGGCTCCTTGTCATCCACAGGGGTCTGCAAACAGAAAGAGCATCAGCCACATGCCCTTGATGGCTGGACTGTGGATGCTGCCGAGTGAGGGACCCTGAAGATGGGGCCATGTCTCCTCCAGCAGTCTGGGGCTCACCAGGGCAGTGACTGTCTCCCTCATCAGTCAGGCCCTCACGAGGGCAGGTCCTACATGTCTCTTTTGTGCCTTCCAATACCTTGGGTGAACCCCAAAGTCCTGAGCTGCTTCCTCAGCTGAAGGCAGGGGCTGTGTCTCCCCCATCAGACTGCACCTCCCTAAGACCTGTATCCTCCACATAAGGTTGGAAGGTGAGGTCTGCCTTTGCTCCTGGACTCTTGTTTCCTTGGAGGAGGCCTATGTCCCCATGCCCAGGCCGAGAATTCAGGAAGGCAAGGATGTGCCTCCCACCAGCTTGGCTGCTCCTGAGGAGAGCATTTCTGTTTCCTCCATCAGGCTGGGGATGCAGCAAGGACAGGGACCGTCCCCAGCTTCCCCCCACCCCCAACTTGGGATGAGGGCCCACCTCAGACCAGACCCCAACCTGCAGGCCCTCTGCACCACTTACTCTCTCTCCCTTGTCTTCATCATCACTGAAGAACCAGTCTGACTGCAGAGGAGACAAAAGGAAGTGACGAAATCAGCGTGGGAAGGGGCTGAGGGGAGACAGGGAGGTGTGGCCTCCTGGCCTGCTCAGTCCAGAGAACCACTCAGGCTCCAGATGGAATGGAACAGGAGGGGACACCAAGAGGCAAGGACCCCCTCTTCTTGACTAGCTCCAGGCTGGCCGAGACGGCTCAGACAAGGTTGATGGATTCTGGAACCCAACCCCACAGAGTAGGAGAAACCCCCGAGGAAAGAAAAGGTTGTACCCCGGTGTCGGAGGGAACACAGCTGCTAGAGCGGAGTGTACCCCACATCAGCCCCAGGCTCCGCTCTTACAACTGGGGCTGTGCATCTGCCCAGAAGGGGGAAGCGCCTGGAAGGCGGTGTTGGCAGGAGGTTCCTCAAGAGGCAAGCAGGCAAGGAGTTTCTCGTAAATGCCAAGCAGGATAGAAATTAAAGTTAAAAGTTCCGCTCTTAAATATATTTGGTGAAATTTGAGAATCCTGAAGATAAAACTCTAAAAGTTTTCTAAAAACAAAAACAGATTGCTTACAAATGAACAATTATCAGCTACAACTAGAACATTTAGCAGCAACAGACACAAGACAAGAAATAATTTCAATGTATTGCCGGACCACAAATGCAGGAATTTTAAAAATTTTCTTTATTTATCTTTAGTGAGAAGGGGAGAAAGGGTAAAAAGGAGGGAGACAAACATCATTGTGTGGCTGCCTCTAGCACAACCCTAGCTGAAGACCTGGCCCACAACCCAGGCATGTGCCCTGACCGGGAATCGAACTGGTAACCATTTGTTCGCAGGCCATCGCTCACTCCACTGAGCCACACCAGCCAGAGAGAATGCAGGAATTTTGGACCTAGAATTTTACACCCTGTTAAACTGTCATTAAAGTTTGAGTGTGAAAAGAAGCTATTCTAAGAGAGTACTACACAAAGCTTCTCTTAACTGAGTACATGAGCAAGTAAAGGAATGAATCAGGGTTGAACAATAAGTTTTGAGAAGGATGGGCAGTAGAGTAGGAAAGTCCATTGTGATCAAACCGAGAATGATACATACACACCACAAAGTGTGTCCATGACAATCTGGAATTCAAATTCAGAGGGAGAACTAGGTGACAGGACACTAAGGCACTTGGCTTTAGATGTGGTGAAAAGAAGACTTGGATACTAAATAAGCTTTAGAAATTGATAGTGAACACCAAATGTAAGTATGGGCTTTATAATTGTATAATTGAACGTAGTATGGATTATTTTATAAATTGTATGATTTTCATGTTAAAAAAAGAAAAATCAATGTAGCCAAAGCATGGTAGGACAGACTAAAATAACTAAATAAAATTAAATGAAATGGCCCCAACCAGTGTGGCTCAGTTGGTTGGGCATCATCCCTGCAAACTGAAAGGTCACCTTTTTCTTCCCCGGTCAGGGCACATGCCTGGGTTGCAGGTTTGCTCCCTGGTCAGGGTGCATTTGGAAGGCAACCAACTGGTGTTTCTCTCTCACATCAATGTTTCTCTCCCTCTCTTTCTCCCTCCCCTTGCCCCTCTCTAAAAGAAAAATTAGTTAATTAATAATAGTAAAATGAAATGAAAATGTGGTAAATAGAAGCAGAAAATAAATGACATTTAGGGTAACAGAAATAAGTCCTAGAAGGACAAAAATTACAATAAGGTATAGGAGCTAAGCTCATTGATTGAAAGTTAAAATACACAGAGAATATTATATACCATTAAAGCTTTGCATATATTTAAAATACTGCATAGAAGGTGGATTGGAAGGACGCATATTAATCTATTAGAGTGGGTACTAATGGGAGGGAAGACAGAATGCGGTTAGGAACGAAGGAGGAAAACAAGGAGACTTGCAGGGTTGATTATGACCATGTGCCTTGAAGCTCAGTTATTATTAATCATAATCAGGCATATGATTTACTCAAATAAGAGGTGCAGAAGAAAAACAAGAGACAAAAGAGGAAAGAGTGAGAGAGGATAAGAAAGATCTGGAGTCAGTCATCTTGGGCTCAAATTCACCTTAGGCAAATGACCTCTCTGAGACCATTTACTTACTCTGTAAAATGGTCATAATAGTCAATGTCTGCATCTAGAATTGTGGTGAGAATCAAAATGAAATACTGTATGACTAATATAAAAAAATAAACAACGAATAGCAGGTGTTGGTGAGGATATGGAGAAGGAACCCTTGTGCACTGGTAGTGGGAATAAAAATTGGGGCAACCACTATGGAAAACAGTGTGGAGGTTCCTCAAAAAATGAAAAATAGAGCTACCATATGGGCCAGCAATTATACTTCTGGGTATCTGAAGGAAACAAAAACACTAACTTAAAAAGACATATGCACCCCTATGTTCATTGTGGCGTTATTCACAAAAGCTAAGACAAAGAAGCAACCTTAGTATCCATAGAGGGATGAATGGATGAGGAAAATAAAACAATATTATTCAGCCATAAAAAGAAGGAAACCTTGCCACCTGCAACAACGTGGATTGATCTTGAGATCATCATGCCAAGTGAAATGTCAGAGAAAGACAAATATTGTATAACCTCACTTAAATGTGGAATAAAATCAATTTAAAAAACTGTCCTGGCTGGTGTGGCTCAGGGGATTTAGCACCGGCCTTCGAACCAGGCATGGGCCCTGGTTCAATTCCTGGTCAGGGCACATGTCTGGGTTGTGGACCAGGTCCCCAACTGGGGGCACATGAGAGGCAACCACACATCGATGCTTCTCTCCCTTTCTTTCTCCCTTTCTTCCCATCTGTAAAAATAAAATCTTTTTTTTTTTTTAATCCTGAGCTCATAGATACAGAGAGCACATTGCTGGTAGCTGCAGATGAAGCAATGAGGGTAGGGTGAAGGTAGTCAAAAGGTACAAACTTTCCAGTTATGAAATAAATAAGTCATGGGAAGGTACTGTACAGTATGGAGACTCCAGTTAATAATACTGTATTGTATACTTGAAAGTTGCTAAGAGAATAGATCTTAAAGTTCTTATCAAAAGAAAATAAATTTGTAACTACATATGGTGATGAATGTCAGACTTACTGTGCTGATCATTAATGATTTAATACAAATATTAAATCATTATGCTATATACCTGAAACTAACTTATGTCAATTATATCTCAATTTATAAAAATAACCAGCCCTGGAGGGTGTGGCTCAGTGGATTGGCACCAGCCTGCGAACCCAAAAGTTGCTGGTTCGATTCCCCTGTCAGGGCACATAACCAGGTTGTAAGCCCTAGATCTCCTGCCAGGTCCTTAGCTGGTGGCAGGTAAAAGGCAACCATACATTGATGCTTCTCTTCCTTTCTTCCTCCCTCCCTGCCCTATTCTCTGAAAATAATGAATAAAATCTTTAATTAATAAATAAATAACCAAAAAAAGAGAAATACTGTATGTAAAACACATAGTCAGTGCATAATAAATGGCTGTTATTATTAAATATAATATACAAGTTATTATAAACATATACAAATTATTAAAAATCAACCTTGGCTGGTGGCACAGTGGATTAGGCACTGGCCTGCGAACTCAAAGGTTGCTGGTTCAATTCCCAGCCAGGGCACATAACCAGATTGCAAGCCAGGTCCCCAGCCAGGTCCGTGGCTGGAGGCAGGTGAAAGGCAACCATACATTGATGTTTCTCTCCCTCTCTGCCTCTCTCCCTTCCCCTCTCTCTGAAAAATAATAAATAAAATCTTTTTTAAAAATTGTATCTGTTATTATTAAAAGGTATAGTCCTAAGAGAGAGGCTAACCAGAGGGAGCCCTAAAAAGCCAGTCTTTGACTTGGGTTTGAGAGGACCCAAAAGTGCTCTGGGAACCCAGAAGTCTGCAGAAGCTTCCGGATGGCCCACATTTCTCCAGAAGAGCTCACACTAGCTCATGCTACCCTGCTTTTGCACATACAGTTCCCTCTGCCTAGAATGCTCTTTCTCCCTTCTCTGCCTGGCTAAATGCCTTGTGGTCTTTTAAGATAATCCAAGAACTCCCTGACTGCCAACACAGTCCTATGCCCAGGGGCTTCTGTGGGACTTCCCTGGGCACAGCCCAGAGCATGAAGAAGGGATGACTTCAGAGGGGGGTGTTCCTTCAGAGCAGGATGAGTTCCATCCACCTCAGTGTTCCCAGTACTTGCACGTCTCTGGCATGGAATAATGACAATGGTGACAGCTAACTCTTATACGAGGTCGGTCCCAAAAATCAGTCACACAAAACTGTTTTAATTATATTGACAATGGCTCAATACTTTTGGGACAGACCTCATATAACCCTCACTAGCTGCCAGGCTACTATTATTATCTCCACTTCATGGATTGAAGAAACGAAGACAATAACAACTGGTCCAAGGCCACACAGAATATAAGAAGCAGAGCCAGGGTTCAATGTCAGGCAAGTTGGCTTTGTAGCCCGTACCCTCAATTGATACACCAGTGGTTCTCAAGGTGGGTGATTTAGCCCAACCCCCCACCCCCATCCACAGGGCATTTGGCAATGTCTGGAAATGTTTTCCATTGTCTCAACTGCAGGAATGTTCCTGACATTTCCCTAGCCAGAGATGCTGCTAAACACCCTGTAACACACAAGGCAGCTGCCCTCAATGAAGAATGATCTGGCCCCAAAGGTCACTAGTTGCCGAGGTTGAAAAATGCCAGTGTACACATAGCAGGTATCACCATGATTGCTGAGTGCCTAGCTGAACAAATGCCTCGACAAGGTCTTTGTTTGAGTTCCCAATGGCTTAGTAAACACTGATGTGAGTGGGTTGATGACTTGCCACTGGGAGGCCAAATGCCTGGGTTTGTTAGTCTTGCTGTGCTACCCTAGGCACGTCACTGTTCCCTTCACACCTCAGTTTCCACCCTCTGTACAATGTGAGAGCAGGTCTGATGCCTTAAAGCCACTTCCAGCTCTGTCGTTCAAGGGTTCCATGGATGACAGGAGTCCCAGGCAGGGGAGGCCAGGTGATGGTCATGGTTAAAATTCCCAGAGGGACACACAGGCTTTGCTCAGACAAACTTAGGTCAAAATCCTGGGGCTGCCATTTATTAGCTGTGTGACCTTGAGCAAGTCACTTTGCTCTCCCAATCTAGTCTGCCTTTTGCCTGTTAAGAAGAGCTCCAGTCCAGTTTCCTCATCTGTAAAAGGGGGGTAACATGATCCAGTTTCCCTTCACAAAGTCTATGAGGTCGGGGAGACTGAGGCTCCTTTCCCTTCCTCTGACTAGCTGCCAATCTTATTTTCTCCTGGCAGGAGGGGGTCTTGTTCTGCCCTTTGGGGGCTGGACCACCCACCACACCAAGATTTGGAAATAGGATGGACAATGAGGATTCATAAAAAAAAATCCTTGAATTCTCAGAAGAGGGCACTGCTGTTCTGGGTTTGGCTCCAGAAGACAAAGGCCTCTTTCGCCCTCTGGTGGCCACTCTCAGTTCTTATTCCTTCATAGACCAGAACAGTAATTGTTAGAAAACACTGGCCTCTCTGGAGCCTCTAAGCCGCCAGAAGAAGGGAGGCAACCAGCCCAAGGTACACTGAGCACAGTGCGGAATCCTGTCTCAGACAATGTCTTTCCCCGCCCTACCCATTTCTGCCCTACTCCAGGCGTCACTATTTCCTCCCTGAAGCCTCAGCAGCCCCGCAAGGCAGAGCTCTGCCTCCACCCCTGCACCTGTCTGCCAGCTTATGCCAGGATGCCTCTCTGGGGGGCCAGCTTTTGAAGGCGCCCCTGAACTCACGCCTTGGCTTTCCAACCCAGCAGCACCTTCGCTGACCTTCCTCCTCCCTCCAACTCTCACACCCATCTTGGAAACTCAGAGGCCTCCTGTCTCTCTGGTTGGGGACTCGGGGAATCACAGAACAACAGGAATTCTAGGATCTCGTCCTGTTTGGCCTTGAAGGGCATTGACCATCCCAGCAGCATTTTCCTGAGCTGCCTCCTTCTTCCCTGTGCACACCCACCCAAGCGAGCAGAAGCGAGGTGCCCAGAGGAACATGGCCCAGCCAGGGCAGCTGCTTACGTGCTGGATCAGAGTCTCCACGATCTTGTATCGGTCAGGCATGTGTGTCACCATGTCCGCCATGTTGTCCTCAGATGTTCTCACCAGCGTCGGCCCAAAGACCAGGGCCAAGTTCCGGGGCTCCATCTGGGCAGTGGAGGGAGCACGTCAGTGTCAATAACTCCATAAGCCTGACTCCAGTCCCCCAGGTCACCCTCACCCTAGGCCCCTCAGGCCCCAGCCCTGATCACACCCTGAGCAGTCCCTGGCTTAGGGGCTGAACCTCCTTGCATGGGCATGGAGGTGCCTGTCAGGTCAGGCAGAAGCCAGATATCAGCCCCACTCACTTCTGGGTCTGTCAGCCCTGGGCAGTGCCCAATCTGCACATGCAATCGTGCTACCAATGGGAGACCCTGGAGTAGGGACCCACTGAAAGTTTCAAGGGTATTATAGGGCTGGGAGAAATCTTATAGCTCTCCCCATTTTCCCCGATGCAAAACCAAATGTAAGAGGTGTGATTCGGGAAATGCAGTGCAAGCAATTTCAGCTAAATCAGAGAATAGATTTCCATGAGCCACAGGGGACTATAGCTCTGAGCTCCTGGAAGACTCAGAAAGTCAAGAGATAGTTCCAGAGGAGAAGCACTGGCCAGGAGGAGGGCGTGCCTAGAGGGGCCTGAGAGCATCTGACCTACAGGAGCTCGGAATGTTCTGAGGAGGACCCAGGTATGCTTCCTTCACCCACACTCCATGCCAGAGGCCCCACTCACCTTGTTTTTCTCCGAGTGGTCAGCAATGGTCTTCAGATGGCTCACGAGGAATTTCAGTGTTTCATAGTAGTGTCCTGGGAGGTCCCGGATCTGGGCAGGAGAGGGAAGGGGCATGGGGCCGCCTGTCCATCCATCGCACCCCAAAGGGGCTCCCCCTGACATATCTAATGGATTCTGGAACCCACCCTCTAACTTCCCCCCCTTGTAGAGATGGAGAAACTGAGGCCTGGGGTACAGAAGGGCTTCCCAAGGTCACAGAGGGAACTGGTGGCACTGGACTCTGGGCCTCCTAGGACAGTGGTACTCTTCCAATCGAGTCTGCCTTTGCCTGACAGTGTCTCTTTCCTTACCAGCTTCCGAAGCGTCTTCATTCGCTCCCTTGAGTCTTCAATGCGATTAGCTTCAATGAAGTCATTGTATTTGTCTAAAACATACCGAAGAACCTTTAGGGAAGTGGGAGGCAGTCCCTTCTCCCACCCTCGGAGTGAGAAACTTCCAGGCTGAAGATCAAGGAGGCCTAGGCAGTTCCAGTTTTGAAGGGCTCCATGGCCTTGTGTTCATATGACCAAACCCATACCAGATGTGCTCAGATGTGTGAGCACCTGACCTGGGGTAGCCAAGGTGCATATATTTGGGAAGAAATAAGACCTGAGCTGTATATTGGAAAAGGGGTCCCTACACCAGTCTCCCGGACAAGGATACCACAAGGTCAGAAGAGAAAGTTACTTAGAAAGAGGGAAGGGCCTTTCAGTCCCCACAGACCCCACCCTACCTGTGTCAGGATTCCCCCAACTCCTTCAGGAGTCCATGGGAAATTTAAAAAATGGAACATGGTAAGTTTATTCTAAAACCCATCTGGATGAGTAAAGGCACAAGGACAGCCAACAGTATGTTTTGAAAGAAGAATGATAAGGGAGGATTTGCCAAACACTGGAACATACAAAAAGGCAGCATAGCTAAAGCGATGGGACTGGTAGGAAAAGCTGAACAAGAATAGGCACAGAAAGGAGGGAAATGGGCCATGTGGATCCTTGCTATGTGATAGGGTGGCCTTTCAAATCCGTGCACAAGGATGGAGGTGTCAATAACTATCCTTGGAACGACTGGCTATCTCAGTGGGGAAAAAAATCCATGTCTAACTGACATAATACACATTTAACTGCATTACAGAGCCAAATATAAAAATTAATAAGATATTGGGAAAAATAAGAAAATGGTTTCATAATTATGAAGCCTTCTTAAACATGAGATGAAGACTCCATGAAGGATTATCAGCTTTAACTACATTTAAAATAATTATTTTCAATTTCTCTACTGAAAAGTTCAAAGGTAAATGGCAGACCAAAGTCTACATTTGCAAAAACCAACAAAGGAGTAATATCTATAGTATATAAGAGCTTTATTCCCACAAATCAACATGAAAAAAGAGAGAATCCAACAGAAAAATGGGCACATAGTCTGAACAGGCAAGTACAGAGGAAATAGAAAAGACCGATAAACAAATGAAAAGATAGTTAACTTCCCTAGTAATGAGGGAAATGAAAATGAAAACAATAATGAGATGCCATTGCTCCTATCCAATTAGCAAAAGCTTAAAATACTAATAACATCCAATGTTGACAGACATGGGCATGTGCACTAGGGCCCACTTCAAAGAGTGCCACCTGACATCAGAAATGTTTACCAGGGAAGGGATTAAGATGTGCAAATTGCCAGTTATAAAAACAGGCACAGGGGCATAAATTATAGCACAGGGAATATAGTCAATAATATTGGATTGGTGTCAGATGGGTACTAGACTTATCAGGGTGATCACTTCATAAGTTATACAAACGTCTAATCACTATGTTGTACAGATGAAATGAAAGTAATATAATATGGTAGTCAAATGAATTTAAAAATTTTTTTATGGCCATGGCTGGTGGCACAGTGGATAAGGCACTGGCCTGAGAACCCAAAGGTTGCAGGTTCGATTCCCAGGCCATGGCACATAACCAGGTTGCAAGCCAGGTCTCCAGCCAGATCCGTAACTGGAGGCAGGTGAAGGGCAACCATACATTGATGTTTCACTCCCTTTCAGTCTCTCTCCCTTCCCCCTCTCTCTAAAAATAATAAATAAAATCTTTAAAAAATTTTTTTTAATCATTTAAAAAATGTTTACCAAGACTTCAACCTAGCATCTCTACATCTAGAAATTGCCTCGAGGATACTGGTCCAAATGTGCAGGGATATACATAAGGAAAGTCATTGCAACATGGTTTGTATAGCAAAAATGCCGAGGCAACCTAAATATCCATCAATAAGTAAGTGATTAGACAAATTAGTCTATTCAGACAATAAAATACTATGTGGTTAATTAAAAAAAAAATAATAGCTCTTAGCCCTGGCTGGTGGCACAGTGGATAAGGCCCCAGCCTGCGAACCCAAAGGTCACTGGCTCGATTCCCAGCCAGGGCACATAACCAGGTTGCAAGTCAGGTCTCCAGCCAGCTCCATAGCTGGAGGCAGGTGAAAGGCAACATTGACGTCTCTCTCCCTCTCTGCCTCTTCCTCTTTCCCTCTCTCTAAAAATAAATAAAATCTTAAAAAGAAGAAAAAAAAAAAAAAAAAAGAATGGCTCTTTCCCTGCCAATTGTGTGGAGGTTTGTGTGCTGCACCCATGACCCATCACCATGGTCGGGGAGGGCGTTCATTGCTGCCGGAGTTACAATGGACATTGATACTGTTTTACAAAAGGTGAGGAAGACTACTCTCATCCATGGTGGCCTAGTGTATGGAATTCGACCAAAGCTTTAGACAAACACCAAGCCCAATTTAGTGTGCCTGCATCCAACTGTGATATATGTCACATTGGTGGAGGCCCTTTGTGCTGAGCACCAAACCAACCGAAGTAAGGCTGATGATAAGGAGAAACTAAGGGAATGAGCAGGCCTCTATGAGCTCGGCAGAGAGGAAACACCCTGTGCAGTGGTTGGTTACAGCTGTATGGTGGTTAAGGACTATGGCAAAGAGTCTCAGGCAAAGAATGTCACAGAGGAGTACATCGAATGCTAGCAATGAACGCAATAAGCTTGGCTTTTATTTCTCAAAAAAAATTTTTTTTAATTAAAACAAATTAAGAAGAATGAGGTAGAGCTTTTTGTACTGACATGAATGAATCTCAAAATTATAAGGCTGCTTTTGTTCATAACAACCCAACCAGTGGTATGTTGGACCCAACTCGCCCTGGCCCGAGAGCCGGCTATGTTCACCTTCTCCCACCTCCACGGTGCTGACAGTGCATTGGTAGCCTGAATCAGCCATGGTGGGAGTGTTTATACCATGGAAATTAGAAAACGCTACAGATCAAGCACCCTCCTCCCCGCAAAGCCAGATGTATTTTTAAAAATCCCCAAAATAAAACCAACACCCCCAATTTAAAATGTGGTTAGGGTGTCCCTCCTCTTTCCATTACCCGCTTCCACCCCGGACTCACCATCGGTGAAAAGAGGTTCAGGTAGCTTTCTGAAGAAAGACTTGAGCAGGCTGCTGATCACATTGAGGTCTTGCCAGCGCTGGGGAGGGTGCAAAGATGTCAGGCCACAGGTAGGCCCAGTGCAGGTGCCAAAACCCCCATGCTCTTGGGTCCAGGGCCATCCAGGCCCAGCCCAGGCCCTCCCTGGGATCCACTTACACCAAGCTCTGCCCCGCAATCTCTGAGCTAGAAAGGCTCATCAGAGGCAGCAGAACAAAGTCCTCAGCCTCATGCCCAACTGGCCCCAGTCCTTCCCTGTTCCAGCCATCCCAATGAGCTGCAACATTTGCCCATCCACAGAAAGTACCAGGTGCCTTCTCTGGTACCTGTAAGGGACAGAACTAAGCAAAACCCACCCCTACCCGAGTCTGCCCACTGGACGTCCACAGTGCCTACTCAGTACCAACTCCTGCTTCCCAGTATTCCCCATTTAGCAGGGTCATCCTTGGACACACACCTCTCTCCTTATCCCTAAGTAGGTCTAAGCCAGTAGTTCTCAACCAGAGCAATTCTGCCTCTGGAACTGTATTATTTTTCACAACTAGGGGGTGCCACTTGCATCCAGTGGACAGAGGCCAAGGATGTTGTTAAACATCCTCCGATTAACAGGATAACTTCCTACAACAAAGAATTCTTCTGTCCAAAGTGTCACGGTTGAGACAACCCTGATCTAAATAAATGGTTGCAGAACACAAGAATGAACAATCGGGTCATTTACCCCTCTTTCCACCAGGGGACACCATCACCCAGCACAAAGTCTAGAATAACAACCTTGATGAGAACTCAGAGGAACCGGTGCCCAGAAAATGAAACACACAATAGAGACGTACAACTTGACAATACACACAAAGACACAGCACAACAACATACAACATTATTACAATGGATCCAGAGCTTAATGCCTGACCATGCCACAAATACTAACCTCCCACAGGCTGAACAGGAGTTAGATTCACCCCACTCACATAAAGCTTAACTTCCAGCACTACACCCCCCAACACACGCACACAGATATGCCCAACACCAACAAATGACACCACTGATATCTAAGGCAAAGCCCGAAATGCTCAACTCACCACCACTGCTAGGCTCTCTTGCCCCAGTTAATGGACGTCAGTGTATACCCACCCTCCCTCTATTACCAACTGCAACTGCCCACCTCCCTCTATTACCGCCTGGCCCTGACGCATGAGCCTTCGCATCACCCAGCTGCCAAACCCAAGCCCTCGCCCTATATTTCTTAGCTCCTTCTACAGACGAGTTATCTGCCCCTCAGCCCCAGCTCCATCTGTGCTCCCCTTTGCTTCTGCCCACTCAGAGCCTGGGCCTTGCACCCCTGACACCCACCATCTCCCCAAAGAGCAGCTCCCTCCATCATCTCACCTCCAAGCCCCAGCATAACCCCATGCCCACTTATCAGTCTGCTCTTGGTCTAGTATTGGATTACACCATCACCCCAATGTGGGTGACTCATCATCACCCCAAATCCAATGGGGCCACTACCTGCCATAGCCTCCCTCTCCCGTCTTATTTCCCAGTGTCTGCAGGGATAGATACTACCAGTCTCACCCCCTCAAACTTTTGACTTTTCTTATGCCTCCTCTTCCCTCTTCCCTTCCATGTAACCAACTCTGAGTTGCGCCCACCCATCCTCCTTATTCTTCTAGGACTACTGAGTCCACTTCCAACATATCAGTAATTTCTGCCCTAGACTCTCTGCTCTGGGCCTTCTTCACTCTCATCCATTAGGTATAAACTAAAGCACAACTCTCTCAAACCCCACTCTCATTTATGCCTCCCCAGCTGAAGATCCATCAAAGGCTTCCTATTATCCATTGGATCAAAGTCAAGGCTTCAATCAAAAACCTCAGTCCCCTGCCTTGGGTTTCACCCTCCCTGCTGCCCAGCCCAAGAACAGGGTCAGGGTCCATTCTCTGTCCCAACACTCAGATATTTCTCTGAGATTTTAGAAAATGCCATCATGCCCTGCCTGGGCTGCTTTCCTGTCTACCTGCCATTCCCCTAACCATCCTTCAAGTATTCAAACACTCAAGCCTCCTATCTGCTGCAGCACTCAGTATCCTTTCCTTTCTCCCCTTCCTCATCACACAATACAGTCCTTGTTGAGACATCAGCCTTTTCTCTTGCCCGAGATTTCACACACACTTGTCTGGTCTTCCCATTCCCTTCCCAAGGGCGGAAAGACTGCCACGTATCACATGAGGTTGTAATGGTATGTGACTCATGGGACTTCACTGCTCAGATTCCTGATTTCCCAAAACCTCTTTCTCAGCAGAGCTCCCTTTGTCAAATAGAACCAGACATGAAAACCCAATACATCAGGGTTGTCCTAGTTCAAGCAAGGATCAGGGGTCCTAACCCAGCCCTAGCTTCCCATAGCACCTCTAGGGAAACTTCAGATTCTGGAAAACACTGTCTGAGAACCGCTAGTCCTATTAAAAAGTCTTAAGTGTGGCTGTCAGGTTCATGAAATGGTCTCATCTCATGTGACCAGCCTCTTCTCTTCCCGTCTGGTAGTCCCAAAATGCTGGTCTCTCCAGAAAACACCATATACTTCCCTTCTTCTAATCCAGGAGTCTGCAAACCATGTCCCACAAGCCAAATCCACCCAGCGGCTAGTTTTTGCAGAGCCCTTGAGCCAAGAATGGATTTTACATTTTTAAAAGATTGTAAAAAAAAGAAAAAGAAAAAGAAAAGAAAGAAAGAAAAAAGAAAAGAAAAGGAGGAAGAGGAGAAAGGCATGCAATGGAGATTGTATGGTAACCAAAGCCTAAAATAGTTACTACCTGGTCCCTCACAGAGAAGGTACTATATGTTGACAGATAGCAAACCAGAGTTCACACCTTTGCCTAAGCCATTTCCTCTGCCTGGAATACCCTTACCTGCCTTTCTCTGGCTTTTAGTGAACTCTACTCATCCTCAAGGCCCAAAACCCTTTTGCTAGCGAGCCTCTGTGTTAGGGCTTTCTAGGCCCTGACCACATCTATTCATTCGACTTCAGCTGGGGTGATGCCCATCCCCAGGGCTGGCCTGCAAGGGCAAGTCCTGTCCTGCCCATCCTAGTGCCCAGGGTATGATGAGCACAATAGACACACACATACACCAACTCGGCCCCTTTTCCACAGCCCCCAGCCATGCCCAGGCCCCTTTTCCACAGTCCCCAGCCATGCCCACCTCGTCTTGCAGGTTGATGTCACTGGGCCCACGGTTAAGCTGCTCCTGCAGGCTGGACACCACTGCATTGTTGCCAGGCACTCGGTAAATGCCTGTGGACTCCAGCCCTCGTGCCTCCACGATGCGACAGCACGCAGCCACGATCAGGGGGACATGCTGGGGAAACAGGCAGGGCAGGATCGTCAAGGAGCAGCATACTCCACCAGTGGACCAGAGGAGGTGGGAAGGCCAAGATGGGAGCAGTACAAACCCCAGTTGCTACCAGGGACCCTATAAGAGGACAAAAGGCCCTCACTGCCTTCAGTCTAGGAACTAGAAATAACGCCTAAGGCTCGCCCTGATCTGAGAAGGGGCATTGGCCAGGGGTCAGGGACTCTGGGCTCTGCCTCAGCTCGGCTGCTCCCTCTCTGGGCTTCCCCAGCTGTGTCTGTAGGACCAGGTGGACAGCTGCTTCCAAAGTCCCCTGCAGCTCTGTCTCCCACTTCGCGTGCCTGCTCTGCAGTGTGGCAGGGACCCACCTGGTTCTCTGTGGCTGGCTGGCACTCCTCCAACCGAACCCCAAATGCCCTGGGGGCTGTCTTCTTATTCTTCTTGATGATGTTAATGCCCCAGGGACTTTTGGGGGTGGCAACGCTGTCATCTGGGGGGCAGGCATAAAACATCAGGATGAACTGAGCCCAGGGAGGGGCAGCAACTACATTCACCAACCATATTTATACATGTTTGGACATGTGGGGACTGTCAGAGAAGCCACTGGGACGCTGAGGAAGAATTATATACCAACTGCGAAGGCCAAAGAGAAAGGGGTGTTTACCCTGGAGAAGAGAGGTCTCAGAATTATGTAAAGACTTCTGTGTGGTCTCCAGGGCTAAAAGAACAAGGTGGGAGCCCCGGATTCTGGTACAACCAAAGGAAGAACTTTCTAACAGCCAAAAGTGCATGAAGATGGAAAAGGCTGCTTCCTGAGAGGACAAGCCTTCTGCCCCTGAAGGGACACAGCCGAGATTATCCAGCAGGAAAGTCTTAGAAGGATATCAGGCTCCAGACCCTTCCAGTCCTGAGACCCTGAGAGCCCCAGGCCCTCACAGGCATACATACGTGGGCAGACACACCGTGAGAACGCTGGCACACTCACACACATGCACATACACACCCTGACAAGCCCTCTGTGCCCTTGCAGACCCACAGAGCCGATCCCAACCTCCCACCCACATGCACATCACCCCTTCAGCAGCCACGTCCTACCCTTGCTCCCTGCAGGCTGGTCCTGAGTCCTGAAGCCACGCGCAGCACTCGGTTTGAGGAACTCAGATTTGAGCCCCCCCAGGCCACGAGAGCCTTTTGGGGAGGAATCAGCTTTGGGCCCAGAGCTATGGCTGCGTAGGAAAAAGAGGAAAAGAGGGGTCTTCATCTGGGTGACCCAGCATGTGGCTGTCCTCCTATCACTTTGGATCTCCACTGAGGCAAACCTTTCACACCCTTCTGGGGCCTGGAGGCGAGCCAGGAAGAGTGCACCCCCACCCCGCCCCATAGCCAGGACTGCTCTGTGAGCGCTGTGCTCACCTCACTTTTCGGTAATCATTAAGCTTCTTGCTGATCAGAGCTTGGTTGGCACAGCCGGGGTCCTGGAGGAGAGGGAAGAGAGAGCAGATGTGGTCAGTGCCTGCAGCCAGCCCATGCCAGGACTCATCCCTGGCCTCTGCCTCCCCTCGGCTCCATCTGCCAGCTGGAGGGCACAGACCCCAGAGCGAGAAAGACCAGGGCTGGACTCCTGAGCACTCTCTCACCAGCCATGCGACCTTAGGTAACCCCTTAGCTTCTCTGAGCCTCAGTCTCCTCAGCAGTAACATGGGAGGGATAATGCAGCAACCTTAGGGTTTGGGTGGGTGCACAGTTATGCACACAGCACCCATCGCAGTCCTGCCTAGGCACAAGAGAGGTGTTTCATGAGGGGCAGCTACTGCAATAATGAAGGTGACCCCTGACCATGCCCTACTGGAAACAGCCTAGCCAGGCATCCCGGAGCAGTGACCCAGATTCCAGGTACTTTCTTCCTTGCGGTGAGAAAAGACAATGTCCCCAGGAGGGCAGAGCCTGGCTCAGTAAGAAGATGCATCCTTAACAAGAGGGTCTGTGCTTTGCAAGCTGTGTACTAGCAACCCTGTCCCCATGGCCAGAGCAAGGGGACAGACCAGGCTCCAGACCCACTGGACTCTTGGCAGAGACCAGCCCCCATGCCCAGGACCCCCACATAACTTTGTACGGGTATATCATACTTGTGTACTGGCACCTGGCCAAGGAGGGGGCCAACCCTAGCTGGGGCCCCTGGGGTGCAGCCGCTTGGTTGGGCAAGGGCGCCATTTTTTTAATTCTCCCAAACTCTCTGCCAAAGCCTTGGCTCAATCCCTGCTGCCTGCTGCCAAAGGCCAAGCCTCTTGGCTTCCTCCCAAGGTCAATGTGTTCATGTCCCTGCAGGCAGGCCAGCCCTGTCAGAAGGGCCAACCACAGTTCTGGCACAGGGGCACCTCATTCTGTAACATATTCCATAGGGGACACACACACACCACTGAACCTGCTGCAAGAAGCTGAGGCTGGCCTGGAGCTGACCTCTCTGTGCTGGAGCCTTCAATCATAGCAATAATTAATAATAATAATAAGTATTATTATTACTGTCATCCCTACAGTTATTATCATTACTGCCCGTCATGGCACAGCCAACAGTCAAGATGCCAGGTACTCTGCGAGCCACCGTGTGTTTTCCCTTCACACCAAACCCTAGGTGGGTACAGTCGACCCATTTTATGGAAGAGGGAACTGAGGCTCAGAGTGATGAAGGGAGGTCCAGAGCAGGTGAGAGGTGGCCCTGGGTTCTGCCCCAGCCTCCCTCATCCCCTGAGGGCTGGGCGGGGCCCTCACCTCGCCCTCGGCCCTGCTGTTCTCTCGGATAGCTCTGATCCAGCCCAGCATGTCATCCCGGTCCTCAGCCTGAAAGAGATATTCACAGAAGTCAGCGGTGGTCAGTCGGAACACGTGCCTCCTCTTGGTCTCGCTGTAGGAGATGTCCACCAGGCAGGAGCCGATGCAGACGGGCGCCGCCTCGTCCTCACCTGCGACGGCCGCCGCCCCCGCCGCTGCCGGCCCGGGCTCCCGCCGCTCCTTGCTCAGCGAGAGGGAGCGCGCCCGCAGCACGGCGTACACCCGCTTCCACTGGCGCAGGCCGCCGCCCACTTTCTGCAGGGAGACACAAGGAGGGGGGATGGGAGGAGGAGGCTGTGAGAGGCCGGTCCTGCCTCCCCACGGGGAGCTGGGAGGCTAGAAGTCGTAGACAGTGGACACCCCATTGCCCACCAGTAGCCCCCCTGCTTCACTCCGGCGGCGGGGAGCCTGGTGCAGCCTCCTGTCCACAGTCCTCCAACTCTGTCAGCCCCTCACCTGCCTGGAAACCCTTCCCATCATTCTCAGTCCCCTTCCCCCGAGGGTCCACAACCTTCTTTAAAGACTAGCAAACATCTTAAAGTCAAGCATCCACACTCATCTGGCCTTGGCAATGTCCCAGGGAGCCGGTGGAGGCGATGGCATGTAGTGGGTAGAGGCTAAGGCTGCTGCTAAACAGCCCCAACACTCAGAACAGCCCCCACAACACAGAATCATCTGGCCACAAGTGTCAACAGAGCTGAGGTTGGGGACCCTGCCCTAAAGGATGGGAGCTCCGGAACTCTGCCCTGAACTCCCCTCTCCCCGCACGCCTCCCCCCATGATGCCACCTCTCTGTTCGCGGTGACTCCTCACGTGCCCCAGCCTCCCAGGCCCCACTGCTGTACCTCCGGCGCCCTGTGCAGCATCTCCACTTGCGTGGCCCACGGACGGGGACTGTTCAGTGTGGAGCACTTGATCCAACCAGTTCCCCAGAAACCTGAAAGTTGCCCCTGGCTCCTCCCTTCTCCTCGCCTCTGATATCCAGCCTATCAGAAAGCCATTCCAGTTTCCCAAACATCACCCGCTACCAACACCTCTTGCCTGGACAACTGCACAAACCAGTCCAGTCTCCAGTCTCCACTTTCGCCTCCTACAATCCATTCTCCACCCAGCAGCCGTAGCCATGATTTTAAAATGTCACTGAGATCGTGTCTCTCCCTTGCCTAGCACCTCTCATGGGTCCCCATCATCCATCCTGGAATCAAATCTAAGGGCTTTGTTATCTGGTCCTCCCTCCCTAAACCCATCTTCTCTCCCTCTTTCTTCCTCACTGCGTCAAGCTGCAGGGCCTTCTTCAGTGAGCAACTCAAGCACACTCTTGAGGCTTTTGAACTAGTTGTTTCCTTTGCCTGGAGTCCCTTTCTCTTCATGTGGCTGCTCCTTTCTCTCCCTTCAGGTCTGAGCACGAATGTCACCAACATCTCCTTAGTGGGGCCCTCTGACCACTTTTCCCTACAGGCAACCTCCCGACCTGACTTAAGGGCAGGCCCATCACCGTGTCCATTTTCCCTGGGGCTCACTGCAACCCTAGGTGATGCTGGTGGTGGAATTCTCCATCCAGAGTAAGATCCTGAGGGCAGAGAGCTTAATTTGCCTCAGTCCACATCCAGAGCCTTGATGGGCACCTGGTAAGTGCTTATCAGTATTTACTGAACAAATGGATGAATCACCCTCAGGGCACCCTGAGGGCAGGGGTCCTTTCTCAGACTGAGAGCTCCTTTCCTCTGGCCGGCGGCCCACGTCCTACTCCACGCTCAGCATACGCCCCTGCCCTCAGAGCCAATGGGTGAATGCAGCGACTCTGGCTGTGGGCCCTGCTTACCACTGCAGACCTGGGGGCCCAGGCAGGAGACAGAAGGGCCCCCCAGGAGAATTTTAATGTCAGAGCGAGGTGGTGACAAGGGTGCTTCTTTGAGATTGAACCAGCTAGGTGACCTTGGGCAAGTCAAGCCCCCTCACCTGGCATCGGTGTTCCCTGCTGCAAAAACAAGAGGTGAACTAGTTGATGTCCAGGGCACATCTAGCTCAAGGGCTGGGTCTGTGGCCACAGGGGCATGTCTCACCCTCTCCCTTCTCCCACAGCCAATGTCTCTGAAAGAGACTGAGGGATGGGGGGTGTCACCCAGGGGAGGATGGACTTGTGGAAACTGACAACGCCTGGCTGGCAATCAGGACTGCGAGCAGACCAGGGGCTTGAAGCTGACTTGAGGACCCCTCTAACTGCTAGGCCACGGCACTGAGGCAATGAGTGAAATCGGGTTCTGATCCAGATGGCAGTGGAAGCCCCCTGTCTACCACAGCTGGTGAGTGAGCCAGAAGGGACCAGGTCCTCTATCTTCCCAGCAGACACTGTGGCTGGGCTTCCACAAGCCCCCTAGAGCTGAGGACAGGCTACCAGGCAGTCAGGAATAGCAGATCTCAAAGGTCCTTCAAGGGACTGAAATGTTTAAGCTAAAAGGGTTTGCCTATACCTGGCTCCCCTTCCTGAGCCTCTTAGGTCACACATCCTGGCCACCTGCCATCTTGCTGCCTGTCCTCTTTGGCCTTCATCCTCCCACTTCCTTTCAAGGTGCAGACTCTCTCTCGCCCTCCCCCTCGGTGCTCCCGCACCCTGGTTGCAGGTGCCCTGACACACCCTAAGGCATGAATGTCCTCCCAGGTGGGCTTCCATCCTGAGTGCCACACCCTTGGAACCTCTGTCCCCAGGAAACCTCCGCCATTGGGCTCCACAAGGTCCCAAAGGAATCCCTTGGCTTCCTTTCCCCAGACCTGTCCCTCCAGTACCTATGGCTAAGGGGACCCACCACCCTACAGCCCAAGCTGGACCCCAGGGACCAGTATTGCTGCCCCCACCCTCCATCACCTCCCAGCCATCAGCAAGTCCAGACCTTTCTTCCCCTTGAATCTCTCTAAATTGTCTCTTCCCCTCAGCCCATGCCACAGTCTTGGTCAGAGTCACCACCCTCGCTCACCCAGACAGCAGCAATGGCATTGTCTCTTCCTGTCACAGGCACATTTGCCTCCTGAGCTCATACACAACCCCCTCCTCATTTAAATCCCCTTGCCCTGAGTGAAAAAGTTCCCCTTGCAGGCGCCCAACTCCTGGCCTTGGCTTCTATCTCTTGCCCTGGTTCCCAGCCACCCAGCATGCTCTCCCTGCCTTTCTCCAGGCCATCGGGAGGACTTCTCCTGTCAGACCTCTCCCCTCCCTCCCAGTTTGGTGGATTCTCACACACCCTTCGTGTCTCACCCACCCAGTGGTGGCTAGGATCACTTACTGTATGCTATTGGCCCGGGATGCTCCTATCATTGTGGGTGCTAGTAATTGTGATGCAACTGAGCTATTTCTGCTGGACATGAACCCCAGCAGGGCAGGACCGGCCTGGCTCCCTCATCACGAAATTCCCAGAATCTCAACTGAGAATCAGGGCAGGCCACGCCCTCAGTCATTATCCATCCACAGACTGGATGAGGGCACAGATGAGCCTGCCCTACCTGGACAACCCATCTCGCTTCACCCTCCACCCCTGAAGTGAAAAACATTGTCCCCATCTTACAGGTCAGAAAAGTGAGGCTAGAATTTAAGAGACCTTATGCCCAAAGCCTAGGCTTCATAACTGGCTGGGCAGGAATTCCAAGTCTGTCTGACTTCAAAGCTTACATTCTTTCCAGGTACAAGATCCCTAGAAGGCAGGGTGGAAAATTCAAATGAAAGCAGTAAGCAGAACAGCAGCTCCCCCATGCTAGGCCCTGGGTATCCATCTCTTTCAATCTTCAACAACAGACGTCTGAGTCAGGGATTAGTATTAGTTCCATTTACAGACGAGGAAACTGAGTCATTGACGGGTGAGTCACCCAAGCTTCCCCAGCAAATCGTGTTGCAGTCCAGATACCAGGCCAGGTTACGGTAACCACTCTGCCCAGCTCCACCTGGGCTGCTCAGAGATTCAATCTCCCAGACCAGGGGCCCCACCTTCTCCCCGTTGGACCCTCCACCCCAGGCCCAAGCCCCCTTCGTCTCTCACCTGGATCTCTGTGGCAGCTCTTAACTGGTCTTCTTGCCTCCACTTTGGTTCTAATTCACTCCCCAAGGAGCCACATGAAATAGGCACCAGGAGCCTTTAGTTGCCCTTAGGATAAAGACTAAAACTTTCCTTGGCTTTGAAAAGGCTGACCTCTGCTTTCTCTGGGGACCTCATCCTCGCTAAGAGAATCTCCCTGGCCTTGCTCCCTCATTGTCCATGAACTCCGGTGGCTATCTTGGGGGTAATCTGTCAACCAAAGATCATGGTGGTCTGTTTTTGTCAGAATTCCAAGCACAACTTGATCAGATCCATTCCACAGAACAGACTACCTTGTCATGAGTTCTTTAGTACCCCAGAAGGTCTTCCTAGCATCTTAACTTCTACCCATCCTGCTATAGCCTCAGCTGGTTCTCTGGCTCCAGAGACTGGGGGAAGAAGCTGGAGAGTTCTTCTGAGTTCTGCTGCCATCCACCTTCACCTCCTTCCTCCAGTCATCTTACCTTCCCCTTCTTGGTGAGGACCTGCTTATAATGCAGCCAGCCTTCTCTCCTGATATCGCTGAAGGTTGTGTCCGAGAGGTCAGATGTTGAGTGTCGCTTAGAAGACGTGTCGGCATCTTCAGAAGTGCCCCAGCTATCCAAGGACTGCAACAAGATGACAGAGGGCAAACTTAAGGTGGTTCCCAAAGTGCCAGCATCTCAGGAAACCCTGTGGACCACTCACAGCCACAAGGGCCTAGCGTGTGCCTGTGCTATACTTGGCTGTGCTGTGTGGCCTCATGGTCTTGCTTGTCCTCCCTGAACCTCTGGGTTGAGGTCATGAGACATCAGTCCTGGGGAAGCCAGAAAGGAGGAAAGGCTCTGATCTGCAGACCACGTGCCTCATCATGCCAGAAAAACCAATCTGGGGCCTCCCTTAATTTTATAGACTTGAAGGAATTAAGGAAACAAAGGAAGTGATTGTCTCAACACCAAGTTAAATAAACAGAGGATGTCGGAACATCAACAAAGGCTAAATTAGTGGAGCAGGTAGTCATGTCCACAAAGAGTTAAACAGAGGAAGTTATAGTGTCAGTGGGACTCCAGCCACAGAGGTGACATGTCAAGGAAAAGTTAAGTAAGCAGAGGAAGTTATAAGGACTAAGCCAGGTGACAATTGTCATCAAGGTGTTAAACAAACCAAAGACATTGAGAGTTTAAAATCAAGATGGCTCTTCCTGTCCATCCATAATCAAGAAGTTACGGCCATTTCAGAACTGACCCTATGTTTCCCCAGGTCCTAAGGCTGGAAACTAGTTTCTTCATCATTCTTAACCCTGTGTCCACAACTCCTTTCTGATGTCCCTGGCCCCTGAAGACAACACTCAAATACTGACCAAGTGCCTCCCCAGGGAAGGCACTGTTTTAAGTACCCATAGAAACTAAGCAGCAAACAAACCAAATAAAATCCCTGTCCTCTTGGAGCTTCCATTCCAGCTGGGAGATAGGCAGTAAAGGAGAGAGGTGCATGAATTATAGAACATGAGAAGTGCTAGGGAGAAAAACAAAGTGGTGAAAGGAGGCATAAAATGTCAGGCGTGAAGGTCAAAATTGCATGGAAGGCCTAAAGAAACCTGAAGAAAGTAAAAAAGTGAGTCATGTGGCTGGGGTGGGGAGCCATGGAAAAGGGCATTCTAGACAGGGAATGACAGTGCCAAGGCCTTGGCTGGGAAGGTGCATGTTGTCTTTAAGTGAGGACAGAGCCCAGAGAGGAGGGTGGGTCCCTTGGTTAACATGAGGGTAAGTGGGTGCAGGGAGAAAACAGAGGGCAGGAACTGAAGAAGCCCATTTCAGTTGACAGAGGTCATAGGCCTGGACCCTATGCCAAGGCCATACCCAGCACTCCGACACCCTCGCACGCGTGAACACACATGTACATGACACTCACCCCGTCAGTAAAGAAGCTTCGAAGTATCCGCAAGCTGGGTACTCGGTTTGGCAGGCGCCTGGGGAGCAAGGACCAAGAGTGAGGCCTGCGGGAAGCACAGGAGAACCTGAACCACCGCCCTCCCCAAGCTCCAGGGCTCAAAGGCCTTCTAGGGAGAAAGCGCATTGCCCTGGAATGGAGAGGACCCCAGGGCTCGGAGTCCCACCTCAGCCCAGTCAAGCTCGCAGAGACGGCCCCACCCCCGTCCTCACCGAAGAGCCTTGCCCTCCTCCCGGAAGGTGTTGAGCCCGTCATCACAAGACTTGGAGCGTTCCGTGGTGATGGCCAACAGGTAGGAGGAGCGCCTGCGGCTGGCCTTGATGCTGCCTGCAAAATCACCCACATCGGGCCACGGGGTCAGTGCGGCGCAGGTCAGGGGCTTCCCCAGAGCCCTCCTGTCTGAGCAGGGCCAGGAGGGGCTGACGCCAGCCAGAAGAGGTCAGACATCAGGTAGCAGACCCAACAGAGGCTGTGGGGACCAGAAAGCAAGGGAAAGGGGGAGGCGCTTGAGGGATGGGGCTGGGGGGCACTCACTGCAGTCCCGGGAGTAATGGTGGCCCAGAGCAAAGGTGAAGGTTGGGGAGGATGGGCTGGTGCCCAGGACAGGAGCTGAGTTCATGGCACTGGAGACCACAGCAGAAGCAGGGACGTGCTTGGCTTGTAGGTCAATGCTGGGGCTGGTGGGCTCATCTGTGAGAATGGAAGGAATGGTGGGTGATGGTGGCAGAAAGCTGAACCTGCCAGTCCCCAATCCCCAGAGGAAAGTCCTCTGGGTCCAGACGACATCCCCAAGGCCCCTCAAGCCTCCAAGGCTCTGCAGGCAACGTGCCCATGGCCAACGGTGCCCTACCAACCAGACTGTGGCCCCTGCCTCCCCATCACACCCAAGGCACCTGGCAAGGGGTTCAACCATCCGTCTTAGACCAGGTTCTCGAGGGCAGAGGCTGTGTCACCCCCACCCCCAGATTGGGAACATCTGAGGATAAAGACCATTTCCTGCATTAGCCAGGACTCCTTGAGGGCAGGAGGTATTTCCCTCTCAAACTGGAAGCACGTTGAAAGTAAAGATTTTGCCTCCAGGGAGGGGGGAGGCAGAGGCAAGGAAGGGGAGCAGTTTAGACAAGAACCTAGTATAAAGGAACCATGGACATGGACAACAGGTGGGATTGACTTTGCGGGGAATGGGTGTGTGGGAAGGGGGACAGAGGGGAGCACAAGGGGATGGATGTAATACAACAACAATAAAATTTTAAAAAAATTAAAATCAAATAAAAAAGATTTTGCCTCCCCATCAGATTAAGGGCTTACTGTCCACAGCTGTGTCTGTGCACGCAGACTAAAGGCTGGCTGCGGGAGGCCGGGGCTGCTGCTCCTTTCCCTCCCTCCTGTGGCCATGCGAGTGAGCTCATCACCCACAGCTCCAGTTACCATTTCTCGGCTCCTGGCTCCCAGTCCCATAACTTTTCATCCTGTCTTTCTCCCAAGCCCCTAGACCCAGCCCAGCCCATCCCCAATGAGTGCCTCATATTTGGAAAACCCTAAACCTTTCCCTGCCCCACTCCCTCGCCTTCCCAAATGGAGGTGAGGCATCACCCTCCAGTGAGGCAAGAAACTGGGAATCACCCGGCTTCCCCACCCTCTTGTCTTCCCCTTATCCAAATTCAATTCCAGAGGCAACAGCTTTCAGTTTTCCCTCTGCTCTCAGGATTAAGTACAAACTTCCTAGAGTCGAACAGGCCCCCTGTGGACCCATTCTGATGACCTGGAAGGGCAACCTGTCTCTATCACTTTAGTCCATGCATATTCTGGTCTCTCTCCTGAACTTTCTCCCACTAGCTAACTCCTTCTCGTCCTTCAAGGCTTAGCCAAGATCTCCTTCTCCAAGGTTCTGTCCTTGGCCACCATGTCCCAGTCTAGGCTATGTGGCCCTTCTCTGTCTCCTAAAGCTCCCTGTACTCCCATCACCCACCCATCCCACTGGATAGCTCTTATCTGATCATATATCCCTGAGCCTAGCACAGTGCCTGACACAAATACTTGTTGGCTAGATGGAAGATTAGAGGGTAGATGGAAAGAACAAAGAGTGAAAAGGACAAAGGAAGGTTAGAAGGATGGAAAGAAAGGTGAAAGAAATAAAGAAACTGAAAAAGGAGACAGGAAGGAAAGGAAAGAAACATGGATAGATGGAAGGATGGATGGATGAACAGATGAACAGAGCAATGACTTGATCGCGTCAGCATCCAACCGAAAGTTTTTGCACATGGTGACAGGTGGGTGGAATACAACAGGGCACAAACAACCAAGTCTCCCAAGACAGCCCCCTGCGCTATCACTCACCAATGAAGGGGATGGAAGCCAGAGAATCTTCTGTAGTTGTCAAAGGGGCCATCTTCCTGCCCAGGCGTTCCCCTCGCCCACTGGCCTCTGGGCCTGGGGAGTCATCACCAAACCCACGGTTCATCTGTTTTGCAGGGGGCAGCTGGCCCTTTCGGCCAGTTGGAGGCTTCTGCCTCAGGACCACCTCATCTCTACGATCCTCTGTGGGAGGCTCCAGAGCCCGGGTGCTGGGTTCTGGCTGGACAACCCTGGGTGGTTCAGAGGCTTCTGGTAGGAATGGTGATGAGGACTGAGCCAAGTTGAAGGTGGGCAGTCCCCCAAAGGGTGAGTCCCGGAAGGAGAGTGCATGCAGGAGGCCAGTCCGTCGCTGGAATGATGGGCTGTAACTTCTGTACCCGATATACCCCATGTCATCCAGGCCCTGCAGACCAGGTTGGGGTGGGGCCTGGGGCCCGGGCAGGTCCCTGGATGGGCAGGCAGGAGTTCGAGCAGATGGATGCTGGGAAGCCCAGCCACAGCGCTCAAAGTGGGGTGACACCAGTGTCCCTGGCCCCAGTGTCTCAGCTGAGTGGGCGGCCCGGCTCAGGTAGTCATCTGATCGAGCTCGGTGCCAGCCCTCCTGGCCCAGCTGGCTCAAGGCACCCTGGGAGGTGGAGCAGGGCCATGGGTGGCGGGTAGTCATGTCCTCCAATCGATCCTGGGAAGCACTGCGGACCCGAGGGGCCATGGCGGAGCACCTTCTCTCCCCTGCCCTGCGGGGTACCTGGTTCAATAGCCAGTGTGACAACGCCTGCTGACACTCCAGTCGGCTGGGGGGCACCCGGTTGCCAGGCTCCGGGAAGGCACGGGGTGTTTGGGGCTCTGAGGGGGGGTGGGGGAAGGCACCAGGGCTGGGGCGGGGCTGGCTCATCCCCAAGGAAGGGTTGTCCAAATGGGCACGGGCAGCAAATGGGATGCGGGTTCCTGGGTCACTCCAGGCAGCAGGACTCCGGGGGTCACTTTGCGGTGCTGAGAGGGGCTCAGGCACCATAGTGGCCCAGGTGGAGACCCGGGCTGGCGGGGCATAGGTCTTTCGAGGGTAGCAGATTGGGGGTGGCTCTGGGATGCTCCGGGCCTCTCCAGAATATGGCTTGTTCCCCTTCAGGTAGGCATCCTGGGAGTAGGCCTGGAGGGAACAGAAGCAGGTGAGCAGGGCCAGACAAGTTTCGCAGGGCAGAGCTATAGCAGCGCTGGGCGTCCAGGATGACAGAAAAGGAACCAAGTGGGGGCAGTTCTGAGTAGCAGGAGGTAGGAGGCCATGCTCCAAAGAAAGGGGCGTGGAGGAGGGAAATAAGAGGCCTTTGAGAGTCACACACACAAACACTAATACACACACACACTGGAGAAACAGCCAGGATTTCTCTAAGACATGACAAGGACTGCCTTTAGCCACAAACATTCCAACATCTGTTTGCTGGGGTCCTCCCCCCATGCTGACCTCAGCTGCCTCTCTGCTTCTGTGTGTCCAGCAGTGCCCACAGTCCCCCCGGGGCGAATCTGGGAAATCCCACCGGTCAAGGTAGCAGATGACAGAAGGAAACCGGTTAAGGGGTGTGCCTAAGGTGGGGGGCTGGGGGTAGATGGCTGGAATGCCCAGCTGTCCCACCATTCCCTGGGTGGGGAGCTGGGGGCCTGGCTCTTGGGCTACTGGGGTGGGAAGAAACTAGCTCACCTCCTGCTCCTTCTGGGTCAGGTTGGGGGAGGGGCCAGACTGGCTGAGGGGCCTTGGGCCACCGTCTGCCACCCGTCTGTCACCCGTCTGCCACCCGTCTGCCACCCGGGGCCTGGAATTTGGCTCTGGGAGCTGAGGCTAACACTGCATTGCTGAGGAGTGACAGGGCCAGTGCCCACGCCAGCCAAAAAAGGAGGCAGCCCCCAGGGACAGCGGCCTTATGGCCCTGCCCTAGCCTGGCCCTTGATGGGCTGCCTGGAGGTCTGTCTCAGGGTGAAGTACCAAAGGGTGGGTGGGTGAAGCCACACACACACACACACACACACACACCAGGAGACAGGAAAATACACACCCGGAGGCACATTCACACATACATATCGAAACACAATGAGACACACAAACACACACAAATAACTACACCTCCAGTCCCAGGCACACACATCACGTGATGAAAATGAGCTAAACCACACCCCCGCACACTCAGCCCCCTTGGACCAACACAGCCGACCAGGCACACACATACCTCCCCTTCCTGCCATCCTTCTGGCTCCGAGGGCTCCCGGCAGTCCCACCAGTGCAATCACACCAGTGGCGGCAGCATCCCGCCGGCCTCCACCCTCCCCCGCCCCGTTAACCCCCTCTGACCACGGCGCCAGCCCTGGCCTCCGTCGCCCCCCACCCCCCCAGCCTGCCCTCTCTACGGCAGCCTTCGGCCCCTACCGGCTCTTTTGGCTGGCAGGAGGAGGAGGAGGGAAGGATGGGTGTGGAGGGCCCTCGCAGCGTCGGCGGTGGCGTCAGCGGCTGCCGCGGCCCCATTGGCCTCCAGCCTTGGCTCCCAACCACAGGAATGCCTGGGCCCCACCCTCTAGTCAGCAGGGATGGGGGTGCCAGGGGAGGCCCCCAGATGCTGACATCTGGGCCTGCCCCTCCTAGCCCGGGAAGCAGAACTCCAGGCTGCCTCCCTCTCCGTTCCTTGTCCCCCTCCAGCTGAATCAGGAGTGGGAGGATGAGCCCTAGGTCCTGCCCTGTTACCCAGTCCCTTAGCCCACACAGCCTCAGCCTCAGGGCGTATGGGCAGGGCCTTTGAGACTTGGGGGCAGCTATGCCCTTCTCTGGGCCCTCATCCTTGCCTCCCCTTTGCCAGGAAGGGCAAGGGGACAATTGAGGTCAGGGGATGGAGGTTCCCAGAGGGGCATGGTGCCAAGCATGGCACTATGATTACAGTCATTATGAGAACACATCCAGGGCAGAAGCCAGCACAGTGGCACTCAGGCCTCCCCTGGGGGGCAGTGACCTTGGGGGCAAATAAGCTGGCATCTGGAGAGACCTATGAGACTAGGGAACTGGGCACTGGACAGACAGAACTAACTGCCCGGTGCTCTGGGTCAGGGCTGGTGGGAGTGGGGCACAGAGAGACAGCACGTGCATGCATGAGCGCATGTGTGTGTGTGCACAGAGCGTGAGGGTAAACAGGTGCACATGTAAGTACAGGATACGCTGAATGCAACATCCGTGGTACCTGCTGCGCCCAATGCTGAGTGCTAGATGCGCTGAAGGGCCCGTGGCGGGAAGGAGAGCTTGGACTGCCCACCGCGTGTAAGGTTTGGTTACTCTGCTATCGGCGAGTGCTGGCACCTGCGCTGGCCTGGAGCTGTGATATTTGTGGGCATTCCTGCTGTGACAACAGCAGGTGTTTGGGATGTCAGTGAGTGTTCATGTGACAGCAGTGAGAAGTTCAACTGTGTCCGTGTTGTGTTGTGGGACATGGAGATATGGAGGAGTACGTTGTGCTATTACAATGTTCGTGGTGTGTTGTGGTACCTGAGGGGGTTTGTGTGGCAGTGGGAGCATGCATGCAGCTCTAAGAGGTTGTGTATGTGGTGGCATGTGCCTGGTGTGGTGTGATGCGTGCATGGTGTGTAAACATCACGTACCACAGTAGATTGCGTACTAGATGAAGGAGGGCTAAGGGGTTATGTTGTGTGGCTGTGTGGCTGGCATGTTCTGCTTGTATACTGAGTAGTGAATGGTGCGTTGTGTGAACTAGAGCATACGACAGTGGGGTGGGGTGTGCTGTGTGTGTGGACACAACTACAGGAACACACTCGCTTGAGGCAGGGAGAACGTGTGGGTAACAGGCATCTCATGGAGCCAACAAGAATGTGCCAGTCTGGCAGGGCTCACTGGGTCACCTCCTTCCAGATACCCTGGCAGGAATCCTGTCTGCCAAGGCCAGTGCCTCCCCCTCCCCCAACCCAGAGCAGCCGTGAATGAAGCAACAACCAGTCCCGGCCAAGGGATGGGCCTGGCATTCCCGATTGGGCAATGCCAGGCTGGTGCTGCTCCCTTCACTCTCTTCTCCATTTCCCAGAGGCACAGGCGCAGGAGGGAGGCACAAGGAAAAAGGCTCTACCCCCCGGCCCCAGGGGTCCTTCACCTCGAGTGCAGGGCAGGACTCACCAGCTGGAGGATGTCCTCGTCCTTGGGCATGATGGAGAGCTCCAGAATATCATCACTACAGAGACAGGGCAGGGGGTCAGGCCGGGCTGAGGCAACAGGGTCTGGGAGAACAGGGATCCTGGTCTCCAGGGCATCCCCAGGGCCAAGGGGATGGGGTGTACAAGGACTCAGTGATTAGGCAAGAGCTATTACGGGAGAAGAGAGGCAGGGGGTGCTCACCTGTTTTGGATCAGAGCTATGACCTGGGAGTAGGTCTTCCCAATGACACTCTCCCCATTCACCTTCACCAGCCGATCTCCTGGGGACAAGGGGCAGGGCCACGTGTGAGCAGGCCAAGGTATGTCAATGGCCCTGTACCCAGAATGGATGACAGCAGGTGACAGCAACCTTTCTAACAGCTGGGTCAAGGAATCCCACTTTAACCAGAAGGTAGGGAGAAGAAACCCAGAGGGGTGCAATGAGTTTCATCACTGGGACAGCTCACCTGTGCGAAGCCCCGCCCTATGGGCAGGGCCCTCATCCTTCACATTCTTGACGAAGATGGTATCCATGGGCTCCAGGCGGTGCCGGGGGGAAGGTCCTGGTGAGCATCAGCCAGGTTAACAAGGGAGACCTGCTAAAGGTCGCACCCATGCACAGCTACACACACAGAGGATACACTCAGAATCACACTCACACACACACAAACAAACAGACCCACACGTTCAAAGGGGCACAGACACACAGGGTCAGACAGAAAGACACACTCCTGGGAGAACGAAAACCTATACAGATGCAGAGCTGCTTCTTATGCATCCTAGCATTGTGCTAGAAAATAGACTAAAAAGCTCATTGCCTGGTGGGACAGATACACACACACACACACACACACACACACACACTCACTCACGTCACAAAGCAAAGGAGAGGGTAACATAAAAAGGGCTGGATTAAGCATTGCAGATATAGCAGCAGGGGGAGACACTCCCCTACACAGGGAATGTTCCCACCCACAGACCAGGGGGAGCTGCAGGAAGGCCCTGAATCTCACAGACACCCAACACCCACACCCTGACATCACATTACGCTCCAGCAACACTCTTCAGCTACTGTCTCCCCAGGGAAATGGGCCTGTTCTAGGTCAGCTGGCTCCTCCCCCACCACAGGCCTCTGTAATGGGGACTCAGAAAGCCCGTGTCTCTATGGCTTCCAAGCAGAAACCCAGGAGCAGAGAAGGAAGAAGGCTGCCTATTCAGGTTCTGCCTTGAATATCCCAGGGAGCCTGGGTGCAAGTGAGGGGTTCTCTGAAATAACGAGCATGACATCCAGGGGATGTAGGCTCATATCCACAAGGACAGCCCTTGGTCAGCTGTGTCCCCGGCAACTCCCAGGCCCTGCAGCCCCTGTGGCCACCTCAGTCGAGGCTGGGGCCAGGCCTTAAAAAACCAGCTGCTCCCCAAAATGCCGCCTCTAGTGTGAAATGGAGAGGCCCAGAGGATTACCAGTGTGAGGAAAGGAAGGGAAGATAAAGAATGAGCACATGTTCAGAGTGGCCACACAAAGAAGAGCAAAGGCAGAAAGAGCAGTGAAGGCTGAGGGGCACAGCAAAATCCAGGCTGACTTGGGGGACAGGGAGAGAAACAGAAGCTGGAAGATGAGTCCCGGGGGCCCACCATTCCTTGCTATCCCTTACCTCCTCCTCGGCCTCCATTCTCTTCCTCCTGCAGGGGACAGAGAGATGGGTGTTGGCCCTCAGTCCAGCCCAAAGCAGCACAGAGGGAGGCCCAGCTCCTCCTGGGCGGGCCCCTTCAATCTCCCTCACCCAACGGCCTACCCACTTATCTTCTTCAAATAGCCCTGCTCCTGGAAGGGGCAAGGGAGGTTGTCTATGGGGACATCAAGTCCCTGGCATGATTCCCCAATGACATAAGCTCTCTGTCATGCTGATCCCACCATATCAACAACTCCGACAACGGAAAGACCCCGGTCCAATGAGGGACCCATGACCCCTTCCCTTGAGGGGCCCAAACCAAACATACTAACACAGAGAGAGAACCCAGACAGGCACAGATAAGCAGACAAGTGCAAACAGTGGTTATCAGTTCTTAGAGAATGGAAGGGGAAGGCCTGATTAGTGTCCCTCTGGGGGAGGGGATTTTAAGGTCGGGGAAAGGACTTCTGGGTGAGGGGAGTGGAATGTGTTAGGCGCTTGGTATCAGAAATGAGCAGATACGTGGTTCTGAGTCAGCTGAGGTGAAGAAGAAAGAAAGTTAACACCAGCAAGCCACTGAAGTCAGACTAAAGCATTCAAGTTTGAAATGAAAGAGGGAGCCGGTGACAGTTCTTGAGTGGGAGAGAGAGGATGTGAAAATACTAGTTAGAGAAGAGGATTCTGGCATCTAGGTGCAGGGCTAAGAAACTGAGTTAAGGGGGGACCCATTAGGGAGGCCTCTGGGATAGTCCTGGTGAGGGGAAGGGGCACTGGATTTGGGGAGGAAATAGAGGGGAAGGAAGGTCAGAGACAAAACCAGCCAGCAGGATAAGGGGCCAGCAGGATGTGGCATTTTAGAGCAGGATCAGACCTTTGGTGTCATCGTGCTTAACCCTCTCCCGAGATCATCCATCTCACAGATGACTTGTCCAAGGCCACTGAGATTCAGTATCAGAGCCATGGCTGGAACCCAAGACTCTGGCACACTGGCCAGGACAGGAAGGCCTCTGGGCACTGCTGGAGAGCCCGTTGGCCCTGGCCCTTCCATGTAGGGTGTGTGCCCACTGACACAAGCTGACAGTGCAGGGAGTGGGTGGCGGGAACAGACAGATGCATTTAGACAACTGAGCTCCCTGCAGGCTCCCTGTCCTGGGCAGGTTCTGGAACGGGAAGGGAGCCTGTCCCTGGCTTACCCCACCCTGGAGTCTGTCTGCCAAAACCCCATGAGAGCTAGGTCTCTCAAAGACAGGTCCACCACCCAGCCTAGGCCACTCAGGCTGCTTTTGACCTTGTCACCCCTCAGCAGTGACCCCCTGGGAGAAGTTAACAGGGGCCAGGAAGGAGGGGAATCTGGAAGAAAGGACTGAAGGTTCCCGGAAACTGGGTGACTGGTGTCCTTGGGCATCAAGGGGTAGGTCAGTGTCCCTTCCTCACACTGTCAGCCCCTACTCAAGGTCAGAAGCATAGCTGCAGCCAGCAAGAAAAGTGTATGCAGCCCACCTCCCCCCAGATTCAGACACAGCTAGGAGAGTTGCACAGTCATGTACACATGATGTGTTATTTACAGATACTAATATGCACCCGTGTGTGTACATGACCAGCATACTGTGCATGCACATGTGCCCACAAAGCCATGCAAGTGCACACACACGGGCAGTGAAATCCAATCCCTCAGTTCTCTGGCAAGTGGGATGGAGTTCTCCAAGGGAGAGTCCCCCAACAGCTGTGCAGGTCGGTCCCAGCTCTGGGGGAAGGGGAGAAACGGCTTCATTGGCTCCATTATAAATCTTTTTCCTCCCCTGCTGGGAGAGCCTTGGGAAAGGGAGAAGGGCGCTCCTGGGGAGCCCTGGTTCTTGCCTAGGGCCCCTCATGTCTTCCTGCATACCTGCTTCACTCTCAGGGACCCCTGGTCCCAAGCTGACACAGTGGATTGGGCTGAGCAGCCTTGGCGCCTGGACTCAGGGAACTTGACATTTATATGAGGGCCAGAAGAGCCCTTAGGGGTCGAGCAGAGCCATGCCATCAGGTGACAGCAGGAAAAATGAAGCCCAGAGCCTCATGGTGAGTTAGGAGTTGCACCAGGACTAAAACCTCCTTTATCCCAGCCCAGGGTTCCAGCACCCATAGCGGAGGTTGGCTCCAGCCTGGGCTGCTCCAGGAGAGATTCCAAAGGTGTGTTAGGCCAGACTCACTGAGAGCTCAGGCTGACAGGGAGCAAGAAACCCAGCTCAGAAGTGGCCAGGGGACAGGGGGTGCCAGGACTACATCTTTCCGAGCAGGTTGTTCGCCTCCTAGGAACCAAGAGTCAGGTGTGAGCCAGCATCCTGGCTCCCTCGCCTCCAGGTTCCTGTGCTGAACCAGCCGACCCCTCCCCTCCACCCGAGACGCCGAAAGTGACCCAGGCCACGGAGGAAGGACTGTGAGGAAGAGGACAGTACAAAAAATCTTCTCATCCGATAGAGGTTCCTCAGGAAGGGGCCAGGTCAGTGGGTCCCTGGGCGTACCTTTAGGCTGCAGTGCACAGCAGACTCAGGTGGGTACACGATGAAGTGGCGCAGGGTGAAGCCAAAGCCATCCTGGAGACTTTTGTGCAGCAGCAGCGTCCGGGCCCCCCGCCAGGGGAGGGGGCGCCCAGGAGAGCACCCATCTCTTGGGCCCAGTGGCAGCTGTAGAACCACAGGGACAGGGGTGAGTGACCACGTGGCCCACCATCCCAAGTCTACACACTGCCTCTGGCAGCCCAGAGCACTGAGAGGGCCTGGACAGATTCCACAGTGTTCCAGGCACCCTCCTCTGCCCCTGACCCCCTCCTCAGCCCTTCCTTCCTCTTTTACCCTCATTGGCCCAAATGTTTCTTCCTTCTTTCTTTCCTTTCACTCCCCTCATGACACTTTTGCCTCCAAGGAAACAACTCACTACAATGAGCCAGATGTTGGTTCAGTTCAGGTTAGCAAATATTCACTGAGCACCTACTATGTGCTGGGCACTAGACACACAGTGACTGCTGATGTCCAACTTCATTCCTGCTGCTGCGCAATCTCACACATGTGTACGAAGATGCAGACACATCCACATGCACTCAGCACACAGAACACACCACAACACCCAGACAAGCACACTTATGTACCAAGTACACAAATACAGATGAGTTCACATATGCACTCTTACATGGACACACAGACCTGTGTACACACAGTTGCACATAATCAGTCTCACACACAGCACATGCCACATACAGACAGACAGACAGGCATATGCACAGATGCACTGGCCCACACATGCATCCTTCAGAAGCAATAACTGGAATGAGTGGAGGTCTACAAGCCACAAGGGAGCAGACTGGACATCAGACAGCTGAAGGAACTTTCTGAGGCCCAGGACTCCAGCCCAGAGGCCTGGCTGGTTCACAGCAACCGAGTGAGAATCGGGTGAGGGTAGGGGTGGGGACACCTCGCTGCCCTCCGGCTGGCCCAGCTGAATACTTGAGATTGCCCAGGACAACATGGCAGAGGGTATCTGAAGACAAGGGCTTGGGGACACACAGAACTGTCTCTGGGGCAAGAGGGACAAAAGGATGGACAGTGTCTAAGGAAGAGCTCCTTGCTCTGACACAGAGAGGGACAGTGAGTGACAGAAGGGTGCCAGAGGGCTGGGAGCCAAGTGAAAAGCCAACAGAACTCCCTTGGGGGCTCTTCAAGCCCCCACTTCAGGCAGCCTAACCTAACCCCTCAGAGGACAAGAAGCAACTCCCCCCACCCCAAACAGTCTTCAACCCCCAAATTCCTCCTTGGCACGGGAAAGAAAGGAGAGAAGGGGAACAGGGGAGAAGACCACTGGGTGTGGGGTGAGGAGCTCCCACTTTACTCTTTAGGCCCCCCCTACCTCCCCATCTAATAGCTGGAGAAAGCTCAATGTGCCACTCAAACGTACTAATACAGGAAGCTCCTTCATGTATCCATCCAGCCTCCTGTTCACACATGGAGGAAGGAAGCCTGCCCTGTGCCCAGCATTATGCTAGGGAATTCTACAAGGGGTCAGAAAGATTAAAGAAAATGTGACAGAGGCGGTAGGCTTGCTTTAGGGGACACAGCCAGGTGGGAGATACAAGAAGGATGAGTGAAGCTCCAGGCTGAAGTGTACACATCTGGAAAACTGCCCAGTTGTCCTAGCAAGGGTTCAGGCAAAAACTGAAAGACCCCACTCGAGAAGTTCTTAGCTGGGATTCTGGCATGGGGTCCAAGGTCCAGTGATGGTCCCTCAGTTCCTTCCACCTATGGTGATACCTGGACTCTCCCACTTAGACCCACAGTTCCATGGGGGTCTGTGGAGCCCAGAGGAGACAATTCTCTGGGAATTCTGCTGAGGTCTGAAATCCCTTGGATTTCCTATCTCTGCTGACCTGACAATGAACTGATCTGAGAGAAGAGAGGGCCCCAGGAGACCCTCCACCACCCTGTCTCCCAGAAGCCCCAGCTCCTCTCCAGCATGGGCAGCCTCCTCTGCACACCCTCTACCCAGGCTCAGCACTGAGGCTGTTTGCAGGGACCATTGTTTCGCTGGTGTCCTGGATTAAGGTTTAAGCCACCAGCTGCCCCAGTGACGAGAAGTGGCTAAGACAGGTCCCCGCATGCCCCCCACTCCTTCCCTGGCACACATCCTGCCTGGAGCTACCAGCTGCCTAGAGGTGCCACTGTGGGGGGCCTGCCTATAACCCAGGGCAGTGGGTGTGCCTTCCCCTCCCAGGCCCCTCCTCTCCCAGGCACTGCCAGTACCCACAACCTTATCTCAGTCTCTCCCTTTTTCTTCTTTTCGGTTCCCCTTCCCCCATCCTTTCCAACGAGGCTTTTGAGAATGTCAGTGTGGTAATCCTCCTACCCACAGCTACCACACTTTTGCTTGAAGTGGGGACACCATGGGCCCATCAATAGTCAGACCTGGCAGCCCCACTGTAGGAAGGGCTCTTCCTTAGGTTTAACCTCAGTCCTTCAATGTTATTAAATGTGCTTGTTTTCTCTCCTCCCCTCTACCCAACTGGGGACAATACTGGGTCTTGCTCTTATCTTGATGGGGAGGAAGGTGGTAGATGCAGAAGCAGCGGAGCCAGCAATGAGAACTAGAAAGGCAATTAGATTGGGAAGGGGTACAGCTCACACATGTCCCCAACTCTGCTGTCTGAGATCGGCACAGGGACAAGGAGATACAGAGGGAAAGGCTCAGGGGGACACAGGGACATAACTGATTAATGCTGTCCTGCCCCAGATCTATTTCCAAATGCTCCCACCCTCATGTCAGGAAAGGAGACATCCTGAAATACCAACTGATTCTAGGAGAAGAGCAAATGGCCCCAGGGCCACAAATTAGACACAACTGGACACATGGTGGGTTGGCAACACTAGGAACTAGAACCCAGGAGTCCTTCTCCTACCCCCAGGAGCATAAAAGGTCATTGCAGGGAGCACAACGTTCGTGCTGGGCATGGTGCCCACTATGACTCACGCTCTACCAGCCTGGTCGATCCCCAACATCAGAAACACTGTCCCCACCTCCCCATTCCTGATCTGTCAGTCCTCACCCACGGATCACTCACTATCTGCTGGAGCCCATCTGCCCCCTCAGTCTCCTATGCCCACTAGAAAACCCTCGTGTGCCCTGTGCCCAGGTCCACTGCCAGAGGGAGAACAGAGTGGTGCCCACCTCTCCATTTAGGGGAACTCCTGCCTGCCTCTAGCTCAAAGTCCCTGCCAGCCCAAACTCCCCAGGATCCTAGATGCCCCAGCTCTTCTTCAAACAACCCTGGTCTCTACCATCCTTCACGGCCTGTAAACTAGGAAACTGGAGGCCATCACCCAGACACGGGTTTGTCATCCAGCACCCCTGGGTTCAGTTCTCAGCCACAATCCTACCACCCGCTCCTCCCTCACTCCCCACTCCCGGACTTTGGTCCCAGAATGCAGGGACACACAGCTCAGATCCCGGACAGTTGGGGGTCCAGCACTCGCGCCCCCACCTCCCCAGGAGTCCTGCCCCTGCCCCTACTCCCTCGGCGCTCACCCTGGCCCAGCGCGCCCCGGGCGCGTGGCGGTCGCTGTGGCTGAGGTAGGGCAGCCAGAGGCAGCGCGGCTCCGGGGCGCTGCAGTCCACACCGACGGCGCGCTCCCAGCGCCAGCCCCCGGCCCCCGCGCGCTCCAAGCGCCACAAAGCGCTGCCTACGTGCGCCGCCGCTGGCGGGGGCCCCCGGCCCCGCCGGCTGCTCCGGCTCCATCGCGCCGAGGGCCCGGCTTCCGGAGAGGGGCGAGCCGCGCAGGGGACCACGGCCACTCCTCGGCGCCCCGCGGGCGGCGTCCTCGGCTCTCCTGGCGGCAGACGGGCCCCAGGGGACCCCGCCCGCCCCCCAGAGCCGCGGGCCCGGGGCCCGGAGGCCCCGAAGGGACGGCCGGCCCGCGCGGAAGGCGGCAGGACGGCTGGAACTTCTCCGCCTCCCGCTCCACCGGGCTGAAGGCGCGGAGCCGGGACACGCCGGCGAGTCTCGAAGAGCAGACGCCTCCCACTCCGGGGCGGCCCCTGTCCGAGGCCGCCCCAGCCCACACACTCACACACTCAAACACACACACACACACAGCGCCCCTGAACGTGCACACATGTACACAGCCCCTTCACCCTCCCACCCACACAAAGACTCACACCGCACCCAGCTCCCTGAGCCCAGAGAAACACACATTCACATGTGTACACATGTCCCTCACACAGATGCCTACACATAAACACACACCCAATCCACTCAGACCTGGACCATACACACACACATCCATATATCCCACGCCCTCCCAGCCATACACACACACTTGTTCACTCACTCTCCCTCTTCAACATACCCCACAGAAACACACACATCAACACACTATTCCTCTGACAAACACATTGTATAGACTCCATTCCGTATGCACACACACTTTGGACACCCTCCCACACTACAAACATGTTTGCAAGCACATACCACCCAACATACCTACTACACACACACACACACACACACACACACAGTGTCCCTCTCCTAACACCCTGCACCAGGTAAGCCCTAAGGCTACAAGTGGAGTCCCCACCATCACTGTGGGGAAGTGTGACTGCCCCTCTTCCCAGTGCCCATTCCCCACCCACTGCCCATTCCCTCTGCCCACAAGGGCCACCACCAAGCTGACACTGGGCTCCAAGCTGGCCCCCACCCCACCCCACCCCAGCATGTGAGTCAGACAGGAAGCCCACGTGGAGGACAGACCCTGCTCTCCTCCCCTTCCTGGCTCTCTCCCTTCCTAGGCCCCTTCCCGGGTGGGGCTGGCCAAGGTCTTGTTTAGTAGGTATGTAACCGTCACCAACATTCCTACCTCACTAAACTGTTCACAGTGTGTTTCCTTGCTGTGGCCTGGGGCCACTGCTATAATCCAGTTTTCAGAGAAGGAAACTGAGGCCCAAGAGCAGCCAGCATGTATGGCATCACTAGAACTCCAAGCCCAGAACCCCTCACTCCAACCCTGTATCTTATTCCCAAATTCTAGCCAGCAGCCAGGGAAGCGAGGCTAGGTTTGGGGGAAGGCAGCTCCAGCCAAATCCTGCTCCCAAATCTAGGAGTTTGGGGAGAAAGAATCCTAGCATTGGGCCCTTGCTGGCGGCCACCCAAAGGGAGAATGGAACAGGAATTGGCTCTCTCATGCCATTTGAAGGACAGCCCTGATGGTGGATACTATGGGAGGTAGGAGAGGGACATGGAGGGGCACAGAGAGGACAGGGGTTTTGACAGCAGTGGGAGGAGAAATAGAGGACCATAGGGGCGGGCAGGAGTGAGGGAGAGAGAAGGAAGGGAGGAGGAAGGGTGAGGGTGAGGCATGTAGGGGCCAGGGAGAGGTTTTGTTCTCCTGTTTCCTGTTTGCTGCTTGCAGGGCCCCCTGTGCAGGACCTGGACCCCCACCCCCACCCTGGCGGAAGCCAGACGGGAAGAGGGAGGTTGCCACCAGCGCTGAGTCAGGAGGACTTAGGGGCTGAGCAGGGAAGGACCGCAGTCAAGGGAGCAGAATTCATGACCTCTCCATCAGTACCCTCCACTGTTCCTCAGTCCCTAGAAAACCGAAGATTTTGAGTTAGCCCCCTCCTGCCGGAAGCACCAAGATGTCCTCAGCCTTGTCAGACTCTGTGGCCCTAAGCAGAAGGCAATGGCCACAGGGATGCCCTTGATCAGTCTGGCCTGCTTTCCCAGCAAGCAGTCCGTAAGTCTTTCTAGATACCTAACTTCCTTTCCTCTTGCTGTAATTCCAGTCCCTGCTTCTGAGGAAATGGAGTGATTCTCCCCTGCTCATGCCCCAGGGAGCCTCTCATAGCCAACAGGTGCTGTTGCGTGTCTGGATCAACCCTTGGGGGTTCTGTGTCCAAGGCTGCAGACATCTGGGAAGTGATGAGCCACAGATGATGTCTATTTCCTGCCCTCTAACTGGGCAAGGGCAGCAAGGCCCAGCAAAGAAGGGAACAGCCTGGTTCAACACAAACCCACACCTTCCCCACCCCTTCCCCTTAATCCCCCTGCTTCTTCTACAGGGACATCAGGAAGATGTACACAGTAGAGTCCAAGCAAGGTTGTACACAGTTTGAATAAATGATCCTGGAGGCCTGGGGAGCCTCTCAGCCCCCTCCCCCATTTCCTCTCCGAAAGGAATGTGGGGTGGGCCCCAGAGGGCAGTGGGGGAGGGGGCCAAGGGCTGGGAAATACCAGGCGTAGCTGAGATTCTATTCCAAGCCTTCCTGTCTAGTGTGAGTCCTCCTTCCCTACACCCTCCCCAGCTTCCTCCCCGCAAATCAGGAATTACCCAGCTGAGCAATCCCTCCCACCATCCTCTAGTTTGACCAGCTTGCAAAATCCATTCAACCTCATCCTCCAAGGGTCCTCGGGACAGGTCTTGGGAGCTGCACCCCCAAAGGAAAGGCATCCAGTTTTCTTCTCTCCAAATGAGATAACCATCCTTTACTGCTTCAAAGCACTTTCACTTTCTCATCTGGCCCTTACCCTAGAAATTGGATGTCCAAGGATTATTTTTATACCCATTTTTCAGATGTACAAACTGAGGTTCAAAGAGGACCAGTGAGTGACTGGTTCAAAGGCTTACTTCTACTAAGCCAGGACCAGATCCCAGGGTTCTAAAGCCTAAATTAGATCCTTTTCCCAGTTCCCTCTCATTTATCCTTTGAACAATCATGTCTTGAGTACCTGCTATGAGCCAGGTGCTGCGCCAGGGTCTGAGGCACCTTCAAGAATAAGACAAGTGCAGACCTTGTCCTCAGCACACTTAGAGTACTATTACCACTCCAGCTCCTGAAACCTTTAGGGGTCTCCCAAGTTCCAGATTCAAGCCCAAGCCAGTTGCCTTCACCCAGAACAGAAGGAGACTCTCACATATCAAGGGGGCCCATTACCAGGGGTTTGGACCTCTTCCCCCTGGGTGGAAACAGTTTGTTTGAGTGGGATCAGAGCCCTTGAACAAGAGGGTAGCCTAGGCAGAGAAGCAGAAGACTGCAGGGGCCAGCCTGACAATCAGGAACTGAGGAAGGGGAGAGCGTCCTGGGGCCCAAGGGTCTGGGGATATGAGGAGGAAAACCGATACATCTAAAGGGCCAGTAGTAGTTCAGGAAGTGAGAGAGAGGCACTTGGGGTCAATTTGCCTGCTTTTCCTTCTTCTGGTTTTCCTCCCGGAAAGTAGGCCCCAAACCACAAAAAGTTGGCTCCTCACCCCAAGAGAATGATCTGGCACTTAGGAAGCTTCAGCTGGTTCCACACACCACCCGTCACTCACCACCAAAAGCAGACCTTTTGCAAGACCCACCCCACAACCTCACCCCCAGACAGAACATATCCACCGCCAGTCCTGTCCATCCTAGGCACGCAGGCAATGCCATAACCAAGGCATCTCACCCGCCCACACCTGGGCCTCTGACCCCTGCCCCAGTCTCCTCGTTCAAGGGCAGCTGCCCCCTTGGTCCTTCTCCACCCTTTTGCCCCATTCAGGTGCTGGGTTCCCAGCACTAGTTGTGCATAGTCCTGACATCCTGACATGCCCCAGCAAGCCAAGCTGATGAGCCGGCCCAGCAAGCTTGCATTTCCCCAGCACCCTCAACGTGCGAATAACCCCTAGTCACTAGGAGCCTTGGGACCCCGCACTTAGAATGGTCCAGTGGGCAGGGTGTGGTTCAAAGGGTCTCTTCAGAGTCACACTTCCCCAGTCCAGGGCCAAGCTTGCCCTGAGTGGAGGTGGCTGGCACTCCCCTCCCACCCTTAAACTGGGCCGGAGGGGAGGGAGGCTGGGGAGGGGAGGAGGAAGCACTTGCAATGCTAGAAATCCCTCAGAGGAACCAGCGTGATCCCAAGTAGCACAGAAACCCCTAGTTCTTCCGTGGCAGCATGACCCCAGGGCGAGCACTGCCTGGCTGTGAGACTGAGCCATTTCATCTCTCTGGGCCTTGGTTCCTCATCAACAAAATGAGAATGACACTAAATTCCACCTTCTGAATTGTTGGGAGAATTAATTAAAGAAAGTCCTTAGTACAGGCCCAAGGCATATAGTAGGGATTCAATAAATGCAAGCTTTTTTGTTGTTGTTCTTTTTTCTTTTCCTTAAAAACAACCCTCTTTTATTGAGGTATAATTAACACACATTATGTTAGCTTTAGATATACAATATAATAATTTAAGATTTGTACATTGCAAAATGATCACCATAATGATCCGGTTAACATCTGTCATCATCCATAGTGACAATTTATTTTTTGTTGTAATGAACCTTTTAAGATCTACTGTCTTAGAAATTTCACATATGCAATACTGTATTATTAACTATAGTCACCATGCTGTACATTACAGCCCCATGATTTATTTTATTTCTTTTAAAATATTTTATTTTTAGAGAGAGGCAGAGAGAAAAAGACATCTATGTATGGTTGCCTTTCACCTGCCTCCAGCTGGAGACCTGGCTTGCAACCTGGTTATGCGCCCTGTCTGGAGAATCGAACCACTGACCTTTAGGTTCACAGGCAGGAGCCTTATCCACTGTGCCACCAGCCAGTTCTTTAGAACCGGAAGTTTGTACCTTTCGACTCCCTTCACCCATTCGACCACTCCACCAACACACACCCCAACACCCCCTATACCCCCTTACTCCCTTCAATACCCTTCTTCAACTCTGGCAATGACCAATCTGTCCTCTATGAGCTTGCTGGAGTTTGGGTTGTTTTTTTTTCAGGATTCCACATATAAGTGAGATCATACAGTATTTATCTTTTTCTGTCTGACTTATTGCACTTAACATAATGCTCTCAAGGTTAATGCAAGCTGTTTTGATTGTCTTTTAGACAAGTGTCACACTTTCACACACCCAGCTGCACTCACACTGAGACATGCAAACAACTCAGCCACATGTAACAAAGACATGATGACACATGTAGACACTTAGGGAGGTCTACACAGAGGTAGGTAAACTCACTCACAAGAGAATCACCGCCATCTCCCCTTGTCAGCCCCCTACAGGTCCCTACATACCCTAATCCCTACCCACAAGCAGGAAGGAATCTTCAGGAGCCCAGAGCCTTGTTTTGTAGATTCTTTGGGAATGGGGAAGGGGTGGGAGACATGAGACCCCAGGATGCAGCCTGCTCCTAGCAGGCAAGGAACTTGGCAAAAGTGCCAGGCTGGCAGGGCCTTTCCCAGCAGGAGAGCCAGTTTCCTCCTCAGGGAGGGGAGATTAAAGATGAGCATCTTTCCTCGTGGTGGGAAATGAGCACTTGCAGAAAAGGGTGAGTCTGGAGCCAGCCACAAAGTAAACAGCAGGGCCATTGCCCAGGCAACTGCCGGCCAGTGTGGGACAGGGCCCACCACAATCACTCTCCAACCCCCTGATTTACTCCACTCAGCACCCCCTTACTGTCTCAGTGCATGCCCTTCATGTATCCATTCTGGTCTCTGGTCCTGTCTGGGACTCCCCAGAAGGAAGGGCTTATGACTCCTCCATTAGAAGGGGAGCTCTTTGAGAGCAGCATTCATTTCTTGTTTGGTGGTTTCTTTGTTTTTGCCCCATATCAGTCTAGGGTTTCCCAGAGGTGCTGGCCTGTGTCTTTGCCCTCAGATTGGCCTGTGTTGCATTTCCCTCAGATTGGAGACTGCTCACAGGTGTGACCTGAGTCTCCCCCATCACACTGAGAGCTTCATAAAGATAACAGCTACTGAATTTTCAGAAACAGATTTGTGCTACTAGAGTGCTTTGTACATAGTAAGCTCTCAATAATTATTTGTGAATGGTGAGAATGTAGAGAAATTGGATCCCTTGTGCATTGCCAGTGGGAACACAAAACTAATGTCGTTGCTATGAAAAACAGTATAGTGGTTCCTCAAAAAATCAAACATAGCAATTCCATTTCTGGCATCCAAAAGGTGTGAGAGCAGGGACTCAAAAGATATGTGTATGTGCATGTTAGTAGCAGCACTATTCACAAGCCAAAAGGTGGAAACAACCCAAGTGCCTATCAACAGATGAATGGGTAAACAAAATATGGCATATACATACAATGGCGATTTATTCAGTCTAAAGAAGGAGGGACATCCTGACACATGTTATAATATAGATGAATCTTAAGGACATTATGCTAAGTGAAATAAGCCAGACACAAAAGGACAAATACTGTACAATTCTACTTAAGTAAGAACTATATTCACCCTAGCTGGTGGCACAATGGATAAGGCCCCAGCCTGTCAACCCAAAGGTCACTGGTTTGATTCCTAGTCAGGGCACGTAACCAGGTTGCAAGCCAGGTCTCTGGTCAGTTCCGTAGCTGAAGGCAGGTAAAAGGTAACCACACATTGATGTCTCTTTCCTTCTCTGCCTCTCTCCCTTCTCCTCTCTCTGAAAATAATAAATAAAACCTTAAAAAAAAAAAAGAATGGTGTCTGCCAACGGCTGGAGCACTAGAGAATGTAAGTTATTGTTTAATGTGTACAGTATTTCAGTTTAGAAAGATGAAAAAGTTCTGGAGATGGGTGGTGGTGAAGGTTGCATCACAGTGTGAATGTACTTAATGCCACTGAATTATACACTTAAAAAATATGCCGTGGCTGGTGCAGCTCAGTGGATTGAGCACTAGCCTGAGAAACAAGGGGTCAAGGTTTGATTCTCGGTCAGGGCACATGCCTGGATTGCAGGCCAGAGGCAACCACACATTGATGTTTCCCACCCTCTCTCCCTCCCTTCTCTTCTCTCTAAAAATAAGTAAATAAATAAATAAATAAATAAAATATTTTTAAAAAATACATTTTGCCCTGGCTGCTGGTGTGACTCAGTTGGTTTGAGCATCATCTCATAACAGAAAGGTTGTAGGTTTGCTCCCTGGTCCCAGGCATGTACGATCCTGGTCCAGGTGCATATGGGAAGCAGCCAATTGATGGTCCTCTCTCGTATCAATGTTTCTCTCTCTCCCTTCCTCTCTCTCTAAAAGGAACGAAAAAATGGCCTCAGGTGAGGACTTTAAAAAAATTTTAAACAGCACATTTTATGTTATATATATTTTACCATAATAAAAATATGACAAGATCAGAATTCAAATGGGAAAAAATGTTGTTGAAAGAAGATGGAACAAGCCCTGGCTGGTGGATCAGTGACTAGGCACTGGCCTGCCAACCCAAACGTCACTGGTTCAATTCCCAGCCAGGGAATATAACTAGGTTGCAAGCCAGGTCTCCAGCCAGGTCCTTAGCTGGAGGCAGGTGAAAGGCAACCATACACATTGATGCTTTTCTCTCTTTCTTTCTCCCTCCCTGCACTTCTCTGAAAATAATTAATAAAACTCTTTTAAAAAATAAAAAAGAAAGAAAGAAGATGGAACAAATGAATAGGTAGGTCTCCCAGTCCACAGAGATTGTCCAGGATAGCTGGACACCTCCTCCCTGAAGGACCTCCCCATTGTGCCTTCTCAGACTCTCTATTTTCCTCTTTGGGGGCCCTAGTGCTCCCTGTACAGAGTGAACTTTCAGGCTGTCAGGGATCTGAACCTTGCTATTGATGAGGACCTGCCATATATCAGAGGCTGAACTGATGGAGGCATAAACTCAGAGAGCGCCATATCCCATGGTGTCAGGACCTCGGAAGAGTTTTCCGAGCAAAAGTTGGACTAAATGTGGGGTGCCTGCCTCCTGAGGGCTGACCCTGCTGGCACACACTTCTTATTCCAAGCCTACAAAATACCCATAACATATACACACACAAGGGTGTGCACACAGAGGCAAGTTCCTATCACACGCTCTCTCATGCACACATTCCAAGAAAAACATGCCTAAACACTGAAGGACGCAGTCTTGTCAGAGATGCAAGCAGGTCCCATGTGCAGGAGAGCCCCCTGCTGGCCCAGATCTAGCACACTCATTGCCCTCCTGGCCCAGGGTGGGCAGGGTGCCCTCATTCCCTCCACCCTGCCTCTCCCCACTGTATTCTCCAGGCCCCTCAGCTCCCAGTCACACTTGAGGATCACTCCTCCCCATCTCCTACAAGAGAGCAGGGTCCCCTGCAGAAGGACAGAGTGACTATGGAACTTTAGGAAGGTCTAGGAGTAGTGGAGAGAGGCTGGAGCCTCTCAGGCCATGTTAAAAGCAGTCATTCCTGCCCTGGTTGGTAGCACAGTGGACAAGGTGCTGGCCTGCGAACCCAAAGGTCGCAGGTTCGATTCCCCAGCCAGGGCACATAACAAGGTTGCAAACCAGGTCTCCAGTTAGGTCTGTGGCTGGAAGCAGGTGAAAAAGCAACCATACATTGAAAAAAAAAAAAAAAAAGGTAGTCATTCCTGCAGGCAGGAGAAAACCTACAGTGACGCTTATCCAAAATCATCATATCCGTTCTCTGACTCCACTGGCAAGCTTATTTCAGAGGAGACTGGGGGAGAACTCTGGGAGTGGCTTTCTCGATGAAGTGCTTCCAGTTGTCTGACCACCTGGGCAAAGACAACAGGTGCACCCACGTTTTTTTTTTCTTTTTTCAAGGGAAAGCTCAGTGCTAGTCAAGCTGAGAACACGTCTCCTCCCAGGGCAGGCCTCAGCAGATTCCAATAGTCTTCCCCAAGGCAAGTGGGGTTCCCTGTGAAGAGAGGCTCTCAGCCCCACCCCTGAAACCACCCACCCCCTCACCCTGCCCAACCGGCCCAGGTCATCCCTTTACCCCACCTAGGAGCTGAACCTCTCCCTAATCCAGCCCATGACGCCCCAGAGGCAGCTGAAAGGGTGCAGGGAACGGTGGCTCTGCAGGGACAAACAACCTCCCCTGGCTTCTGCCCGTGAGGGAGCTGAGATGATTTCTGGGCTGGGCTCTGTGGTCAGAAGAAGACAAATGGCATTGCCTTCAGCCCCAGATCCTACCCATCACCAGTTTGCCTAGCCCTATATTTTAATGTTTGTTGAACTCTTACTATATGCAGGCATGCTGCACATACATTGCTCAGTTAAGAGCAGAGCAACCTCTTGGGAAAAGTGTGACACACACATGCACCTTCCACCTTGGCCCCTTCCCCTCACCCCTCACTCTGGTGCTAGGCTAGAAATGCTGGGTTAACCCACAGGAACTCTCAGGACTGGGGGAATAGAAGGCTGGTGAGAAAGATCACTGTCCCAGCATCAAGAAGGCTAATATGGAGAAAGGGTTACATTTACCTTTGGTACTGTCCTTAGCCCTTTTATGGCTGTGAGACCTCAAGGTCACACAGGTTTCTTATTTCTTCTGCTACAAAATGAAGCTAGGGGTAGCAGACTGACAAAGTTGCTGGGAAAGCCTTCTGGGAACTGATAAATTCAAGGTGTCATGGCTCCAGCCCTACATTCCACCCATTGAGAGTCAACTCTGTTTTCCAAATGTCTCCTGAGTCTATTCACTTCATCATATTCACGCCTCTGCTCCAAGCTGCCATCACTCCTCTGGCCCCTGACAGTCCAGACTAATTGTTTTAATATTATAACCACCAGACTCTGTGGGAGGTGCCTCCAGGCTCCACGCCCACCACACTCTCTGTGCTCCAGCCACCCTGGCCTCCTTCCAGTTTCTTTGAGAACCAGGTACCCTTCCAGCCTCAGGTCCTTTGCACATGCTGTTTCTGGAATGCTATTTTCTCTTCCCCAGCTCCCTTCCTACCTTAGCAACCCATACCCCAATTAACTCCTACTTGCCCAATAGTTTCAGGGGGAAAAAATGTCACTTCCCCAGAGACACCTCCTCTGGGCCCCAGACCAGGTCAGTTCTCTCTGCCCCCTCTCACTGCACTCTTGAATTGGTGTCTATGTACATGAGGTTATTTTGACCAACAAATCCTTTCTTTCCCTACCCCTAGGACTGTGAGTTCTGGAAGGCAGGGACCTTCTGCTTTGCTGACCGTCAAACAAACACCCAGCTCTTATTACAGGGTGGGTATTGGATGTACCATTTCTCAATGTGAAGAAATGAATGAGCCTTTCCTCAGAGAGAGTCCTTAGTGGGGGCACCTATCTGGAGTAGGGGCTGCTTCAAATCTTTGTCTTTTTGTTTTGTTTTCTATTTTGTTTTAACGATTTTATTAATTTTTAGAGAAAGGGGAAGGGAAGGAGAAATAAAGAGAGAGAAACATGAATGTGTGGTTGCCTCTTGCATGCCTCAAACTGGGGACCTGGCCCACAACTTAGGCATGTGCCCTGACTGGGAATTGAACCAGCAACCCTTTGGTTCAAAGGCCAGTAGCTCAATCCACTGAGCCATACCAGCCAGGGACTTTGTCTATCTTTTTGCACCCCACCCCTTCCTCAATGCAAACCAGATCCAGAAAGTGGGGGTGTTGGACTAAGGACCTACAATCCCCTTTGTCATGTCCTCTGTTCCCTCACTCCAGAAGCCAAGTACTTGTCCACCCAGGGCTGTCCCACCACATCCACAGTTTCCTCTCCCTTCAATACACTTGTCTTGCCCCTTCACTTATCTTCCTTTAGCTGATCCCCATCCTCCAGGTTTCGGCCTGTTTCTGAAAATATTCCCGGACTGCGAGTTAAGGAACTTGCTAGGATCCAAGAGCTAGTGGCATCTCTGAATCAACCCCACGTCTGTTTGCCTAAAGAACAGAGAGCCCAGGCTCCTGGCCACGCATTACCCGCCTCCTTACTACCAGTGTCTTCCTGGAGGCCCGGGCGAAAGGCACCCCGCTTCTCTCAGCCTCAGTTTCCTCCTGCGGGCTTGGCCACCTCAAGATTTCAATAAGATTGGCTGAGAAGATGAAGATAGCGGGAAGGCAGTGGGAGGAGGGGATAAGGGGATAGGAGAGGAGGGAGGGGGGAGCGCGAACGAGGCAGCAGCTTTGGGCCAGCTAGACGTGAGAAACGCCAAGTATGCGAACTACGCCAGTCACTGAGCTATGAATAGTGCGGCCAGGCTGGCAGCCCAGGTCTGCCCTTCCCGGCACGGCAGCCCCCCACCCTAACCCTCCCACGCCAGCCGTGGGTAGGGGGCCAGAGATGGGGCGGAGGGCTATGAGGCACGCTTGGGGGCGGAGCCTGAGTGGCTGGAGCAAATAGGGTGTGGCCATGCAAATAGAGAGCAACAGGCGTATCTGATTGGCGGTTCTCTGCGGGTCTGGGAACTTGCGCCCAATAGGCACTCAATCAGTCACTGAGCGCCAGCCCTCTGCACCGAGGGGGGCCATGGCCCTCACCCGCTCCCTTGGCGGCTGCTGTCCCCAAACCTGAAGTTTCCCTGTTGACTCAAATTCCACTGATACTGTGCACTGGAGGCCTCTCACCCTCTTCTCTCAAACCTCTGCAAGGCTATGACCTGCCCACCCCAGAGCCGGGTCAACCTTTCCTGCTTGGAGCTCATATTTCTGAAAATGGGGCACTTGGGAAATTGCACTGACCTGTCCCTGCCTTGTCTCGCGACCCCCTCTCCTCATCAGTGACAGCAGCGAGGAGCACACCGGGCTAGGGGCCAAAGACCCAGTCCCCAGCCCAGTCCTGCCCTTTGTGCGCCCTCAAACAAGTCAGTTAGCCTCAGAGCCCCGTTTTTCTTTCATCCCAGGACTATTGGCTGGGTGTCATCAAGGGCCTGGCAACTGGGCTGGGCCCAAAGACAATGGGGAAAAAGGAGTCAAATAGACCTAAGTTCAGGCCTTTGTTGTAGGACCCCAGTCATGTCTCTTCCCTCTTTAAGCTTCAGTCTCCTGAGGTGGACACGGTTAACAAATCTTAGTTTGGTAGTCTCCAAGGGATGTTTTTACATTAATAAAACAGTATAAAGAGATAAACATGCAACAAGTAAAGAGGCACAGTGTTTTAAAGTTCTGGAACAGGATTCAGAAGATTTTGGAGCTGGAACCCCAACTTGGTCCCACTTCCTAACTGTGTGTCCTTAGACTAGTTATTAACCTCTCTGAGCTTCTGTTTCTGCATTTATAAAACAGAGATAACCTGTTCCTCATGGGGCTGTCATGCAGATCAAAGAGGCAGTTCGTGTAAAATGCTCAGCACAGTAGTGTCTGGCACTGAAATACTCAACAATGTTAGTGGCAACCAATACTTCTATTGTTATTATAATGTGGTTTTCACAATGCAGTGCCAAGTGCTATGGGATCATATAGTTCATTAGTCAACAATATTCAGTCAACAGGGTCTGGGCCAGAAGCTAGAGAAAGAACAGTGAACAAGATAAGGTCTCTATGCTCATGGGGCTTAAGGCCTAGTACCCAGAAGAGAAAGTCCCCATATATTTGAGGACATTGGGGGGAGGTACTTTACAGAGAAGGATATTTGAACTGGGCATTGAAGGATGAATAGGAGTTTGAGAAGTGGAGACCAGAAGGCTATTCAAAGAAGGGGAAGGTGGTGTGGCAAGTTTCTGGAAAGGGGAAGATGGAAGGAGCTTCTATCCTGTCCTCTCCATCCTTAATTCCAGTTTCAGCCCTCATCATCTGCTCTGCTGCCCTCCACTGCCAGACACTCTTCCAGGGCTTCACAATATCTATGGAAGCAAGTCATGCTGGGTCCTGAATGCCCTTCTATGCCCACCACCCCTCCATTGTCCCGACAGGCCTCTTTCGAGTGTGGGCCAGCCTCGCCTCCTCAGTGAAGCCTTCTTTCCCTCAGAGCTGGAGCATCTTTAGAAGAAGCAAGGGCTCAATCCATGTTTGTTGATGGAGCCCTAGGATGCTCCATACCACTTAAAGGCAAACCCAGACTCCGGACAGGTGACCCCTGTGCACAGCAGAGCTACAGAGCAGCAGAATCTGATCATGCATCTGGATCCTCCACCTCTCCTTCGTTATGTAGGTCTTTGCCTGGATTTCAAGGCTCAGATAGAGGCAGGGGGGAGTGCTCACATTCTCAGGGTGGGAGGGTGTCCTCCCAGGCTCTTCTTTATCAGTGAAGGTAGCAGTGACATAGATTTAGGATTTAGAAAGACACAGATTTAAGTTCAGATGTTGGGCGGCATTTGGTGGAATTCTTTACCCTCTCAGGGTCTCAGTTCTTGTATCAGTAAATATATAACCACTTCATGATGGCCCTTGAAAATTCACCAAGAAAAGTTTCACTAAAGAATCCTCAATGGGCCCTGGCTGGTGTGGCTCAGTGGATTCAGCACCAGCTTGTGAACTGAAGGGTTGCTGGTTTGACCCCTGGTCAGGGCACATGCCTGGGTTGCGTACCGGGTCCCCAGTTGTGGGCTCGTGAGAGGCAACCACACACTGATGTTTCTTTCCCTCTCTTTCTCTCTCTCTTCCCCTTTCTCTCGAATTAAATAAATAAAATCTTAATAATAATAATAATAAAAGAATCCTTAATGGTAGGCTGGAAACAGGAAATAAGAGAAAGATTAATCATGTCACCAAGTGGTTTTTAACCAATCCCTATAGCAAGTCTATCCAGCAACACTGTTCCAATCTTTAAATTTCTGTTACCACCTTTGTGGCCACATTCACACTCAGATGATGTCACAGTAAAGACATTCGCTAGTGTCTGCTTTGGGTCTGTCTCCCCAGTTATGCCAGATATCATTCTTATGTAATATTTTTGGCAGAGGATGTCAAGGGGTATTCTGGATTGGCAGACAGTGTAGATGCAAATCTCAGAACTGGTGGTTATAAAATCTTAGTGGATTTTTGGGTGGTAAGAAAAACAGACAAGAAACCCCTTGAGGGCAGGATTGTGTCTTTTTTTTTTTTTTATCCAGGTTCCAAGAGACACAGAGAGGAAATGACAGGGCATGCAAGAATGATCACCAAGTGAACAAAGAAGGCCATTTGGCATTAAGATCTGGCTGCTGCCTGACTTTCCCAGGCATGGAACCTCCATTCTTTGGAGTCAGGTCATTCTCCTGGCACAGGCTGGATTTAGGGACAGGGCAAGATGATACTTTATGCAAGCCAGGCCTGGGAGTGTCCTCAGTGCCTCAGTTATCTTAGAGACTGAGGGACCTAAGCATCTGGGGCCACTGGAGAAGCAAAAAGGGATGTGTGCCTCTTTCCCTGTTGCTGCATAGCTCCCATTTCCTGACTCCCACTCTCCCCTCTTACAGACATCCCACCCCTCTCCTGGGCTCTGGGCTCCATCTCAGCTGCCCCCTTACTCCCACCAGCTGCTGCAGGGCAGAGGTGGGGCACAGTGCCAAGGCTTCATTAGAGCTAATGAGGGCTCAGCTCTGTGGATGCCGTGCAAGATACAGGAGAGTACCAGAATCGCCTGCAGCCCCCAACACAACCTTGGGCTCTCAACTCCCTCCTCCCCTCTCTTGAAGAGGAACCAAGGGTCACACCCTCAGACAAGGCATGGGAGATTTAGAAGAATCTTCCCAAGTACAAAGAATGTCGTGATGCCACCAAGAAGAGGTCAGGGTGTGGGGACATGAACTTGAAAACAGCATCAGGGTAGGGTTCCCACTGGGCTGTCAGAGGCTCCACTATCCACTGTTCAGTCCAAAAAAACGACCAACCAAACCAACAACAACAACAAAAATTCCCTAACAGAAGCCAACCGCCTCCTCCCACCTTTCATGGAACCACAGCAGGTTAGCAGAAGAGACCAGGAGCTCCTCACTACCCTTGGATTGGAACTCAGCAACCAAAACTCCCTTCTCACCTGACTTCCATCCTAACTCTTCCTCCCACTTTTGCCCTTCCCATGCCCTCTGCCTCTGTCCTCTTGTCCTTGTCCTTTCTCTAGGCCCCAGTATCCTCACAAGTCCAATGGAGAGGCAGGGGCAGAGGGGTGGCCTCCAATAGCCCTCCAGTTGAGATTTTTGAAGATGCTCCCTCTCAGAGAGGCTTCCTGCCTCCCTCCCTCTCTCTCTTTTGAACAACAACACATCTTCCTTCACACTGAGAATGAGGGAAGCTCTGTGGTAGAGGGTGGGGGTCTCCACTTTAGCCTCCCCTTTCAACCTTGTGGGGACTCTCAGGAGCAGGTAAAGCTCTGATGGCCCAGACCTCCACCCTATCCTACTGCACCCACCCCGGATTCTCTCCAAGAAGCCCTCACACCCTTTGAGGAACTTAAAAAGGAGAAAGACGCTGTGGGTTTGGGAGCTCAGAGTCCAATAGAAATCCAGCTGGGAATGATAGAAGCCAGGCACGGGGCCAAAATGAACTCTGCCCTCCCCTATGTTGACCCCCACTTAGATGCCAAGACCCTAGAGTGGTTGTCCTCCCACATGACTCCTACTTGTGCCCCCAGCCTGGCCACATTCCTCCAGCCCACACGCCTCCTGCCAGCCTGCCCCTTCAAAGGCACTGGATCTGCTTCCACTCTTGGCTTGCAGGTCTCAGTCATCCTGACACCCCGCCCCAAGCTGTTTCTCCACCCAGGGATACAGGCTGCGCTTTGAAAGGGTCACTTCAAAGAGGACCTGCCTGTGAGAGCACAGCCAGACCCAGGCTGGCTCCTCGGCCAGATTCCCGGCGGCTGGGGACAAAGGCTCTACTGTTCTTCCGACCCCCGGACGCCCCCAAATGCATCGGGCATAAGAAGTCTTTCTTTCCCCAGTTCCGCTCCTTACAGGCCCTTGCTCTTTGCCACTGGGAGTAGCCCTGGCCCCTCCTTCAGGAGAGGCTGAGAAGGGGTGCACAGGGAGCTGTCAGTTGCCCCATTACCACCGCCACCACCACCACCAGAGGCAGTGGTAATGGGGGAACTGAATGGGAGCCAGAATGTGGAGGCAGCCTTGGGACTGGCTTCAGGGCGACTGTTTCAGGGCCTCAGTTCCCCTGAAGCACCAAGCCCTCCCCAGGCCCGCAAGGGCCTCCCACCTATCAGATCCCTGCCCATCCTTCCAGGCCTCCTTCAGGCAGCCTCCCAGGGCTACCTGTTCTTGGAGGAGCCTCACATTACGACCTAAACCACAGCGGCCAACCTTTCACTCCTCCCCAGTCCCTGAGAGCAGGAAGCAGGTCCCACCTGCTCCTCTAACTTCCTCCCACACAGTGCTGATCCCACAGCGGAGCCCTCAAGGTTCTCTGTGTCAACCTCCCGCAATGCCTGAATTCTCTCTAGTCTGGCCTGTGCTTGCTCAACTCCACTGATTGGGGCCCTCATGACCTCCAGAGGCAGCTCATTTCCTCTTCAGAATACGCCAACCATAAAGGATTCTCTTTATGGAGCCCAAAGTGTGTTGTTCTCCTTTCCATTCGGTGCTTATTGTTTATTTAATAACAGTTGCTACTAATAGTTGAGATTAGCAAATGTCAGCCACTTTACCTATATTACCTCATTTAATCCAATTTAATCCAAGCCAATTTTGAGGGATTATTTCAGGACTAAGAAAATTGAGGCTAAAAACAATTAAGTAACTTGGTCAATGTAACCTAGTGAACGAGGGGTAGGGCTGAAATCTGAACCTCAGTGGGCTGAGGTTGGGGTGTAGACACCCAACCCCCCCCCCCCCCCAGTGTGCCCAGGGGCCATCGCCCCACACTCTCTTCTTTTCTTTTGTCCAGTCCGCCACCAGCCTTTGTCAGTGCATGAAGCGTGATGGAGACTGACTGATGTTAATGAAAACAGGCAAATGGGGACAGGGGGAGTCGGAGGGGAAGTAGTCATTTGCCCAGGGTCTCACAGGTTTAAGGAGGTTGAAGGAAATGACCCTGGGAATCTTAGGGTTTAGGACTGGAGACAACTGGAAATCCAACATCCCTTCCTGTGAGAGAGGACTGATAGCTATGCCAGGCTCTGCCCCCAACCAAATCCTCCATGCACCCTCCAACTTGAAAGATACAGAATCTCCCACCAAGGTGATGCATTGGGCTGAATATCTCCAGGCCAGAGAGATGAAAAGGGAACAGGCCCCTTTAATCCAACCTGTAGTCTTTCCCCATGTGCCCACTGCTCAGCCCTGTCCCCTTGGAACTCTGAGAGAAGAAGGGAGGGAGAGAGGGCAGGAGAGAAGTCAGAAATCTGGGGCCCCCAGTGGCCCCTGTTAAGTGGTGGAGGACAGTCGTGACAGGGTGTGAGTGAGCTTTCCCTTCCTTGTGAGGTTTGGCTCAGGCCCTCCTGGCACTGATAACATAGTAAAGCACCTCTAGGCTGCTTTCCCAAGACACCAATCCCAGCCACTTCTAAAGGGTTAAATTATAGAAGTCTGTGGTTTTTCCATTCACTGTCAGTCTGTCAACAAACAGGGCTACATGCCAGGCTCTGTGGATACAAAGATAAATAAAACACCTATGGGTCCACCTGGAATGAAGTTAAGAGCAAGGTCAACTCCTTAGCTCTGCCACTAATGGTGTGACCTTAGGAAGCCCTGTGTTTGTTCTTTTTGTGCCAGTTTCTTTGTCTGTTGAATGGGATGATGATAATGTACCTACCTGGAGTGGTAAGGCCCTTGGAAGTAGTTGCTATTGTTACTTTCTTTGCCCTCAAATAATGCTAGTCTGGTGGGGGAGATTGATGTGTAAACTGTCACAATGCCAGGGGCAGAGCTGGACACGGTGCACCCTCGGAGGCCAGGGGAGGGGCTGCTCTGTGGCCTGCACTTCACAAACATTTATGGAGAACCGCTCTGTGCCAGGCACTGTGCTGGCCACTGGGGACACAGAGATGAACGGGACACATTGTCCACTCATCCCTGCTGCTCCCTGCCCTCCCTCTTCCTCCCGGGCCCCGTCCCAGAACTCTGCGCTGAAGGGGGCACCAAGGACAGAACCATGTGTGGAAAGGCACGTCCTGGGGACCCAGCAGTCAGATTACCTGGGTTCATGTCCACCACTAACAGCCTACCTGACCTCAGGCACTCTCTGACCTCAGTTTCCCCACTATAGCATGAGGGAGTTGGACAAAGATGACCCCTCTGGTCCTGACCCAAACTGACAGGTGATGAATATGCTCCATCCCGCAGGACTTTAAACTTGCCCTGAGGTCCAGTCCCAAGGCCATGCCAGCCTGCTGTCCCACTGAGGCAGTGGGGAGAAGATGCCTGCCTGGTACTGACTAGCACTGCCCTGCTGATGAGCTGGCACAATTTCACATGGAATAGGGGGCCTGGATCTAAACAGGGTGTTTGAAGGGGTGGGGGTGCTAGGGAAAAGGCAGAGCCAGCTCCCGCAGGCCCTATTCATGGTTCTCTCCGGGGAGGGAAAGAGCAGGATAATTAAAACCAGGCTTTGTCCAAATCCCTGACCAAGCCAATATCTCACCTTTGAACCTCTGCAGCCAACAGAGCAGGGCTGATGCCTCTTTGTAAGGAATATACTAATGAACCGAGCCAAGGCCAAGTGCTATGGGCTAGCACGGGGGATGGGGGTTGAAGGGGTAAACAAACTTTCCTCCACCCACCAACCATGGACACTTGAAGCCTCTTGTCCCCATCCCTGTCCCAACTGAAAAAATAAAAAATAATTTAAAATAAGTTCCAATCTAGTGAGAGGCTGACCTTGATCTTAGGCTGTGTTCAAGATGGATCAGATTTGGGTGGGAATGACAGCAGGACAAGGCAGGTCCTGAGAGGAGGGATAGCAAGGTTAGAGTACGGACTTGAGACAGGTTCCTGGGACCCTATCCTGGCTCTGCCACTTGTTAGCGATGTGATTTTGTTCAAGCTATTAGCTCTCTCTGTCTCAGTGCCCTCAACTGTAAAATGGGAATATTAATGATACCCCTTCGTGGTTGTGTTGTGAGAATTAAATGAGGTAATTTATATAAATCCCAGCCCAGAGTAATTGCTGTCTGTCTTAAGCATCCCTTAGGAGTCACTCTGGGTTTCTGCACTGGGATCCAGCTTCTCAGGAATCTACCTAATCCACTGTACAGGAGGAAACTTCCCTGTAAGGGGCTCCAGGCTAGCTTGGGATGCTGCAGCTCACAAGTTTCTCCCTGACAGTTCTCCCAAAGAGCTAACTGCAATCCCTCATACTGTAGCTCATTCCATTCTCCACCCTCTCTCTCTCTGTTTCAATTCTCACCCAAAAATATGTGTGTTGGTTTTAAAGAGGGGAAGGGAAGAGAAACATTGATCCGTTGCCTCAACCTGGGAGCAAATCTGAAATCTAGGTATGTGTCCTGACCAGAAATCAAACCCAAAACCTTTTGGCGCATAGCATGACACTCTAATTAGCTGAGCCACCTGGCCAGGGCTATCCTCTTTTTTAACCATGTCCATCATGAAATCCTTCAAAGTATCCCTGCAATGAAGGATGAAGTAATAAATGCCTCTGTCCACTCCTGCATGGCCCTGTTCTGTACCAGCACCCTCCCTTGCCCCCAAAGATGCTGCACCCTGAAGGGTCAGACCTCCTGCTTCCCTTTCCCATGAGCTCAGAGTCAGCCTGAAGAGGAAGCACAGAAGCCTCCATCCCGGCTGCTTGGACACAGGTCTGTTCCCCAGGTCCAGTTCCTCCCTACTTGGACTGGGATCTTCAAAAGCCTGACCCATTCCCCATGGTGTCCTAAAGCCACCTTCCTAATAATTCTCCCTTCTGAACATTTTTAACCTTGTGACTCCTGTCAAGAGTCTATGGGGGCTTGGATGGAGGAAATGGGAATTCCTAGCTCCCTGGGGGTGGACTCAACCCCTTGTGAGCAAGAGGAAGAAGCTGGGGCTGGGGGCCTTTAAGTTGTGTTTGGAGGTGAAATGACTGGTTATGTAATCAAGATTCAAATCACATGCCAATGAGCACAACATCTCAGGGAGAGCAGCCACTTTTGGGAATGAAACTGTTGCCCTGGCAGAGTGGGAGAGCCACACGGGATCAAAGCCATCCACCCCCAGCTGGGTCACAGGGTAGGGGTGGGGTGGCGATGTTAGAGGGATGGAAATGAAGTGTATGTTGATGGGGGAGAGGATCCAAGGGACTGGGGCTTAATGACTTCCATCACCCCCACCCCCACCCTGTCCATCCTGCATTTCAAGTTTGTAATTAGGAACACTTTGGCTGAAAGGGGGTGGGGGAGACGGAGAGAGACAGATGAAGGTTGAGGGGGAACCGAGCATACATCCATCCAGCTCCTGAGAAACACACCAGTCTCAGAGTTTGCAAAGTTCCAGCCCAAGCTTCAACTCCGCAGGGAGGGCTGGGGAAGAGCATCCCTAGGTCCTTCAGCACTGTCAAAAGAGAAAGAGGCCTCAGCCTAGACCTCCAGGGAACTTCTTTTCCAAGCTCAGGGAAGGACTGGCCTGACAATGTTCAACCCCTCAACTTGGGAAGGGGAGGAGTGTCTGCCCGGGTGCTCCCGCAGGACTGGGCAGCCAGGCTCAGCAGGAGGGGACTGGCCCCGATGGGGCCCGGAGGCCCCTGCTGGCCCCTCCCCAGCCTCAGCAGCTGGCAGATGAAAGAGCCCAACCAAACCAGCCTAGCGCTGAGTAATCCCCTGGCACCCTGAGACCAGACCCACCCACAGCCAGCCCGAGGGGACAGAGAGTAGCAGCCGCGCCTGCGGGACCAGGGGTCCCGAACCTGTTTCTCTTCTTCAGGACCCAGGGTCCGGGGGAATCGCTCCAGGGAGTTCGTCTCGAGGTCCCGCCCCGCAAGGGGGCGAGTGTGATGCGGGCAGGGGGCTGTCCGGCAGCAGTGGTCAAGGACATCTCGCTCCGGGAACCCCCTCCCCCACTCCCTCTCCCTCCAGCTGTGCCGGGGCCTCGCCAACGGAAAACGAAAACTCGTGCAGAGGAAACGGCGGCAGTCGCCCCGCCTGAAAAACCCGGACAAAAGGCGCGGACCTCCGTCCTCGCTGGCCGGCCGCCGGGGTCCAGGCATTGCCGCCCTAGTCTGTGTGTGCCCTGCCCTGGCAGCCCCGCGAGTCCCAACCCCCTGCCTCCCTTCTTCCTTCCCTCTCCTCCGCCCAGGGCAGCTATCGCTCCGGCCCCCTTCCCGGCCTGCCAACAGCCTATATTCCCCGCAGCCAAGCCCCCGGTCCCCGCGCCGCGCGTCCGGAGCTGTGCCTGACAAGCACCGGCGCGACGACCCCAGCCCTTCCTTCAGCTCCCCGGCAGTGCCTGGATCCACCCCTTCCCCTGGCCAAACGCCTCACCTGGGGGGGCCGGGGCTCCGGGCGGGGCGGGATCCCGACCAGGCAAAAGGCGACTCCATTCATCGGGCGGCAGCGGCGGCTCTGCGGCCAGGGCACTGTTGGGGGAGCCGGCAGGGACCCGGGAGGGGCGGGACCCGCTCCTTCGCTCCTCCCCCTGAGCTCCCGACGGGGCGCACGCACCGCCTCTCCTTAGGGTACCAGTCTGGAAAAGGGGGCTGAGGCGGGGGTTTGCGCTGGCAGAATGAGCTAGCGGACAGAACGCAGCCTGAGGAAGAGAGTTGGTCTCAGGGAGACGGTCTAGGCCAGCTTCCAGAGGACTGGCCCAAACAGACGGCGATCTGGGCGGGCCAAGGAAAGTGGACAAGGGTACCCAACCCAGAGCTGGCTCTGGGAGAGGGAGGGAGGGACGCAGGAAGGAAAAGGGAAGCAAAGAGAAACACAGCCAGACAGACATGTCAGAAACAGATGGAGAGACACAGAAAGCATGAGAGGCAGAGACAAGGTAGAGACCCAGAGAGGCTGAGAAAGTCAGAGACAGATGAAAGACCCAGATGGATAAGAGGGAAAGACAGAGAAAAGCTTAGGGAGATTTCCATCCAGAGACCCATGGAAGTTGAGACAAGGGCAGAGATGGTGATACCAGGCCATGCGGGCAGGGGTACAAGAGGAGGGGAACCTTCAGGGGCTCCCCTCAATCCAGCCCCCCGCCCCCCAGTCAGAGTCTTAGCTCAAATGACCTTACAAACACAGGGGAATGGAGGCTGGAAGACAGAGGCTGGCAGGTGCCCCAGACTTTCAGACTCTCACCCAGCCAGCCTGTGCCTCCGTCCTCTGAACTGCTCACAGACCTGCTCCACAGTAGGCAGCAGTGACAGCAGAGATCCCTCAGGCCACCCAGTCACAAGCAACGCACTATCTGTCCTCCCTGCTTCTCTTGGAGTTGGCCCAAAACAACCACTGGGATCCTGAGCCAGTTCCTCAATTTTTCTGTCCCTAAGCAGGACCCCTCTGGTCAGTCCAGGAAGGGACAGTCCCTCAGTCCTTCATTTCTCATGGGCAGTTCTTTCTGCTATCTAACGAACATCCTTCCTACCTTCTCTTTCCTACAATCTATGCTTACCTCTTTCTCATTTCCCAGATGATGAAGAAAGGAAGGCAGAGACCACAAATAAATAGGAATATGACTTAGATAAGGCAGGCAAGCAGGAAGGCTGACTCTGTCGACTTCGGAATTACGTACGCCCTCTGAGGCAAAGAGACCTCATACAGCAACCACTGTGACTCATGAGAGCTGATCAAGCTCAAGCCCTTCACCCCGGCCCCTCCGATGAGGATCATGGAATAAGGACCTGGAAAGGGCTGGTGGCTCAGACACCAACTAGGCTGTCCCTACACCTGTGAACCCGAGGAAGGGCATAGGGAGTTATTTTTAAGTCTGCTGTTTAATTTAATTTCTTTTTAGTCCCCTGGAAGTCGATGGGAGGGAACACTTTTATGATGAGAGGCAGTTAATGACTCCTCTTCCTTCCCCATCACTCTTCATGAAGGTCATGCACAACCAGAATTGCTATCCCCCACTCCTGAGAAGTCCTTCCTGCTATCTAGCTGTAATCTGTCACACTGTATTTTCTTGCTTAATTTTCAACCAGATTCCTGTGTCTAATACTTTCTACCTGTCGCTCAGTGATCCAAAATTTGCTGCCGCCCTCACTCAGGAGTCCTTTCCTCTCATAACAAGTGGGTGGCCTGTGTAAGGGGGAAGCCATAGCATCTGAGATCCAGACTGAACTGAGGCTGTGGGGAAGGGGAGGAGAGTGGTGGCCCCTGGGGTACCCCTGGCTCACTTTTTCCAGAGCCTGATGCCCTCAGACACTGCAGGAGGCAGCGAGAGGAAATGAGCTCACACTGGCCGGCAGGCAATTCCTCCCTCCACAATGCACTACACTCACCTCCCCCACTTCCCAGAAAGTGTGCTCTGCCCCCACCCTACTGCCCTTCCCACCTCTTCCTGAACCTTGACCTGCACCCCCATCCTGTCCCTGCCCTCCCCCATCCATCTTCCCTAGAACCTCTTCCTCCCATCCATCCTCTCCACCCTGCCTCCCCATCTCCTGACTCCCCAAATCTCACTTCCTGCATCCCACCCCCACCCCCACATCTATTCTCTTCCTGGCACACTCTTTCTCTGGCATTTCAGGCAGTAAAGCCCAACATGGGGTGGAATGTGACCCTCACTGAGGATCTAATCTCCCCTCCCAGCCCAATCACCTTTCCTCACTCACAAATGCTTACTGGGAACCCTAATATATGAGGGGGTGGGAAAGTGGAGGTGGCCCCTGGGGATCTAGCAATAAGGCCTGGCTACTCCCCTTGAAGGGTCTGGGTCTTACCAGTCCTGGCTTTAGTGTGAGATCCCAGAAAAAGAGCAAAGCAAGGCTGGAGAAGCAGAGGAAGGCTTCCAGAAGGAGGTGGCCTTGAGCTTTTAGGGGCTTCATGGATGGGATGGGGGCAGGATGGGGAATGGTAAGGAAAAGCGCTCCAGGGAGAAGGACTATCATGGACAAAGGCAGGGAGGCAGGAGAGAGCAGACTAGGGGTGTGGGAGTGGCTAGAGCTAAGTGGAGGGTATGTGGACAGGAAGCATGGAGGGATGAGGAAGGAAATGAGGGTGGGGATGTGACCCTGGAGTGCCTGGGACTGAGGCACTTAGAGTTTAGCCTGGCTTGGAGCAGGGATTTAAGAGGACATGTGCCATGGCCACTGTGGTTCAATGCTGAGGGGTGGGGGTAGGGGGCCTGCATAGGGGCAGGGCATTGCACCAGAGCCTGGAGGAACAACATCAGAGGCCCTGGGACTTGGTGACCAAGTGGATGTTAGGGAAAGGAAATGGAAGAATCTACAACAACTCCAAGGTTTCTGTCTAAGTGTTCTCAAGGAGAAGGGACATGCACTATACTAAGTGCTTTGTTTGTATTCCAATTTAGCCCTACAAAGGGGCTGTGAAATAGATAGTATACTCCTCCTTTTGTGGATAAGGAAACTGAGGCCCAGGGAGCTGGAATATCTTACCCAAGGCCACTCAGGATTTGAACCCAGGCATTTGGGTCCAGAGCCCACAGATTTCACTCTCAGGCTGTGTGGAGTACTGCTTGGCAGCTTAAGCTAACCCTGAGTCCATTCCCCTGAAGGGAGGCCCGAGTTAAGAGAGATGGCTTCGGAGTCATCGGCGGACCAGGAGTGTGGTTCAGATTCTCCAGAGGCAGTGCAGAGAGGAGACCAGATGTGGGACAGGACCCAGGGAGCACATACCATTAGTGGCAGGTGAGGGAGGGAAGAGGCATCAAGGATGACTGAGAGGACTGAGAGGAAATGAAATCTACCTGCTAAGAGAATTCATTAGCAGGAAGGGACAGGGAGGGGCACAGGCAAGCCATGGGTGAGGGACAATTCCATTTGGGTAGGAGAGATGTGAACAGGCCTTTTGGTTGAGGAGCAAACACCAAGGAAGAGAGAGCCTGAGGGGGTGATGAGCGAAGTAGAAGTAAAAGAACCCTTCTTCCCAAGGCCAGGTAGGGCTTGGAGGGGAGGCATGGGGGAAGGTCAGGGAGGCCCCAGAGCAGGCCATCCATGGTCAGGATCTGGCCTGGCCCAGAAGCTAGCAAGGTGCAGTATGGTGTCATCAAGGAGCACTGAACCAAGAGCTCCAAGACCTGGATTCAGGTTCCCATCCCACCCACCTGGTAGCTGTACACCTGAGGGAAAGAACATTCTCTGAGCCTCAGTTTCACCCTCCGTAAGCTGAAAACAATAAGGCCATTTCTGCCAGCCTTGGATTTGATAGTGTATTCAAAGCAACTGTGAGCTGAAAAGAACAAACAATGGTGGGAAGGAGGGTGATAGGACAGGTGGCCACATAAACCCGGCTGCAGCTTCTGGCTCTTCCACTGAAGGTAAAAGAGCACCCCCTGGTGGAGAAGGGCAAGAGGGCAGGACTAGACAGTAACGCTGAGGAGAGATCTGACTTCCTGTGCCCCTCTGGCTTTCAGCCCCCAGGTGCTCTGCTTGTCCCCCCCAGAGCAACCCACCCTCCCCTAAATTTTCATCTCCAAAGCAGGTGAGGGCTCAGTTCATTCAAGTCAAAAGACATTTATTGAGCACTAACGACATGCAAACTGCTGTGTGGGGTGGTGGGAACAGTTCAATGAACCACCGGATTTGCCTGCCTGCAATGAGTGCCTATTAGGAAGAACAGACACAGACAAGGGTGGCTGGGATGGTGCTGTGATGGTGGCGCAAGCAGAAAATGGGGCAAAACAAGCGGGAGCCTCCATGATGAGGGGGGAAGGCAGGGGCGTGGGAGACAGTGTTTGTCCTAGTCCATGGGGGCGCTCAACAGGCAAGTGGCAGGGGAAGGAGGCCTGAAGTCTGAGATCCAGGGAGGGGGTAGGGCCCAGGCTCTGGTGGAAGCCCCAGACATCCCACAGAGGGAACCTCACTGAGCGTCTGTAATGGTACAGGGTGGGTCAATAGTCCACTCAAGACAATATCAGTCACCACCTTCATTCTTGTTTCCAGGTCCCTGAGGAACCTGGGTAAGAGGAATCCCACCTGAACACCTCTCAGACAGGGGAGGTTACAGACCCCTGGCCGGGCTGGGGCTGAGGAATACCAGAAACTGGCCAAGTAGCTGGGGCCCTAGCTCAGCAACCTCTGGAAGCTGGTTTGGGGTGGGGGCAAGAGACTTCGGCTTCCCTGCACTGGCGGCAGGGCAGGCCAGCCACACCCAGAGAAGCCCTGTTGTCAGGGCAGAGGGTGGATGACAGATGCCCCAGCCCTGCCAGTCTACTGGCAGTCCCTCAGGAAAACCATGCTTGGGGAACCTATGTCATCGTGTGGGAGAAGAAACAGCTTTGGGCTGGGGTCTCACCCTGCAGCTATGAGATTTGTGGCACTGGGCAAGTGAAGACCCAGTGGCCTAGACTGCTTGTGAGTGTGTGTACATGATTAATAGATGACTTAAATGGGTGGGTGGGGAGGGGGACAGAGGGGATGGATGTAATACAACAACAATAAAAAAAAAAAATAGATGACTTATAGGGACCATGACATCACCTAGCAGGAGCTTGAGAACACCAAGATGGAGAGGAAAGGAACTGAAATGTGTTGAGCATCTAATATGTGCCAAGTTCTTTACAAACATGATTTCTTGTGCTGCCCATGACGACACTGGAAGGTAGGCATTATGAGCCCCACTATGCAGGAGGGAACAGGCTCACAGAGGGTGCATAACTTACTGAAGTCAGATGTTAAGCTCTTGCTCTTTCTACAAAGCAAGACCCCTTTGAGAGAAGCCAGGCCAGGTGGTCTCTTCCAGCTCCCAGATACTAAATTCCATGGTTCTTTGTGGGGTCTTTTTCATTCTTCCACCTACTGACCTGCAACCCTGCTTCCCACACAGGCCCCCAGGCCCTGCTTGGCCACACCTGGCCCCTGCACACCTCTGCACACAGGACAGACCTGTTCCTCTCTCTTCCTTGTCTCCAATGGGGAATGAGGGAAGAAGCGAGGAGGAGAGAGAGGAGGGGAATGTAGGAAGGGAAGAAGGGACAGGAACAGAGGAAGGGTGGCTCACACCTCCCCCTGGAAGCTCTGGAAATCCCCGGCAGCTGCTCCCCTAGCCTCTGTCTGGCCCTGAGCCAGCCCTGGGCGACAGTGAGGGGCGTTAGATGGAGAGGAAAGAGGGGCAGGGCACTGACCACAGTGGGGCAAGCCCGGCATCCACCCCATACGCCACCAGGCAATTCCAGCCTCTGTGAGAGATTCCAGGCATGCTCCCCTTTAAGGAAAGCCTACATGCCAAAATCCACACATACCAAACAGACACATCAGGGTGGTTCTTGCACTATAAAAGGATTCTTTGCTTTACAAGAGGGCTCAGCACATGGGAAACTTAAAATAGGAGCTTCCCCTGGTGCCGTGAAAGAAGCTCTGATTTCAGAAGCACCCCACACACACTATGCTTCCGGCATATCCAGAGAGCTAGCAATGCCCATGGGGCTGCCAGGGCTGCTGCTGCCTTAAGGCACTGACATCAGCATGGGCACCTCCACGGTTGTGCTTTGTGCTGATCGTCAGCATCCTTATAGGGCAGAGGGGTTCACAGCCCAAGGATGGGGAGGCTGCTGTGCTCCTCTACAGAGGTGTCCTAGGACACCTAGAAAGAACCTGGAAAGCCACCACTCAGCGCAGCTGGCAGGGGTTTCATAGCAGCCCAGAGAGAGGACATGGCCTTCCAGTGTCCCTTTGATGGACTAAGGCAGGAGCCCAACGTCCTGCCTTCCATCCTGCTTTCTCCTCTCTTCCATAAAGCCAGAACAGAAGAGACAGGCTCTGTCCTCCGGAAAAGAGCAAGCAGCTGACCCCAGAAGTACAGAAGGCTGATGGAGGCAACAGTGGAACTGCTTGGAGGAGCAACTTGGGCCAAGTTGCACATCCAGTAAGATGCACTGGGGTGATGTAGGCAGAAAGTAGTGGTGGTCCCTAGCCTTGCTCCCCCTTTTTCATTTATGGAGGTGAAATTCACCATAAAATTAACTATTTTAAATTGAGCAATTTTGTGGCATTCAGTACTTCCCTCTTCTCCTCCCCCCTCCCCCAGAGTTGAGGATAAAGTCAGTAATGACAACAACAGCAAGCAGATAATGATGAACTGAGTCCCCTTCCCCCTGCCAGGCCTCGTGTTCCAGGGAGCTGCCACTGGCCATTTAAATTAACAACCAAGATGCCAAACAGGCCTGGAAACTAGACCAGCCCACAATCCCACCCCAAACATCACGAGGATCTCAAAGTAGATGCCCAGAGCACTCCATCCTCCATTCTCTAACCCCAGAACTAAAGATCAGCCTATCCCCTAACTCCACCTCACCCTGACTCCTCACTCTCCACCCCTCCTCCTGAACCTCCTCACAGGCACCCCATGAACCCCTCTGCTACAGAGGCAGAGGCCTCAGTCTGGAGGAGGGGGCTTCAGAGCCCAGGGCCCCAAGCCCCTGCTTTAGGTACAGCAGCTGCAAGGAGCCTGGCAGCGTGCATACGCCCAGCACTCAAAGGTGCTCCCAGGAGCAGAAAACCCCACCACTCCAGCCCCACCCCAAGACCTTGAATGAAGTCAGGGTTAGGAAGGGAGCAAGGCAGCCCCAGGAGCAGACTTTCACTCCCGCCAGGGGCAAGGTCACTGCCCCTCTTTGAGCAGGGGGCTGCAAGTCAGCTTAGAATTCTCCCCACGCTTAAGGGAACTGGCCTGGCTCACCCAGGACTTGCTAAGCTCCATGGAGAGGGTGAGGAGTTCTGACTTTAGGAAGCACTTACCCCTGTACCATTCAGATGGAGCCCGCTTGAAAAAGCCCCCTCAATCTGGCTGGCATGCAAGTCTCTATATGGAGAGGCTGCCCAGCCCACCCCATCTTTTCACTGCCATGTAAAGGTGGTAACAGCTGCAGCTGCAACTGGGAGAGGAGGGGGAGCCCAGCTGGGGGAAGCCCTCCATGTGTAGGGGGCAAAGGGGACAGCTGTGCAGTCAGGTCACACAGAGTGGTCAGGTCAGTATGGTAGTTATATGGCCTGGAGGGCCACCCCCACCTTCTGTCTCTCTTTCCTTTGGCAGAGCCTCAGCCCCTTTGGGCCTAGGATCCTAGCAGGGTTTGGGACCTTATCCAGTGGGGAGGGGCTGTTCTAAATGAGGGTGCTCTCCCTCTGGAGGAGGGGTGAGGAGAGAGGCAAGGGGCGCTCCCTCCGTGCACATCTCTCTCTGGGTGGTGGTGGGGGACACTCGTGTGTGTGCATGTATGATTGTGTGTGTGTGCGCGCATACACACTGAACCAGCCCCATTCCTTCCCCAGAGCCTCCGCCCGCCTGCCCAGGGATCCAATCCCTCCCGCGGTGGCCGGGCCCCCTCTCCCGCGGCGCGCCCACCCGCACCTTGTTCTTACGCCCCCCAATCCCTGCCCTCCCCTTCCAGACACGCACCCGCGCCCACTGACCTGCTCCATACTACTACCAGCTACGCTGTTTTCGCCGCGCCAGCCCCGGGGGGCGCTGGGGGTGGTGGCCCCTCCATTTGCCACGGTTGTGCAGCACCACGGAGCCCAGGCAGCGCCTGGTGTCAGCCGCCCAGACCCCCGCCCCGCCCCGCCCTCAGGCCCCGCCCCCACCCGCCCCTCCCCGGTCCTCCACACACGCGGGTGGAGGCACCGCGCTCACACACGCGCGCACACTCGATCACACGCATCCACAATGCACACACATCCCTCACACACTCAAGGACTCATCCTGGCCAGCACCCCCTGCTCTGCCTGTCCTAGAGGCACCGTTAGTCCGGAGAAGACCCCTTCCCTGGGAAGCCCCTCTGCTCATTCCGGAGGATTATCAGAATTAGATGGCCCCACCCTCATTCTACGGGCGCCACAGAGGGACTTGCCCAAGTTCACATAACTGCCTGACGGCAGAGCTGACCCCATCCATGGTCCAGAACAGTCTCCCAAGCTGATAACCCACTTCGGTGGTTGAGATACCCACGCGCCTGGCACACAAGGAAACACTGGTTGGCCCCCACCTGGGTGAGCAGGGATCCAGACCTTGTGACCCTGTAAGGACAGGACTTGGTGGGGAAGGGCCACTCTCTGGGGCCAAGGTCCAGCCCTCTATTCAAATGTGTTGTGAGGCGCTGGGCTGGGTGTGGGGAACAATACAGAGATTCCTGCCGCCCACTGTGTGCATGCCCCAGGCATGTGTGGAACAGGAGGATGGCTGAAATGTCCACCACTAGAGAAGGGTCATCTGAAGCTCCAGATACCATCTGAGAACCTGGCTTGTGGGCTGTGGGGCCACCCACTCTAGTGAAGACCAGGGAGGTAGCGAAAAGACTGCCTCCTCCTCTGACCCCCACCCCCATCGGGCCTGGCTCCTGACTGGCCACTGCTTCTCTGTCCTGCCCCTGACAGGGAAGGGCCAAACTGAGGGGGGCATCACATGAGCAGGCATGTGAGAGGCGGGCATGCTGCCTAGGGCAGGAGGGTGGAGTCCCAAGTGGACAGGGGTGGGAATTCATCTGCCCTGAGGCAGGTAGCGGGGTTGGGGCATCAGTTTTCAGGGGCTGGTGGCACAAACCCTGCTAGGTCAGTGCCCCTGCCAGCATGAAGGGGGTTTCACCACTTGTTACTGCACCCTGGCCTCTCTGTTAGGCACGAGAGGGTGAGGGGGCAGGGGGCAGGAAGCTGAGAAGGGAGAGTTAAGATCCTCAGTGGGCCTGGACAAAGGGGGCTTTATAAGCTGGGTGTGGGGGGCATGCTGGGGGCAGGAAGGCAGGAATGCAGGCCAGGGAGGCCCTGAGCTCCCAGGCAGCCCAGTTTGGGGCTGATGTTGGAGGACTTGCCCAGCCCTCCCATGCTTTGGCCCTGTGGGTTATTTGCTGCTTTGCTCCTGGGACTGCAGCCAGGAGAGCTGGCGGCCCTGCACCCCCAGCCGCCCCTCCTCTCAGGGGTCTGGTGGGCGCTGCCCATGCACTCCCAGGCTTCTCAGCCCAGCTGGCTGCAGCCGCTCTTGGCTTCCCCACCATGCCCTCTCTGTGGCCTCATGGCCCCTGTCTGCTACCCGAGTGAGTGCCCTGCTGGCTGCCTGAGGAGGAGAGGGACAGACTTGGGTGGGGTCACAAGGCTATAGGGTCAATGAGGCCCTTTGTCCCTTCAGACGGAGTCTGTCCTAAACTAAAGAGACAGGAGACTAAGAAGAGTGCCAGCCAGCAAACGTCCCTCAGACGATGGTTATTGTGGAAGGCAGGCTCCATTCTTCCCAGTTGCTTTCCCTCTGGTTTTCTCAGAGCTGAAGCAGCCCCTGGGAAATGAAAACAAGGAGGAGGTGGCCTAGGTGGCAGCAGCTGCCCGTGCTGGTCTTCTGAAACAGCTGCTGCTTGGCCAGGCCTAAGGTCTGAAGTTGCGCTTCACAAGGCTGAGAATTGTCAGTCCCCAAAGATGCTGAGCTGGACCTGAGGACAAGGCTCCTGCCAGCCAAAGTCTTGGTGGCTAGACCACTAAACCTGAAAGAGACTTTTTCAGCATCCCCTGCACTGCAGGGACATCACAAGCAGAGAGTCACTGTGAAAGAATGGTCCGGTACTGTTATAAGAGGCTAGCAGAGGAAGACATGTCTCATCCACTAACCTAGCAGTCCTGGGCCCAGACTAATAATATTAGCCCTGGCTGGTAGCACAATGGATAAGGCGCCGGCCTGCGAACCCAAAGGTCGCAGGTTCGATTCCCCAGTCAGGGCACATAACCAGGTTGCAAACCAGGTCTCCAGTCAGGTCTGTGGCTGGAGGCAGGTGAAAAGCAACCATACATTGATGTCTCTCTCCCTCTCTGCCTCTCTCCCTTCCCCTCTTTCTAAAAATAATGAAATAAAATCTTTAAAAAATAATAATAATATTGCCAGGTGTTCCAATATCACAAGAAACACTATTAGCCAAGGAGGAGAAAAAAAATTCTTGGAATCCTATGTATTGTTTCCACTATCTAGGAAGAAAAACCTGGAGACTGTTTATATCCCAAAGCCAGAAAGGCATCCCAAGGCCTTGACGGCAGAAAAGGGCCCACAGTGCCTAAATCAGGGGTGTCAAACTCATTTTCATCGGGGGCTGCATCAGTCCCAAGGTTGCTTTCAAAGGGCTGAATGTAATTTTAGGACTGTATAAATGTAGCTACTCCTTAACAGTTAAGCGAGCCAAGCAGAAACAAGGTGCAGGCTGGGTAAAACAAGGTGGAGGGCTCACTGGCCTTGTGTTTGCCACCTGTGGCCCAAAGGAAGGAGCCCATTAATACCTTTAGGTATCCATGTCCGAGTCCTGGAAAGCTAGCACCACCACTTCAATAAGTAACTTCCTCTCTCTCATCCCACCAGCTACATAAATGGTCGGAACAAAGGACTTGGGCTTGCTTGCTCTCTTGGTGCTTTTGACTTTCAGGGCCCTGGGCCTCTGACCACACTAGGGCAAGCTTGCCACCCCTATCCTTTGTCCACCTTTGTTTTTGCTCTCCCATTCATTAGTAAGTTTAGCATGCATACCAACAGACTTGCTGATCTGTAATTCTTTACTGCATTGGCAAGAAGAACCTGGGTTTCTCCGACAACAGTACTATGCACCCTCTCTGTCCCAGCCTGCAGGGTCCACATGTACAAGCCACCAGTCTTCCCCAGCAGCCTGGGTCCCCCCAAGCTCCTGCTCTTTGTTTCCTTTTTCTGCACCCACACAGGTTAGAGCCTTCAGCAACAGCATTACCTCAGAGGGGCAGTAATAGGAGGAAGGGCTCAGCTCAGGCCATTTGATAGGTATCTTATTTCCTTCATAAGATTGAAAGAGGACAGTCTTGTCTCTCTTGCTGACACTCACGCGCTCTCTCCCTCTTTAAATTTCTTTTCCTCACCCAAGGATATGTTACTACTGATTTTAGAGAGGAAGGGAGAGAGAGCAAGAGAGAGAGAGAGAGAGAGCAAGAGAAAGAGAGAACATCAGTTAGAAAGATCAGATCAGTTGCCTCTCTCCAATACATGCTGATTGGGGATCAAACCCAAAACCCAGGTATATGCCCAACAGGAGATGGACCCCGCCACCCCCTGGTGCACAGGGACAACACTCCAGCCAACAGAGCCACCCAACCAGGGCAGACAGCTTTGTCTCTTGATGAGTATCTTTAGGCAAAAAAACCTCTTTTAGGGGGTAAAAAAAGATATCCAAGTCTGGTCAGTATTATATTTCCCAACCATCTCTTTGGGAGGCTTCGAGTCCCATTGGAGGAAGACAAACCAAGATCAAACCCCACATCTGCATCTAATAGCCATGCAGCATACTTCCTGCCCTGAGTCCCAGCTTCCTCACCCATAAACCAGGAATGATAAGAGCCCCTCCCCACAGGGTGGATGAAAGATGAAATGAGATGCAAGTGTAAAATGCTTGGTCCGCTGACCAAACACATAAATACTCAGAAGTACTTTTCACAAAGAGCTGGATTAACTCATCTTGTGTTGATTATTATTACCTTTAGTTTAACAGGTGACAATTTCTGACCTTCTCCCTCAATTCTGGAGGCTACAACCAGGTGTTCTTTTTGAGGGTGGCACCTGCCTTCCACTGGGTGGAAAACAGAGATGACAAAGGATAGTTTCTAGCCTGGTGCTGATCCCAGGCTCCAGCTCCTTTCCTTTTGCCTCCGTAACTCTTAGACTCTGGGGCTCCCCAGGGAGCAGAAGAAGGTGGAAAGGGAGCTGACAGCCTCTAGGTAAGGCAGACAGTTCCCAGAGTGCCATGGACTAGAGAAAGGAGGAGGATTAACCAGGAGGGAGAGGAAGGAGATGAGAGGGAAGGAGGGTGTCAGGCGGCAGGCGCCCCTCCTCCACCTGCCGATCTACACACAAAGCCAGGAATGATGCAATCCTGGCCTGGTGCAGCACGGGCTGCACGGCATACAGGAAAAGTGGGCATCCAGACTGGGGAGGGCAGTGGGCTCTAGGGGCCTGTGGATGCTTGGCTCTGAATCCCCAGCCCAATATGTGGCTCCTGGCCTACCCCTGAAGTCCCTCTCCCAGGGCTAGACCCCCTCCCCGAAAAGTCACAGCTGGAGTCAGACATGATGCAACTAGGACATCATTCTAGGCAGCCTCCTCAGGGGGAAGGGCACCTTCCCATGGGGGAGGGGGTGATGAGAGACCCAGATGCCAAGTTGACTCAGGCCCCAGTTGGGCCCTTTAGCCACAGACCTTGGGCTGCAGTTCCCTTTCCTATCTTTCTCTCATCCCGAAGATGAAGAGCAAAATCCTCTGGGGAAGGTGGGAGGAGAAGGCTCAGGACAACCTTAACCCAGGGCCTGCACAAAATATTACATATTTATAGAATTACATAAAGCCCAGGGCAGACATTGAGACAGGTCTGGCCTCTCAGTGCCAGGAAGCCCTGTGTGACTCAGTTGCCTGAAGCATCATCACATAAACAGAAATTCTTAGTTCGGGGCCCCTGCCTAGGCTGTGGGTTCAGTATGAGAGGCAACAGATTAATGTTTCTCTCTCACATTGATGTTTCTCTCCCTCTCTCCCCTCCCTTCTCGTCTCTCTAAAATCAACAGGCATGTCCTTGGATGAGGATTTAAAAAACAAAAAGAATACCATTTAGTGGTCATCAAGCCAGTGGGGTTGAGGGTAGACCTGAGTGTGGCCTCCACAGCCCTTGGGGTATCTACCTCAACTCCCCACTCTGCCTGGGAGCCAAGAGGAAGAAAGGAGAAAGGGGACTTATCCTATACACCATGGGCCAGGGTTCCCAAAGGGACAGGGCATTGAACGGGGACAGCCAAAGAGGACTGGAGCTACGGCGGAACCTTTAAGTCCAGCCTCTCCGCATCACCGCCTGAGCCGCGAGAACAGCAGGGTGGCCTCACCCACAGGAGACCACTAGGTGGCAGGAAAAGCCCAGCAATGGATCCAGCCCCACCCCTTCCCACCCCCCACCCCCACCCCCCGGCCCCGCAGCTCTACCCTCAGCAACCTCTTTCTTCTTCCCTCCAGCCCACCCATCCCTGCAGCCTGAAAAGGCTTGAAATCTTTTCGTTTCCCCCTGCCTCTGGGAAGGTAGAAGCTCCCAGTTCTTCTCAAAGCGCCAATAGTGGGAATGAGGAGTGCCCGTGGCGGTTTACTGCGTGCTGAAGGAGTGCCGGGCATTTAACTCACACCTGAGGTAAATAAAAATGCTCTCCCTCTTTTTATGAGGAGACAGACCGAGAAAGCATTAATAGTAACAGATTGCTCAACATCACATGACTAGCAAGGGGTGGAGCCAGCGCTCAAAGCTGGATCTGCAAATGCTGGGTGGGGTCTTCTCCCCTCCAAGCGTTAACAGTGGGTATATGGTGGGCAGGTGACAAAGGACCCAATAGATGCATCTGAGAAGTTGTGTCCTTACCACTCCCTCCCTTCCCCCACGCCTTGAGAGTGTAGGAGGGTGTTTTAGTCGAGGGGTGTGAGGTTTGAAAAGATTGTTCAAGTGATTCAGGCTCACAAAACCCCTGTCCCGCTGAGACCACTACACCCCACCCTGCTACCTCTCTTCCACACTCCGAATCGCAGTCTGGGTGATCCCCTCACCAGCACTACTTCAGATAAGCGTTCCTATTCCACGTGGTTGTCCCCCAGTTCAGGACTAAAGGTGATTCCATCCACAGGACCCTCCCCCACTGCCACCTTCCCAGCAAACCCCTGCGCATCTCCTGGTGTGCTGGCCCGGTGTTGGGTTGCGTGATGGGGACCAGAGCAGAAGAGGAACGAGACCCAGAGACCACTCACTCTTCATATGCGAAAAGAGTTGAACATGTCCAAGGCTGGGCCTGCTGTCGCTTCTACATGTTGTGTCCCATTCAAAGACATTTGTCTGCCTGGGCCAGTATGGCTGAGTGGGTTGGAGATTCATCCCATAAACAGAAAGGTCATGGGTTTGACTCCCCATCAGGGCACATGGTTAGGTTGTAGGTTCCGTCCTTGGTCAGGGAAAATGAGAATTTTTAAATTAATTTAAAAAAAAAAAAAAGATATATCCCCATATCCAGAAGGAAAAAAAATATCAATCTCTATTGTAGTTTTCTTCAACACCAGAACATAGAGGAAGGTGGCAGCTGCAGGCAAGGGGACCAGGAGGTAACACCCAATGCACAGAGAAAGTCCTGGAGATCTTTTTTATCTGTACCTGAGGACTTGCTTGCATTCATTATTTACTATTTTATTTATTTATTTATTTAAATTTTTAGAGAGGAGGTGAGAGACAGAGGAATATAGAGAAAAACATCAATGTGAAATAGAAACATTGATTGATTGCCTCCCTGATCTGGCGATCAGACCACAACCTAGGCACAAGCCTTGACCAGAACCTGAACCCAAACCTTCAGTGCACACAGCAACGCTCCAAACAACTGAGCCATGCAGCCAGGGCCCTGAAATCTTTAACTCTACCAATTCCTCACACAGAATAGCTGCTGCTAGATTCTCTTGTCCCATTCCAAATCTTCCAAACCCAGCCCAAGTTCGCTCATTACCTTCCCACACATATTTTTCTCTACCAGTATAAACCCAGAATAACAATTAGCCTCTTATTCACCTGCCAGTCCCATCACCCCATCATCTGCAGGCCCAGAAACAAAGCCAAGTTTCTCAGGCAGGGAGAAAGCTAGGCCTTGACACCCCAAGGGGTGAGATGAGAAATCTAGGATGCCCTGGCTGGTGGCACAGTGGTTAAGGCGCTGGCCTGCAAACCCAAAGGTTGCTGGTTCGATTCCCCAGCCAGGGCACATAACCAGGTTGCAAGCCAGGTCTCCAGCCAGATCCATGGCTGGAGGCAGGTGAAAGGCAACCATACATTGATGTCTCTCTCCCTCTCTGCCTCTCTCCCTACCCATCTCTCTAAAAATAATAAATAAAATTTTTTTTATTTTAATAAATAAATCAATAAATCTAGGACATGAAGAGGGGTAGGTTTTGGTGCCACTTCTGGTCACTGGACACAGCCTGTGCCAGCAGCACCTTCCACCCAAAGGGCAGTGACAACTCTCATTCTCCCTGATATCAGCCATTGGCACCAAGAGGAAGTGGTCCATGGTCCATAGCCCTTTTGGAATATCTTTAACTCCAACCACCAAAACATCAATCCCTTAAAAAAATTCTAACCCTGGCTGGTGGCACAGTGGATAATGTGCCAGCCTGCGAACCCAGAGGTCGCTGGTTCGATTCCCACCCAGGGCAGCATAACTAGGTTGCGAGCCAAGTCTCCAGCCAGGTCTGTAGCTGGAGGCATGTGAAAGTCAACCATACATTGATGTTTCTTTCCCTCTCTTTCTCTCTCCCTTCCCCTCTCTCTGAAAAATAATAGATAAAATCATTTTTTTTTTTTAACTCTGAAGACTGACATTTAGTGGCTCCCCCTTGCCCCATACAATCAAGTTGTCCTATGTGAAAATCCAAGTTCAAGGCTGGCTGACTAAAGACCAAGAAAACCAAGCAGCATTCCTAAGAAGGGGGCTGATCTCACATTTCTTTAACCACCTGGAGAACCTACTTATCCATGCCAGGCCTGGGGGCAGGGAGAGAGCTGAACAGAACCACGGGTTCTGTCCCTCTCAGTCAAGCAAGCAGGCGAACATGTGTCTTAACAGAGGAAGGAGCATCTGTTTGGCTGGGAGTGACCGGTGAAATTCCAGAGGTGACCTTGGAGCAGAACCTTCAATAATAAGCAGGAGATTTGCAGGTCAAGAGGGTGATAGGTGGAGGGGCTGGCATAAATGAAGGAGAGGCAGGAGAAGGGGATGGCCTGATGTGAGGACTTGGAGTCATGCATCTCCACCAGAGTGCAGCTTGTGTGGCAGGAGAGGAGAGACAGCCTTATATGTCAAATTGAGAAGTCTTTTCTTGGTTGAGAGTCATTGAAGATTCTAAGCTAAGTAAGTGACCTGAGCACATCCTTCCTTTAGAAGGGCTAGAGAGCGGAGATAGGAAGAGCAGTTGGGAAGTTGTTCAAATGAAGAAAGGGGACTGCCTGAACTAGGATATGGCCATGGAGACAGATGCATGATGAAATCACAGCTTAAATGAGGGTCAGTGCATGAGATAACATCTAACTAAAAATTCCTCTTGAAAATCTCTTTGAAAGGGGCCTCATGAAGAGAACAACAACCCAGCCAGTACCTCTTCAGAGCTAGAATCAATTCCTGTGCCTTTGGATGAGCACCAGGTGAAAACGGTTGGTCTTTAGAGCCCATGTGGCACACACAGGTCCTAGAATCATCATGCACAAGATGCTCACACTGGGAGAGGCTGAAGGGAACCAAGAAAGACAAAACTCACTTTCCCTTTCTCATCCCCTCTTATATCAGAGGGACACACAAAGGAGCAGAGGAGGGAATCCCCTGCATTATTACTATCTGCCAAGTGCTTTTTAAAAATTTTATCTATTTTTAAAAATTAATTTATTGTTGTTGTATTACATTTACCCCATTTTTCTCCCACTGCTCTCCCCTGCCCCACCCTCTCTATCCTCTCTTCCAGTCAATCCCACATGCTACCCATGTCCATGGGTCATTTATACTAGTTCCTTAACTAAACTGCTCTCCTTTGCCTCTTTCCTCCCTCCCTCTTCCCTTCTGCACACTGAGTCTATTCCTTGTTTCCATGCCTCTGGTTCTATTTTGCTTGTTTGTTCATTTGTCTCCTGTATTAGTTGAAATCATATGGCATTTGTCTTTCACTGACTGGTTTATTTCACTAAACACAATACTCTCCAGTTCTATCCACGTTGTCACAAAAGGTAGGAGCTCCTTCTTTCTTTCTATGTAGTATTCCGTTGTGTAAATGTACCAAAGTTTTTTGACCCATTCACCTACTGATGGGCACTTAGGCTATTTTCTATTTATTATTTATTTTTTTAGAGAGAGGAAGAGAGAGAAACATTAATTTGTTCTACTTCTTCTTCTTTTTTTTTTTGGTGGGGGAGGGGTCGGGTGACACATATGTTTATTACCTAGATAGTGCAGTGATGGTTTCATAGGTGTATACATATATCCAAACTCATCAAGCTGTACAACCTAAATATGTAGTTTCTGGCGTATCAAGTATACCTCAATGAAACTTTTAAAAGAATCTCCCTAATAAAAAATTTGAAGAAATTTAAGATGTTTTTTCTTTTAAGATTTTATTTATTATTTTCAGAGAGAGGGGAAGGGAGAGAGGCAGGCAGGAAAAGAGATATCAACGTATGGTTGTTTTTCACCTGCCTCCAGCCACGGACCTGGCTGGAAACTTGGCTTGCAACCTGGTTATGTGCCCTGGCTGGGGAATCGAACCAGCGACCTTTGGGTTTGCAGGCTGGCACCTTATCCACTGTGCCACCAGCCAGGGCTATTGTTCCACTTCTTTATGTGTTTACTGGTTGATTCATATGTGCCCTGACTGGGGATCGAACATGCAATATTGGTGTATAGGAACAATGCTCTAACCTGGCCAGGGCTATCTGCTGCGTGCTAATAATAGAATTCAAGAAAGTAGGTATGTGCCTAGTGAGATAGCACTGAGAGGTGAAGAGAAACAGCCTTTGTGAGAATTAAAGTGGTGGTTAAAAGGAGACCGCAGCAGATGAAGTAGGTGGTTTCAGGTTTTGAGAGTAAAGAGAGTGGGAGGTGGTAGTTTAATCTGGGGCTGTTTCCAAAAAGAATGCCTTTCCTTCCATGGCTTTATCACACAAGTCAGAGGAGACCAGCACCTATCTTTCCAAATAAACCAAACCTGACTAATATGATGCCAATTGGAAGTGATGAAAACCTGTGTCTCTACCGTCAAAGAAATCACACTAACACTCTTGACTGATAACATTAGTCAAGCAGCCCTATGACAGAAAACTGTCCAGTTGGTGGTCATTAGAGCATTTGAATTACTTATTCTTAGTTAAGCATTTCCCCTTGGAATGCTGCTCACAATTCATAGTTTAGTGCACTTTTGCTTCCAAAAGGGAAGAAAACTTTAATCAAGAGTTAATGCTGTCATATTAAGTTACTGTTTTGTCCTATCACAGCCCTGGGACTTGTGAGCGAGCGGACTGGGGACCGGGAATTCCCAGACTCTCTCCGAGGCCCTTCGGGTTGGTCCTTGGGAAATTCAACTCCTAAGGACCCGGGTTTTACTTTCCATACTCAGAATGCTTCCCACAGAGGATGCAGAGAACTCCCCAAAATGCATACTGGCCCTCTCAGTGAGGAACCTGGGAAGGGACTGGGTGGGAAGGTGAAGAGGGGATACCTGAGAGGCTCCAAGTACACACAGTTGTCAGGAAAACATACCTGGTCTTTTTCTTTCCAAGAGCACAGCTCTAGAGAGAACGAGCTAGAAAGGCAGAGGGATGCAAGTTAAACTTATGAGAAAACCTTGACTGCCTGCTTAGGCAAATACTAGGAATGACTATTTTCTTAGATAAAAATGAACTCTTCCGAAATAGGGCCCCACACCACTGCTTGCCAAGGCAAAAAGGCTCAGGCATTTGGTCCCACAAAGCTTTTGGAATTTTCCTGCACTTCCTAAGGAAGGAGATGGCAGTTCTGAGTTGCAGCCAGCAGACTCAGGAATTTTCCACACCTCTGGACTGTGCGCTGGCTGGCTGATGACACAGCAGACAGGGGCTCCCCAGTCCCTAGGGGGTGTGGTGTAAGGAGTCCTGTAAGATGGGAGAAGGGACTGGAAAACACACACTAGAATAACATGAAATAATTTCTAAACATTTTTATTTCAAATTTCTTTTCACCCCTCCCCAAAAAGACATGAGTCAGTACAGCAATCATAAAAAGGAGATACAAACACAAGGGTCAAATGTCTCCTGCACTGACACTTACAAAAAAACAGGAATTGTACATGGGGTTCCAAACAGGACCTGCAGCAGCTACTAATGTCCCTTTACAAGAGTCAAACATGCCTATTAATACAATATATACAGACACCCCATTCTGGAACTAATCTACAAGGGACATCCCAACACCCACCCCCCTCGCCCCAGAAAAATACCAAAACACACCCAAAGTGCATTTGTTTTGCTTATATCAAAACATCTTTCCCCACCCCACCCTCAGGCCCTCCCACCCTATTTAAGATTGGCCTGCAAGTCTATTTTAACCATTTAGTAATTTTTTATAGTTTATGAAAATAAATTATACAGTAACTATTTTAATAAATTAAGCACAAAAAGGGAGCAGAAAGGAGGAAAACTAAATGGGAAGATAAAAGCCAGGCCATGCTTTGGCTTGGAGGAAGGTGGTGGACTGGGGGCCCTGAAGGACAAAAATGGTTGCAGGGGATGTGGCTCCCCTCTGGTGAAGAACTGGCAACCACCAGAGCCCCAAATGACACCCCTCTTGAGTTTCTTAAAAACAACCAAAAAATGTACAGCAGTGGCTGTGCCACAGGCAGCACCAGTCTGAGCATTCCAATGCCTGGCTGGCCAGCAGAATGGTGCCTGGATTATGCCTATCCCTTGGAATCGGTTCTGGGCTTACGTGTGAGGGGCAGGTCCCTGTTCCAGGGAGCACCAGGGTAGTCAGACCAGCCTTCTTGCTCCACCAGAGCTGGATAGGGTGCTTAGGATACATTCTGAGCAGGGCTGTTCAATTTGTGATTATCCTGGGTTCTGGTCAGGAGTGTCCTAAGCTTTCCTTGCACTCTGTCACCAGGAGCAACTGCGATCGCAGTCCAGCTGCAACCAGATATTCATGTCTTCCCACCATGGCTGGCTGCCTTTTGCCTGTCCCTTGATGCCTCTTGGCATTGGGGGGAGGTGGGGAGCAGTTCCTGGTACCCTCTAAATGAGATGATATGGGTGTGAAGGCATGTCACAGACTCAGCATGCAGGACTGGCTTTCCGGGAGGTAGATGGGACTGGGAAGGGATGGGAGAAGGGGCAGAGAGGACAGGAAGGGAAACAGGAAAGAAACTGGACAGCACCTACAAGAAAGGTCAGTAAGGGATGAAAAGGACAAAGACAACATGGAATCTGCATGTAAAAAAAGATCTTTCCCTGGCAAATTGGAGTCACTATTTTAAATACAATTAATTATTATATTTTTCTAACTGCAGCACCTGAGTCCCCAGTGCCTCTGTTTCTGTGGTCCAACCCATCTCGCTCCTCCCGAGGCTTTGTTCTGCATCTCCTAGAGGCCTCCTGTCACTCTGCACTGAGCAAGAAGGCTCCACTGTCAAAACAGCATAGATCATGGAGACTGGCAGACCTGACTTTGCCTTCTTGAGTTTTGTGGCCCAATAACCCTATCGCGATCATGGGGTGGGGGAAGGGGTAGGTCACACTTTTATTTTTTTTATTTTTATTTTTTTAATAAAAAAGGTTTTACTCCCCAGGAGCAAATAAATCATTTTGAACTACTGATAAACACTGCTGCAGTGAAAAGAAAGATGGCTACATGTATGCAATAGCACAAATTCAGTGTAAGAACAGCTATGTTGACAATTAGAGATAAAAATCATTTATCCATTCCCCCTCTTCCCAGACACAACCAAGAGGATTCCCATAGGGAAAAATGTCTAACTCAAAACCTCCTCCCTTAGGGACAGGGGGCATGTCATTCTTTTAAAAGTGGAAAACAAATGGTAAGTATCCCCCATTGGATGCGCTAAACACCCCAACTGGTGGCAAGACTTCTGCAAATGAAGACACAAGCTCACAGATGCACATAACTTTCAACCTGCCCTCCAGCAACCATAGCGATCAATCCCAGTGCCCTGTACTCCAACCTTAGGGACCACAGCCAAGGAAGAGGCAGCAGGACAGGGACAGATGGAATCTATGGGGAAGGACAACCTGCTGTGCCCTGAGGGTTCCTAGCAGGCCACACTTTTCTTGGGGCTCTGGGATGAGGCCTGAATGTGCTGGTTCCCCAGGGCATCCAGCTCCATTCTAGTCTCTCACACCCAGATTTGGAACCACTAACCATCCTCCCTGTTCCCCAGTTCTTGGATGTGTACCATGGGGTGGGGGTTGGGGGTTGCAGTTATCTCAACATCATTTCCAACTTACAGAAGGGCCCTACATAATCAGCTAAGTAAGGAGGAGAAAAGGAGAGGATCGAGTATAAACCGGGTGGCAAGCTTCCTGGCGCGCCTGTGTTCATGGGAGGGTGACCACTGCAGTTCTTGGCTCGCATTCCAGTGAATCTATTCACTATAATGAGGTGCGGGTTGGTGGCCAGGTCAAGGTCATCACCAGTGGTCCCAAACTTCCAGCTGTCACCCATTTACCTAGTCCCTACAGCAAAGCTCCTAGCCTCCTTACTCCTGTGCTCCTACATAAGTTTCAAGTAATGGCAAATTGTAGCAGTAGTTGTCACTAGCTCAGTGGTTCACACCATCCTGAGGAAGGTTACAGCAGATCAACAGTAAACAAGGCAGGTTCACACAGGCAAGGACTGAAGGTACTAACAGCATCCACCCACAACTTGAAGAGTATCAACGGGGGGTGAGAACCTTTTCCAGTCTGTGAGTTTAAAGTACAACCCAAAAGCAGCAAGTACCCTATGTAGGCTGCAGTTCAATTAGTGCTGCAGAGAACTGGCAAAGGAGAAGGTGGGCCCGACCAGAGGAGGTGCAAGAAAAGGGCCGACCACAGGCCAGCTGCTCTTGCTCCATTTCCACTGTGACCAAGCTGGCACCTCTGCCGCACCTCTTCCCCTGCATCTCCAGAGGGCGCCTGTCTTCCCTTGCACAACTCTGTCTTGCAGCCCACTCTGCTGAGAAAGGCCTAGGTTACAGCCTGGGCTATGACGAAAGCAGACAGATCACAGACAGAGGTAACCACCACCTTTTCCAGGAAAAGAAAGGACGCCAGGGATGAGGTTGGGCCACCTCACTGGGTTTGGGTTATTACCTGAGTGTAGGACTCTTCCGAAGGAAACCTGGTGCCACAAGGGGTCCAGGGGTCCTGCCTCCAGACTGCACTGAGAGCAGTAAGGTCCTTGGCCATGGGCACAACCCAGCTGACTTTTGGCTCTGGATTCCACTTTACCACCATGAGCCCTCAGCATTCAGCTCTGCCCAATGACTAAGAAGTTTTGGTCTAGACCACTATACTGAAAATGGATTCTTAACTGCTTCTGCTCCAACTTGGGGATGTGCACTGTAGAGTCTACGCCATTCAGATTTTTGCTTCCAGGCTTTTGGCTCATGTGTTTCTCAATTCATTGCCTCGCCCTCACCTATAACCCAAAGCCCCACCACCTTAGAGCTTTCCTACACCATCTATCCTGGTCTTACCCACTCTGAATTTCTTTAGACAGCCCCTGATCCTCTGCTACACTGAGTCCACAGTATCCAGCCCAGAGCCAGGCAAACACACACCGAAAGTAATTTTTAAATTATAGGGTAGCAAAAATGTTAAAAAAAAAAAAAATCCCAGGTAGCTGCACATTAGCCACTCAAGGATCCCAATGGATTCCAGTCTTCGGGCTCTACAGTGGCGGGGGTGGGACTGGTGCCTTCTGTAAGATGGCAAGTTAGTCTATACCCTCAAGAGGCAAGAGTCACAGGTTAAGCCAATTTCTGAAATCAATGGTTGACAATAATACCATGGAGGCCAAAGACAGAAGAGGTAACTCCTGACAAATCAGAGGTGGGCTGTTTAATGTTTCACAGCTCATTTTTTGGACCACCTCTTTCGAGGCAAGTAACAATGCAAGCTTCCTCCCTCCTCAGCCCCAAGAGGAAGACCGGGCATTCCATGCAGGTAGTGAGCCAGATCAATGCTACCAGGTGAGGCAGCCCTATAAATTTAACAAGACACCAGGGCCTCACCCCAAACCATCAGGATACCACAAAACTGACTATTATTTATCTTATGAGATGAGGCAGATATAAACACAGGGGAAGCAACAGAGGCGGTCTCATGGCACATTTACTGCAAGAGTAAAGACCAAACAGCTCAATTTTCACATCTTAATTGCAAACCTTTCCCCAGAGTAACTAACTCTACAGAAAAGCAAACTCATAATCTATGATTTGACAATGGCCTGCTTCTGAAAAATTAAAGACCACTGAACAGCACTGGAGTTCTTCTCCCTCCTCCTCACTTCCATCTGGAAGACCAGCAATGGAAACCAGCATCTGACACAATTCCAGCAAAAGGAGGGCAAATAGGATCTGACCCAGGAAAATGTCTGGGTTGACAGAAAGAATCCAGGAAAACTAAGAAGCCCTTGCTACCTGCCATTCTGGAAGGGAGATGGCAGGATAAACCGAAAATCACGAGATGTAATACTCTCCTCCTCTCTGATCTCAGGATATCACTTTAAGGCTGAGCTACTGGAGAAGTGCACAACTACAGCAGCTTCTTTCACACCTTCCCCCACATTCCCTCTCACTAAGCTGACAGATACATGGAGGTAGGTAAGACTGATCCTAAATCATGGGTATGGTTTTTGATTGAGAATCCGGAGATATGCTCCATTAACTTTAGCAGCCCATGGCTGGAGCTCTACTGCTCAGGTGATGACAAAAACTACTGACTTGACAACTGAGGGAAGCAATAGGAATGACTGGGGAAGCAAGAGGAATGATGTTACTATGACCAGAATGAAATGTATAGTTACCATGGGTAACAGGTTGAGGGTGGAAAAGGGCTAACTTGAGGTCACAGAGCTTAAAAATTAAATAAATCCAGCTTCTATGAGAGGTGATTTTGAAATCATATTCCTAAATCTTAAAAAGAAAGGATGCAAGGAGTCACTACCTCCCTTACCGGAGGCCATCTGCCAGCTTTTGTCCAATAATGTCTGAGGCCACCCACCTCCTTTCCTTCCTGTTCCTACTGCAGCTACCCATGCTTAAAAAGAAACAGATTCTCATCCTTCAGAAACTCCTAACCTAATCTGCATTTATGACTTCTTCTCATCCCTTCTTCAAGGTCAATGGTGAAACTTGTACTCTTCCTTTGGCACCAGCTGCTGGACTGGCACAGCACTCGCAATCCCCACCCCCCACCCCAGACCCCTACCCCTCCTTTGGACCTGCTCACACTTTGCACCACTTCCAATCCAATGGTGCAAACCTCAGCTGCCTTTATGAGTTTTTCATACCGAGAAATGTAAATATCCAAAACAAAACTTATGAAAAAGGAATAGTGTTGAGATTTCTTCCAGTTTTCCAGGAGCTCATCCAATTCCAGGATAGCAGAGGCACTGGATGGGGAAGGTGGAGCCCCGGCTCAGAGAGAATGGTTGTGTGCTTCTTCCAAGCCCCAAGGTGGCAAGGGGAACCAAAGTCTTTGCGCAGAGGATCCCAACCCTTCCTATTTCCTCTTGTTTTTTTCTCACTTCTTTTCATGGTACTTTCATTTGGTTCTTTAAAACTGGAGCTTAGCAACCAAATGCCTAAGGGAAAGAAAATTAGAGTGGTTCAACAGAGTGGAACTGAAACAGGGTGAAAGAACAGCCTAGCCTCTAGACTGTTAACTCAAAAGAAAATGAGTCTGGCTGCCCAAACATTTCCACAAACACTGTAACAACAGCCTTTGTCAGGAGGCCTGAGCAGACTACAACCCGGAAATCAAAAAAGGATCTAAAATATCTACCCTATGACATTGCATAACTTGCCTTTGCATTTCCCTTATTCCTTAATTTTCCACCTATGCCCCACCACTTCTCCCCAAGGCTCACCTGATTTAGGAATTGAAAAAGGAGCTGAGTCCTAGCTGGTGTGGCTCAGTGGATTGAGCCCCCGCCTGTGAACCAAAGGATGACTGATTCAATTCCCAGTCAGGGCACATGCCTGGGTTGCAGGCCAGGTCCCCAGTTGGGGGCATGTGGGAAGCAACCACACATTGGTATTTCTCTCCCTCTCTCTTTCCCTCCCTTTCTTCTCTCTTAAAAAAAAAAAAAAAGGCAGGATGAGGGGGAGCTGAGCCCTTGGAGAATGTGGCTAGAAATAGCTGTAGGTCTTTGTAGCTTCTGGCTACTGAAGAGGGTTGATACATAACCAAAGGCCAGGGCAGCTTCCACCTCTGGTTGAAGCTGTTATAATCCAAACACCCGGGCATGAAATTCCCTAGTTAGGGGACCAAGTGGTCTACTCAGAACTCCCAAATTAAAATCAGTTTAACCAATAAGAAGTTGTAAGGGCCAAACTTTACCCCTTAAATACTTTTCTCTTGAGAAGCGTTACTTCCCTCTTTCCACCTGGTCCTAGGGTCTAAATCAAGAACAAGTACATGATGCTCTTTCTTTGACATAGGCAACAAGGCCAGGGTCATGGTAAGAGACCTTGGATGAGTTCAGTTTAATCCTTTGCCAACACATGGCTAACCCTGGCTGATACCTGATCATATCATGCTCCTTCCCACCTCAGGGCCTTTATACTTATAGTATCCTTTACCCAGAATGCTCTGCTCCCAGATCCTTTCATGGTTGACTCCTGGATAGTCGGTCAGCTGAAATGTCACCCCCTCATCATAGGAGCCTTCCATGATCATCCAAACTTGAGTAGTATCCCACCACTAATCACTAAACTTCACCTAAGTTTTACATTCCTCATAACATGTACAGACAACTGAAATTAACTTATTCATTTATTTACATGTTTGCTGTCTCTCTCTCCCTATGAGAACTGCAGCTCAGTGAGAACAGGACCTTTGACTACCTTGCTCAGCACTTTATTCCCTATTCACACTGGATGCTTTATACACACACACACACACACACACACACACACACACACACACATATATACTGAATTAACTTTAAAAATGAGGAACTCAGCAATTTCTATGGAAAACCCATTGCATTTTTGGACCTATTAAAAAAGGTTCTTCTAAAGTTGGGCTGAAATCTAATCCTTATAACTTGCATCCATGTGTCCCACCCACTGGAACCATACCGAATATATATATATATATATATATATATATATATATATATATATATATATATATGATTTTGTTTATTATTTCCAGAGAGAGGGGAAGGGAGAAAGGCAGAGAGGAACATCAATGTATGGTTGTCTTTCACCTGCCTCCAGCTACAGACCTGGCTGAAGATCTAGGGCTCGCAACCTGGTTATATGCCCTGGTTGGGAGTCAAACCAGCCACCTTTGGGATTGTAGGCCGGCGCCTTTCCACTGAGCCACCAGCCAGGGACATTTAATACTCTTAGAAAAATCCATCAAATACTCCTTTGAGCTATCAAGTCCCTCTCATCCTAAGATTTCTGTGCCCATGTTAATCATTTATTCCCCACACGATGAAGACTAGAACCCTCCACCATCCTGAACTTGTCTGAGTCATCCCCGCCCACAGAGTGCAGCACCCACAGAAGCAGCGCTCTAACCAAAGGGTCCTAATTACTCCTCAAGGGTGTGATCCAGCAGGGGGGCCTCCTCAGTTCTCTTCTTCCTTCCCACAAATCTCAACAACAAAGTCACCAGGCAGAGAAACACTATTAAACATACAGGCATTTAAATGTTTTAGGAAACATTTCTGAGGGCATACAATTTGCATATAATTGAAGATATGATAATATGCTGTACGTCCAATCTGGAATCCTTTAAGTTAAAACTCCGTAGCCTTCCAGAGGAGTGAATCATTTACTGATCTCTCTTCTTCATTCCTTCTCCCTTAGCAAATCCTTATTAGCTCACTCCCCTCCTGTTTTTCTCCCAATAACACAGGATCAGAGACTTCCAGGGTCAAGGGGAGACACATAGCTGAGTTCACCTTAGCCACACTTCAAGAAAACCCATGGGACGTATACACCAATTGTCACTCTCCAGTTATGGAGAAAACAGAGGGTAAAGAGATTAAAGCCCTCTTTTCACTCTAAGGTTTTTTTTTTTGTTTTTTACCTTTTGTTTTTTTAGGGATTGGGACTAGGGAACAGAAGTTAGAAGAGAAGTATTCAGTGCCTAAAAAAGAAACTCCACACTAAGAAAGGATGGGGGTGGGTGTCACTGCATCCCCTTGCTAGAATGTGACATCTTGCATGTAAACCCACACCACCAAAATCACTACTCTGTGGCAATTCTGTTCCTTCTTCACCTCTACCTTTCAATGGTCACATTAATGAAATTCAAAAAACTAACTGGAATCCATCTGCACAAACCGGTGTTCCACAGTATTTTATGGAAAAATAAATAACAGAACTCAGTGTAGCAATGGGAGAAAAGTCTCTTAGATAAACTAACTCCTTATTTACTTTAGAGTGGCCCAGAGTGGTCTGCTTCTCCTCAACCCCCATTCTATGCCATGGGGCCCAGTGGAGCTCCCCAGGAATTGCATGCCTACTTCAATTAAAGACATGTCTGTGTTTCCTTTGGTGAAGTTTCCTTCCACTTTGGTTTCCAGCTTTGCATGTCATTTGTGCAGTATCAGGTGATGAGAAGGATGAGAAAAGGCTGCACACTTAGCTAGCTATATGTGTGTCCTCTTCCTTCATATTCAATGGTTAGCCTGCACATTTCTTGGCAAATATTCTTTAAGCCTCCCTTGACTATCTGCTCTTCTCCAAATGGGGTGCCCCTTGGGGACTCCATTATCAGATGTGGTAACTCTATGGATAAGATGCTTGGATCAGGGCATATAACATGAGATGGTGGGGGTAGGGGGAAAAGGCCTAATGCATGATGACAACTGCCCAAGGAGAGGTGTGGCTGGACAGAGAGGCAGAAAGCTCATACCCTTGGTGGTGACCAGCAGGGGCCCCTCGCTACGTGGATGGTTCCACCTCTTGCTTCTGTTTGGAAATGAGCTGCGCTTCCTTTAGAGACAGGTATACCTCTTCCTGAGGGTCATAGTAGTAGAATTTTCGAATATAAGAGATCAAAGGTCTGTAAAAAATACAAGAGGGATACACACTGAGTGTCATTTACATAGATTATAAAAGAAAGACCACTTCTGTTCAACTCTTCCTTCTTCTCAACCCCATTACGGTTGAAACTACATCAAAGACTGTTACCCTAACAAAATTCTCATTTTCTCATTTATGATAGTCTGTCTCCTCCCTGCCACCCTTCAGAGAGGCTGCAGAAGGGAGTTTGACACACACATACACCTTCTCTTCAGGCTGCAATGTGACAGTTCTAGAGTTAGGTGCCGAGACACAGAAGTGAGAGGAGGATGCCTGTGAATACTGCCAGGCTCTGCCTGTACAAATTGGCTTGCAAGCCTCACTAACTAACCATTCTTCCTGTCCCAGCCTTAAAGACTGCATCATACTTAGGCAGTGGGAGATCCGGGATGTGATCTATCCGGACGAGCTGTCGGATTCGGAATCTGCAAAGATGCTGGAGTGATTTGACATTGCTGAATCGGGACACTGGATAGAGCAGCTGGACTGGAGTTGGTGGCAGTCCTTCAAGAATGAAAACCAAGAGAAACATTCAGAGGAAACAACATAGCTAACTATAATTTCCCTTATGAAGAGAGTCCAGGGAAAGGAAATGGGCTTTTTTCTTTTTTTTTTAATATTTTATTTATTATTTTATAGAGGGGAAAGGGAGAGATGTAGAGAGGGAGAGAGACATCAATGTATGGTTGCCTCTCACCTGCCTCCAGCCACGGACCTGGCTGGAGACCTGGCCTGCAACCTGGTTATGTGCCCTGACTGGGAATCGAACCAGCGACCCTTGGGTTCGCAGGCCAGCGCCTTATCCACTGTGCCATTAGCCAGGGTAACTTCTTTATAGTTCATCTATGTGTCCTGTGCAAAAGCTTCTTGCCACAAAGGACTGCTGATTCCATTCTTCCCAGCCAAGGGCCACCCTAGCATCACTTTTTTTTACCCCTAAAGATTTCATTTATTTATTTTTATTTTTAATTTTTTTAAAGATTCTATTATTTTTAGAGAGAGGGGAAGGGAGAGAGCCAAAGAGGGAGAGAGACATCCATGTATGGTTGCCGTTTTCACTTGCCTCTGGCTAAGGAGCTGGCTGGAGACCTGGCTTGCAACCTGGTTATGTGCCCTAGCTAGGAAATCGAATCAGCAACATTTGGGTTCACAGGCTGGCGCCTTATCCCCTGTGCCACCAGCCAGGGCCTATTTTTTTTTTTTTTTTTTTTTTTAAAGATTTTATTTCATTATTTTTAGAAAGGGGAAGGGAGAGAGGCAGAGAGGGAGAGAGACATCCATGTATGGTTGCTTTTCACTTGCCTCCAGCCACAGATCTGACTGGAGACCTGGTTTGCAACCCGGTTATGTGCCCTGGCTGGGGAATCGAACCTACGACCTTCGGGTTCGCAGGTCGGCACCTTTATTCACTGTGCTACCAGCCAGGGCTCAGGGCCTATTTATTTATTTTTAGAAAGGGGATGGAAGGGAGAAAAAGAGGGAGAGAAACATCAATGGGCTGCCTCCTTCCCACGTACCCCACTGCCGACTGGGGACCTGGCCTACATACAACCTAGACTTGTGCCCTGACCAGGAATGGAACTCACATTGTTGTCAGTTTGTGGGTTCAACCCACTGAGCCAAACCAGTCAGGGCCTAGCATTGCTCTTTAACAGCTGAGAATCTTACTATTCAGAACAGTTCAAAGAAAATTGCCAAGCAGCCAATCCCAGGCCTGAGGCTCTCAGGGAAGGGTAAAAATAGAAAGCATCCCTGCTGGGAATAGGGGTACTTGTTCAAAACGTGTGGCAGTATCCTGAAGGTGAGGACTTAAAAAGGCTATTCAGAGGGGTTCCCACAAAATTCCAGATGAGAGGCTGGTAAGCAGAAGACAATAGCTAGGATCAAAGTTTATAAGCCTATTACTCCATTTACTTCAAATCAGGACAATCAGGTTTAGCCACTTCTTATTTCTCACCCCCAACCACCCTTCTTGCTTCTGAAATTTGAGGCTGGGTACAGGAACAGAGGGAAGGATGATGCTATTAAAAGCAACGTAACTACAGTAGCTTGGGAAGCTAGAATTGGTACTACACAGTGCACAAGTGCCTGCTGACTGATGCCAGCCAGGCCCAAAGAGAGCTCCACACCCGTATGTTTCATCAATATCAGAAGGCTCTGTGTTGGAAAATTCCAACCCCCAAAGAATGGCAGTGACACTGAATCAGGTTCAAAGGAACAAAGAATATCCTGGTTTCAATAAACAAAGGGGCTATGGAAAGTAAGTAAGCAAACCACTCTCAGAAAGAATCTAAATTACAAAATCTTTGAAAAAAATTTTTTCTCGGACATTGTCCCACCAAGAGAAATTCTGTAGACATAATTTGTTGAAAAATAAAATATCTACTATTTTCAAAATTTAATTTCAAAGTATTAAAATTCTGTTTTAAGGCATGAGAAGAAAAAATTAGTTTGCAGGCCCTGTCTAGTAGCACAGTGGATAAGGCGCCAGCCTGCAAACCCAAAGGTCCCTGGTTTGATCCCCAGCCAGGGCACATAACCAGGTTGCAAGCCAGGTCTCCAGCCAGGTCCGAGGCTGGAGGCAGAAGAAAGGCAACCATACATTGATGTCTCTCTCTCTCTCTCTCTCTCTCTCTCTCTGCCTCTATCCCTTCCCCTCCCTCTAAAAATAATAAATAATCTTAAAAAAAAAAAAAGGTATTTTATCTTCAAGCCCTTCATATATGGTAAGACTTTCCCAACTAAGGACACATCACTTATCTGTTAATCCAATCACACTCTCTTTTTGAGGATGCTGCCTGGTGTCAAGGGCTTAGTTTATGAGTATGAAATGGACCAGAACAAGATGTAATCAGTGACTTCAAATTTGTTAACCCATATTCCAATACTACAATAACAAGGGGTAAGGGAACAAGGTTCAAGTGCCATCGTTTTTACTAAGGGTCCCTTCCCCAGATGCTAATTACTCTATTTATTCTAATTAATTCCTTCTGATCCTTATTAGCCACCATCCAGAACTTTCATAATAGGCCTAGCTTTACTCCTAGTGCTGCAACAAACTGTATCTCAGTTTCTCAAGTTTTTTAAAAAAGAGACTGTAGCCCTGGCTGGTATGGCTTAGTGGGTTGAGCACCACTGCCTGAGAACCAAAGGGCTGCTGGTTTGATTCTCAGTCAGGGCACATGCCTGGGTTGCAGGCCAGGTCCCCAGTTGGGAGCACTTGAGAGTCAACCACACACTGATGTTTCTCTCCCTCTCTCTTCCCCTCTCTCTAAAAAATTAATAAATAAAATCTAAAAGAGAGAGAGAGAGAAAGACTGTAATATACTTTCAAAGGAGTTTGTAAGGGTTAGGATGAAATAATACCTGACCCCTTGGTGGGCATTCAGTTATCCTCATCCCAGTCTGAGCAGTCTCCTTTGCAAATCTCCTAAGTTAAAATCCCAGGATGACAGAGCTCAACCTAAATACTATGACTACCTTTCCTCACACCAATTCTTGCCTCTACTAAGTTAACCTCATGGGAATGCCTAGACCTTTATGACAAATGAAGGAGGGCAGCAAACAATGGTAAAGGCAAACAGTGGCTTTGCCTTCTTTGTCCCATTCTTTCAAAGAGAGGTCACTTAAGGTCTAGGGGGCAAATATTAACCGCCCTGTCTTCTCAACTGGATTACACTTTTTTTTTTTTAAAGACTATTATTTTTAGAGTGAGGGTAAGGGAGAGAGGCAGAGAAGGAGAGACACCAATGTATGGTTGCCCTTCACCTGTCTCCAGCTACAGAGCTGGCTGGAGACCTGGCTTGCAACCTGGTTATGTGTCCTGGCTGGGAATTGAACCAGTGACCTTTGGATTCGCAGGCTGGCACCCCAACCACTGTACCACCAGTCAGGGTGGATTACACTTTTAAGTACAAATAGATATCCTACTTGAAGCATTCATCATAGAAAGACACCATCCACTAACAAACACAATTCTTTATGTGGTATCCATGAATCCTAGCATTTCCATTTGTTTACTGCTACTTCTTCCCATAACAGAGCAGTGGTAAATAAAACATAGGATTCAGTCAGTTGGGCCTGGGTCTGAATCCTAGCTTCAGCATTGACCAGCTAAGTGACCTTCAGAGTAACTTCACTTTTGAATCTCAGCTTTAGTTTACTTACGGGCAATATGAAAATACTCTTATCTATAAGTAAAAGACCAAACTATTAGCTAAAGAACTTAGAGAGATGTAAATAAAGAATCTGACAAAGTACCTGGCATATGGTAGCCACTCAATAAATATTAGCAATTATTACAATCTCTAGTCATTAACAATGTTAAGAATCTTAGGGCCCTGGCTGGTGGCAGGCACTGGCCTGCAAATCCAAAGATCATTGGTTCAATTCCCAGTCAGGGCACACATAACCAGCCAGATCTGTAGCTGGAGGTAGGTGAAAGGTAACCATACATTGATGCCTCTCTCCCTCTCTGCCTCTCTCCCATCCTCTCTCTCTAAAAATAATAAATAAAATCTTTAAAAAAAAATCTCAGTTAAAATTTCTGCAGACAGGGCACATTTGTGGAATGAAATGAGCTATATGTGAGGAGTCCAAGATTCCATGAATCAATACTCTACAAGCAGATAAATGCTGCAGACTCCAGGATCCTCTGAGAGGATTTCCCTGGCTCACCCAGATTGTATTAGCTTGCCCTTATTGATCACTGCCAAGCCTTATTTTGAGTTTAACCTGTGCTATCTATTACCTTTTATCTTCCTACTTTCCTACCTTTGTTTCCTCTTTGAGGCTATAGCTTTCTGAAGGTAGAAATGTGGCTTTTTTTTAATACTGAGATACAAAATAAATGTTTGTTAAATAAATGCCCTCTCAAAGCTACGAACTTTAAAAATTGCTACGAAGAGACCGGTGGCTCAGTGAATAGGCTCTGGCCTGCGAACCCAAAGGTCTCTGGTTCAATTCCCCAGCCAGGGCACATAACCAGGTTGCAAGCCAGGTCTCCAGCCAGGTCCGTAGCTGGAGGCAGGTGAAAGGCAACCAAACATTGATGCTTCTCTCCCTTTCTTCCTCCATCCCTGCCCTTCTCTCTAAAAATAATGAATAAAATCTTTAAAAAAAGTAATTCTAACTTGTCCTTCTAACCAAGTCAACTACATCAGACCCAACTGTGTTGACAGTGCTGAGCAAATACTAAACAAAGTGAGAATTAATACAGTTCGCACCCTGTCATGCCTTATTTAAGTCACCAAGATTATAAAACACATTCCTATAACCTGGCTCAATCCTGTTACTGATGTTCTGCCTGAGGCTCCCTGCAACTTCTCTTTAGAGCAATTTCTTGGCATCCTGTTTAAAAATGTTAATTTGACTCAATGGGAAAGCATGATGTTCTCATTTTAAGTTCTGTTTGTATCTTACAAATGCCTCAGTTTAAAGTGCTTTTTATTTTACTTATCCCAATACTTTAAAGCCAATTCCTCCTAACTACCCCAATCCCCTCTTCTATAGTTATTATACAGACACCTCCCTACTTAGTGGGCAGGAAGACTATATAACCACACCAGCCAAGATGGGAACTGCTCAGTGCTCCCAAATGGTGAAACACTTTTGTAATCAACACTGGGAGGGATACAATTTACTCTTTAACCAAAGTTTACTAAGATAGCAGACTGCCAATGCATTCAGCTTCCTTGACCCTTACCATCAACTTTCTAGTAAATATTCTTTTCACTTTCCCCGGTCCTGAGGAAATGACCTAAGGGCTCTCACCTCTGTTTCACATGTAAGTGCAAGACACCTGGATCAGGGACAGGGAGATATCACTGGGTTGAAAATATTCACATGATGCCTGGATGTCAAAGGAATGATCAGTTTTCTCATTCATGTGGTCAGAGAGGCAAAGATTCTTCTCAATATGTTGAGGGATTACCGTACAAGGGTAGGGGATTAACCACTGGACTCTAGGAAGAGTGGCTGCTATAAAGAGCCAATTTGATAAAAAGCTTTAAGTAAGTGTGGCCTTTTTTTTTTTTTTTTTGGACGGGGGGTGCATTTTGATACTATACCGGACCATATGCAAGTGAATTAAATAATTTTATAATACCTACAGCCTTACCTGGAACCCTGGATCTCAAGAAATAGAGAAACTTTCCATTCTTGGAATGCATGATGGCTCTCTTAATGAATTCCACCACTGACTGACAGCGATCCTCAAACTTGGGATGACACCACAGGCTGAAGGTTCCTGTCACGGAAAATTAGGAAAAGATAAATAGTGCCTTTAATAAGACATAAATTATATGTTACAAGGCTTTTGTTAAAGTAAATAATAAATTCAAGTCAGAAAAAAAGATATAAAAACAGTTTATTAACGCTAATTTCTCTTAGCGTTATCTCCTTAGGCAAGGAAAATACAACAAAACAAACACACGGGACTACCTCAAACTAAAATGTTTTGGCACAGCAAAGGAACCATCAACAAAACAAAAAGACAACCTATTGAATGGGAGAAGATATCCACCAAATAATACATCCAATAAGGGATTAATATCCAAAATTGTCACAGAACTCACATACCTCAAAAACACCCCCAAACAATCCAATTAAAAAGGGGCAGAGGACCTGAAGAACCAATTCTTCATAAAGGACATATAGATGGCCAATAGACATATAAAAATTTGCTTAACGTAACTAATCATCAGAGAAATGCAAATTAAAACCACAATGAAGTGGCCCTGGCTGGTGGCACAGTGGATAAGGCGCCAGCCTGAGAACCCAAAGGTTGATGGTTTGCTTCTCAGCCAGGGCACATAACCAGGTTGCAAGCCAGGTCTTCAGCCAGATCAGTAGCTGGAGGCAGGAGAAAGGCAACCATACATCGATGTCTCTCTCCCTCTCTCCCTCTCTGCCTCTCTCCCTTCCCCTCTTTCTAAATATAATAAATAAAATCTTAAAAAAAAAAAAAAAAGACACATTGAAGTAACACCTCACACTTGTAAGAATGGCTATTACTAATAAATCCACAAATAACAAGTATGGCAAAGATGTGGAGAAAAGGGAACCCTTATGCATTGCTGGTGGAAATACCAATTGTGCAGCTGCTATGGAAAACAGCATGGAGGTTCTTTAAAAACTTAAAAATAGAATTACCTAATGATGCAGCAATTCCACTTCTGGCGATATATACCCAAAACCAAAAACACTAATCCAAGAGACTATATGCACCCTTATGTTCACTGCAGTGTTATTTATAATAGTTAAGATACAGAGGCAACCCAAGTGTCCACCAACAGGCAAGTGGATGAAAAAGTTGTACATACACACAATAGAAATGTTACTCAGCTATAAAATGGAATGAAACTTTACCATTGCAACAGCATAGACGGATCAAGAGGATACACCAAGTGAAATAAATCCAAGAAAGACAAATACGATATGATTTCACTTACATGTGGAATCTAAAGAAAACAAAAAAACAAAGCAGAAACATAATCATAGAGACAGAAAACAGACTGATGGTTGCCATTGAGAAGGGAAATCAGGAAGCTAGATGCAAAAGGTAAAGGGATTAAGAAGCACAAACTGGTAGTTAATAAAAGAGTTGCAGAGATGTAAAATACAGGACAGGGACTATAGTAAAAAATATTGTAATACTATGTATGGTGTTGGGTAGGTACTAGACTTTTCAGGGGAATCACTTTGTAAGTTATATAAATGTGTGGTCAATATACTATACACCTGAAACTAATATTGAGTGTCAACTAGTTGAAAACTTTTTTTAAAAAGACTGCCATAGCAAAAGTGAGTTTAAATGAAATTCCCCTCAAGGAGATCTAAGTCTTCAAGTATTCATGGGAGAGTTGAAGAAAGACAAGAAAAGTAGTTTTGTAGGTTTTACCCATTCATGTATATATTGAACACAAAAAAATTCTAAGTCTTTTCTTTAACTTCTAAAATTCTACACCCCAACATGTTACAAAGATCACACTCCAAACTTCAGAATCCCAAAGGTAAAAGGGAACCTGAACTCCCATGACTTTAAAAAAAAAAACAAACAAAAAAAAAACTAAAGTTCTTAATTCAAAAGAATCACCCACAAAGGGGATACTAAATCACTCAAGAGAACTGCAGATCTGAGTCTCTCTAGCTACTCTTACAGTACCACTTAAAAAAACAAAGACAAATGATCCATTGCAAACTGGCAACTGAAAGGCCCGCAAGGCTTCTGTTAAAAATTCCATTTACTCAAGGAAGAAAAGTCCCTTTGAACAAAAAGTAACTGGAGAACCACTTGAAAGCTCTCTCTCACTCCTGGCATCTCACCTATCAGGAACCTAGGGGTCAAGTATTTATTCATCATTCCCATTGCCTAGTCATTTATCATTTTAATAGGTTTATAAAAATACTTCACTCTAAAATGCTTTGTTTTCCATTTTTTGTTTGTTTGATCTTTGTTTTTAGGAACAGCAGGAAAATAGGCAGCAGTTTACTCTGTACTTATCTAACTAATTTTCAAGTCTTTGGACTAAAGTTTTTCCCTTCACAAATCTCAAAGGCAAAGGTTGGGGTCAAAGCTATACTTACCTTAACAGCTACTTCCTGTCTCACAAGTGAGGCAGACCAAATAAATCCAGAACATGGTTGAGAGCAAGACATGATGGTGCCTCAGCAGAGCATGAAAGAGATTCATTCGAGATAAACGTCTAATACAGTACATTTAAGTGATCACATGTAAGGAGAGTATAAAGGATGGAAGAGGTAAATCCCCAAAACTTCCCAAAGTTCTCTACGCTTTTAAAATGTATAGCATATGCAGGTATTTCAAAAAATGCTATATTATCCAACCCTATCACCAATGACCATCACAAGTTTCTGGCCCAAGCCAAGTACTGGATGCCCTGCTGCAAAGTCAACCTAGAAAGCAGGGTTTAAGAAGCTGTCTCCTGGTGGCACAGTGGATAAGGCACTGGCCCGTGAACCCAAAGGTCGCTGGTTTGATTCCCAGCAAGGAAAACATAACCAGTTTGCAAGCCAGGTCTCCAGCCAGGAGGCAGGTGAAAGGCAACCATACATTGATGCCTCTCTCCTTCTCTCCCTTCCCCTCTCTCTGAAAAATAATAAAATCAAATCCTAAAAAAAGAAGAAGAAGAAGAAGAAGAAGAAGAAGCTGTCTCCTAGACAGGATGACAACATTAAAGCACACAACCACAAAGGAGAAGGTACCACCAACCACCTGGGAGGCAGGCAGATAGTCTAAAGCATGTTGATTCTACAAATTCTGAATTCTAATGACTATTTCCTAACAGACTACAACAGACTACAAAGCTGACCAAGAGAGGAATTATCATCATCATCCTGACAGGCAGAAACGCTGGTGTGATTATCAAGCAAAGAAATTCAGAACAGAACAGTCCAGGATCGCACTAAATTCTCCTCTTCGTAGATATGATTTAATAGACAGTATTTCTAACTACTAATTATGAACAACGCTTGGGAAAATTTGTCTAGATTATTTCTTCCTTCTACAAAGAGAGTTTTACTGGCTTTGTTCTGTTCTTCAACAGTCTTCCTCAGGCCCTTATTTAGGAAATAAGATGCTGAGAATAACTTGCAAGTTACCCTTACTCTCTCCCCTACCCATGCCAATTTTTCTCCTAATGACTGAAACCAGTGCCCGTATTAGCATTCAATTGAGTCTATGAGATTTCTCCCTGTTCTCAATTCCATTTCCATGAATTCACCCCATGAAAAAGTCAAATAGCAAAGGTAGAGAAAGACTTCCTTTCAACACCAGCACCTCTTACCTCTGTAGTGTTCCATTCTAGTGTGGTGGGTGATACCCTGTGATCGGAAACTGAGGCTCAGGATATAACGAGGATCAGAGCTATCCCGTACCAGGAAAGAACCATCTGGCTTCCCTTTCAGCTTCATCTCTGCATCTTCCCAATTCATTGGTCCCCAGTACCAACCACACTATCAAAGATAAAAAGTGTGGATGTAATACAACAATAAAATTTAAAAAAAAAAAGATAAAAAGTGGTCAAGTGATTAACAGAACAGAGAAATGTCAAAGTGTTCAACACAATCTATCTTACCACAGGAGATCCCCCCACTTCCAAAACATTTTAGTAGGGAAAAGCTGTAAGAGTGTCTTACCCACTAGCAATAAATATCAGGTTCATTATACTTTTAGCCCTGCAAAGTAACAGAAGAATAAGTCTATAATTCCATTACCAAGGCCCTACAAAGAGAGGAGGGACCTAGGTCAATTAATCTGCCACAACTAGCTTAGACTATGTAAACATTTCCCTACAGCCTTCCCTTATCACATTCAATTTTTTCCCCGACAAGATTCAATTTTACAACATCATTTATGGAACTGATAGCAGTGTCTTGTCATTCTAGAGACAAGGAAACTGTTCTTCCTCTAAAAGTAATAAAAGGGACTCCGGGTATGGAATTAGGGAGTGGGAGAGAAGGTGAGCCTCCACTGCTCAGGTGCCACCTACCTTCTCTAGTTCTCGAAGGCTGGCTGCAAAGCTGCTTGAGTCAGGCCGATAGAGGGGACACTGGAGGTGTTGGGGGGGCTGGCTGTGCAGGGATTCAGCTGCTCGGATGGGAGCTATCCGGGGAAACGCATCTGCAGAGCAAGAAAGTGGTGGTCACTGGTTTACCCTCAACACTCCCAACCATCCCACCGAAAGAGAGATGCTAACTGAAGAGGGGCAAGGCAATAGAAGCTAAGCTGGAAAGGGTGAAGCCAAAGCAGTGGGGAAAAGCTGGATGGGCTGAAACAAAAAGCTATGTGGGCTGTGTAAGCTGTGAAGGATGGGTGGGGGCACTGAACCCCAGGAGGGGTGGGGAGCTGCTCACTAACCTGACTAAGGTGACTACTTCAGGGCCTTCACCAGCCTAGAGCGATTCCAACTTCTCCCACCTCGAGGTGAAGTGCCGGTAAAGCAGCCTTGGAAATAGTGACTCGCTTACTTGCCCAGGAAGTGTAACGATTTTGCCAGGCAAGTAGAAAAGAATGCTGATTTCATTCATTTTATTCCTTGGGTACTGGAGGCTGGCAAAGCAGGTATGGGCTACTAAATGCTTGGTACTTATTTACAAGGCTGCAGTCAGTACTAAATGTTTAGAAAAACCACAGAACTTTGAAAACCAGCAACATATTAAACCTCCTCACTATCCTGAAATTAAGGCAGTTTCCTCAATGATGGCCACCCAAGGATTTAAAGTCTCAGCAGCACAAAGATGAAAAAATTCAATAGTCCTTTATTTCCAACAAAAATCAGATTCAACTCCATGAATAAAACAGATTAGAAAAATCAGTTCTTGGCCTCATTTCCAAAGAGTTCTGGTCTAGCCAAGGGGATAAAATTCAAGCTTTTTCCTAAGTTCTGTTATTTCCATAAATAGATTTCTCCCATCCTTCAAGTTTATTACTTCGTACTCCCCAACTCTTGCAAGTCTTGCCTCTAAGCTAAGCTAACCTGGGGCATGGGGTGGAGGAGGCGGAGGTAGGGGGAAAGACTGCAGGGAAGACCCCATCGGAGCCACAAGGACAGATGTAGGCAGCGTCCCACTGATATCATCTAGAAGAAAGAACAAAAGCAAGAAGTTCAGAAATGAGCACAGAATGAGCAAGGTGAAGCAGAGGAGAGGGAGAAGGATCATCATCAGGCTGCCCTCTGGGGCAGGTAGGCCTGACCTTCACCCTGTCATTTTCCACAGAGGTCAACAATCATCTTAATCTGCTTTCCTCTGCTTGAAAGCAGGAAAGTAAGGATATTCCTAAAGCAGCTCACTAGCTGTAGATTGAGGGCAAGATACAGATCTAATCAACATATGGACAGTAAAGGCTGTAATAGCAGGCAGGTAAGAGACCTATTCAACAGTTTAGGAAGATGACAGGGGTGCTGAGATAGGGGCAGGAAATAACAGGTTCATCATTAGCAACCCAGGAGCTTGTCTGGCTCCTAGCAAAGAACAACAGGTCCGTAGAGCCCCCCCTCCCACTAGCGCAAGAAGGCAGAGAGTGGAGGAAACTATACCTAGGAGGCTGAGGCTTCGTCTTGGAGGAGGAGGGGGAGTTGGAGGGTGTGGAGAGGTCAGGCCCCGTTGAGAGATGTCCACATCCACAAGCGACACTGTTTCACCTGAGGGATTCATGGAGCAAGCACGTTATATAGAGCACCCTGCCCAAAGCTGAGGCCACAGTAGAGAAGCAAAGAGCAAGCAAGGGAAGTCAGAGGTCCATAGCTCTCAAAAGGCTCAAAATCTAATGCTTCCAGGGATGAAATCACCCCCAAACACCTAGGAAGTTTATTTTAAATTCTACCGTTTCTTTGCTCTGTTAATAATGGTCAAGGATTCTTGAGAACAAAAACATGGACTTGACAGTGGAAAAGTCAAGTAGTTGTGGTTTTGCACCTGACAATATAACCTTATTCAAGGGGTCTTCTTTATTCAAATGGAAACCACACCATTTATTTTTCAGACTTGTGTATCAATTTCTGCCTTAGGAGGCAAGGCAAGCAGCTTGTTACAATCCCAAAAAAGTGCCAGAAAAATGTAAGAACTAAATGCAGATAAGGTCCCAATGTTAGCCCCAACTTCTTCCTAAATGGCTTTCCATGTCTAGAATTTCCAGAATATTCACTTATAAGGGAATCCATTTCAGATATCAACTATTTCCTAATAGCTAATGCAACAAAGGTTGAAAAGTGCATTTACAACCCTCATAATTAACTTTTTCCACAGTCAGCCAAGTCTGGTAAGCTTAGAGGAAGCTTCTCAGTAGGAACTTGATGCAGGAGGACAAAGGCACATAGTTTCTCTTTAAGTCCCAGCATGTCATACAGTTCTGTTCTCTGCCATATACATTCCTTCTTTCTCATCCAGCTCCATTTACTCTCTCTCCGTTGAGTCACCAGAGGATAAATGGTGTTTTATTAAAGTTGACAGCTTAAAATAGATTTGTTTTGGTAGATCTGCTCAACAGGTCAAAACTCACGATTTCTCTAATTTGAGGATGTTATTTCCAATACCTTTTTCTTATTCAGGAGGCTGAATTAGCCCTCAGCTAGATTTTATTAATTTTAGATATAGAAACAAATGTCTTTAAAAGGTTAGAAGCTAGGCTTTCAGAATCTAATACACTTTCTTTTCTTTCTTTCTTTCTTTCTTTTTTTTTTTTTTTTTTACAAAGTTCTTGAACACTGATTAAGATAAGCAGGAAAGCTCTTCTTAAAGTCATCAGTGGAAGTTCTAGGACCCTGGTATGTATTGGACCCATCATACAGTTTAGTAACTGAGAGCCTAGCTGCCCAGACCAATGCAATGAACACAGGCAAGTGTGCTTCTTGAAGGGTCAAAGGGGTCCAGATCATAGGTGGAGCACCTTAATAACAATATGTAATTCAGAAGAGCTAAGGTTGATTGAAACAAGACTACCAAACCTATAGCTACAAATGTGAGCGTTACTTACTTTAGAAAGGAAACAATTATTAACTAGAAAGACATATTGCTAGAGGATAAGATTCTTTAATTCTGGTCTTGGGCTAGAAACAGAGACCTTCTTCTCCACCTGTGTCTAGCACAGGCACTAACTCACTTGTTTTGACAGATCTGGCCATCTATGAAGTAATGGGGGTCCCACTAGCCCGCTTCACATCTTCTGGAAATGTCTATTCCCTAATCATAATTCTTGCAATCATCTTTTTGAGGGACACAATACCAAAAGTTTGAAATTGGGATTTTTTAAGATTTTATTTATTATTTTTAGAAAGAGGGGAAGAGAGAGAGGCAGAGAGGGAGACAGACATCAATGTATGGTTGCTTTTCACCTGCCTCCAGCCACAGACCTGGCTGGAGACCTGGTTTGCAACCTGGTTATGTGCCCTGGCTGGGAATCGAACCTGCGACCTTTGGGTTCGCAGGCCGGCGCCTTATCCGCTGTGCTACCAGCCAGGGCTGAAATTGGGGTTTTTTAAAAAGGCTTCTCAGCCACAACCAACGAGTACTCAGTTTCTGAAACTTGAGGCAGTGTACTAAAGACCTTCTTTTGTACAACTTATTCAAAGGGGAGCTTCACATCTGACTGATATAACAAAAGGTCTCCCTCTCTGAAAAGGTTCCTCATTAAAGAGAAGGCAGTTGCCTAAAGGACATTCAACCACTTTCCTACTTTAGCAACTGGGTTCCTTGCTGCAAGAGAGACTTAAATTAGATATAATGAAGAAATCAAACAGCTGCAAGGACTGCTAGTCCTTAAAGTGGGTAAGACAAGAGTTCATGTAATCCCCTTTGCCTAAAGTCATTAAAAATAGACCAGTTAACCATGGGTTGTATCTATTAGATAATCCATGAACTCCTGTGGAAGTAGGGACAGGAACTATGTCTTCTAGAGAGTCCTCTATGCACTGCAAGCCTATAAATTTGTAATTCCTCCTTTTAATTTATATGTGATGACCCTGAACTAAGCACTGCATAACTGCCAGGGCCTCCTAATTACCAGCAAGCAGTCACTACTCAAACTATAAAGCATCCAAAGTCAAGAACACATTCCATACCATAAAAATAGTCTCACCCCCAAACCCAGCAGGCATGGAATGAAGAAAATCACTGCAGACATGCCTGAAGCTCCCTTTGAGATGCATGCATTAAGTGCTTCCTGACATGTCTCAGAACACTCCTGCTTTTAGATGTCAGAAGAAAAAGAAAGAGATCACCCTTACCTGTGAACAGGGGGCTGAAGGAGACAGGAGAAAAGGCACTTTGAGTTCTTGTCAACCTGGGTTTCCTAGGGAGTGAGAAAGAACACAAAGAGAGTAAGAGGGGAGAGGAGATGCATTTAAATCTCTACAATACTCAATTCCAGATGCATTGAAAAACAAAGCAAACCCTAGTCATTGTCAGCAACACTTTTATAATAAAATTAACATTTAAAGGGGGAGAATAAAACAATTAAGGCAATTCCTTAAATAGATCTGAATATAGAATTCACCAGTCTACAAATCAGTGAAAAATCCCTTTGGATCTCTCCATACCCAGCACGTTACAAGAATAAAACACCTTGAATGGTAATTACCAAGTCCATTTCTAGGGGAAACAAGTCAGATGCACAGCTGATTTCATATGGGAACCAAGAAAAAGGCTCCTGACCTGACCAAGTGCCATGTCAGAGCCAACAGCTTTCTCCCTGGACCTGCCCTTAGGAACAGGAGGTCCCCAAGTGAACCAGGGAGCATATTCAGACCTGAGGCCAGCACTACAGGTTGCACATGCCATCTTCAACCACTAAGACCTCTGATTTCTGCACAAATGTCCCCAAACCATAGGTTAAAACCATCAGCTAACAAGAGGCCTCCGCAGGTTATGGGCTATGCCTGGCACCCAAACAAGATGGCCCCTTCCCCTCTCTGAACTACCAAGCACATAGCTCTTCCCTTGACTTCTCCTTGATGCTGCTCCAGGGAACCAGCTAGAAAACCCAGACCTCCTGTGAAAAGATGCACAAAAAGTAACTTTGCTTTGTACAATTTCAAATGTCTTTTCAAAGAGAAATCTAAAGACCGTGACAAAGACTTTCTGGCTAAAAATGTGCTAAGCTCAAAAATTTCATCTCAAGATGACTGAACTGACTACAAGGGGAAGACTTGTGGAGGTGGTCGAAATGTGCTGTATCTTGATTGTGGTACAGGTTATGATAATTACCTTCATTTATCAAATTATACAGAACTGGACACCTTGAAAAGGTGAATTTTAGGTTGTATATAAATCATACCTCAATAAGCCAGACTTTAAAAAAAATTCCCACCACCAATTTCAGTGCCTGACTCTGGCCCTTATAGTAGGCTCACCTTCCAAAATTCCCCTCACCCAAAGGACTAAGTGAAACTTCAACTGCACCAATTGAGGGAGAGGGAGTGAAGCAAAGAAAACCCTATTTAGAATTATTTGATTTTTGGAAGATCTTTATGCATTTATATTTTAACATGAATATCTGAGATTTTCAGAATTCACTTCAAACAAAATTTCAAAACCATATTATATAAAGATCTTAGAAATAGCCAAGATGCTAATTTCCTCTCCTGACCTATATCTCACACTCCCTCTGCAACCTCCTGCATGCTGAGACTTAAGTCTAATGATGACACCCAGGGGAGAGCTGACTTCATCAAAACAAAATACAAGCATACACGGTCCCTTTATTTATACAAGTTGCTCATGACAGTCTGCAGCTTAGTTCCAACACTCCAGAGGGCTGAAATGGAACATTAATTCCACTGAACATGAACTTTAAAACTTAAGAACTTCCCCCTGGCTGGCGACACAGTGGATAAGGTGCCAGCTTGCGAACCCAAAGGTTGCTGGTTCAATTCCCAGCCAGGGCACATAACCAGGTTGCAAGCCACATCTCCAACCAGGTTGTAGCTGGAGGCAGGTGAAAGACAACCATACATTGATGTCTCTCTCCCTCTCCACGTCTCTCCCTTCCCCTCTCTCTAAAAATAATAAATCTTAAAAAAAAAAAAAAAAAGACTTAACTTCCAAACTGATTTTTATTTGATAACTGTGGGTACATTAAACGCAGCAAATAGAAAGCTAAAGCACTGGCCTTTCAAAGGGTTCACATCTCAGCCACTTGGCCATTTGCCTCTTTTCAAAGGAAGCTGCACTACTCTGCCATCTGCCCATGCTGGGGACAGAATCTCTTCAGTGCCAAGCACTAAAGAATGGCAGTACCCAAATGCACACAGCTTGTGGAGGCCTTCTCACTCCACCTCTTCTTCTCCCCCACCCCCCAGCATTTTGAATAAGAAAGTCATAGTTTCTAGGATCTAGAAAAAGAAATACATATGAATCTAAATCTAGGCAGGGCCATTTAAGAGCCCTAGGATTTTTTTTCTTTCTCTTTTTTTACCCCCTGGCAAATAAGGGAGCCTCAGAGCTGGAAGTTTGGAGAGATAGAAGGTCTAAGAGGCTGAAAGGCTAATAATAAATGAGTGTTTCCTCTTCTCTTCGGGAGACACTGTCTAACTGAAAATCCAGCCCTGAAAGCACAGTGAGCCCTGGTTGGTAGCACAGTGGATAAGGTACCAGCCTGCAAACCCAAAGGTTGCTGGTTCTATTCCCCAGCCAGGGCACAAGACCAGGTTGCAAGCCAGGTCTGCAGCCAGGTCCATGGCTAGAGGCAGGTGAAAGGCAACCATACATTGATGTTTCTCTCCCTCTCTGCCTCTCTCCCTTCCTCTCTCTCTGGAAATAATAAATGAAATCTTTTTTTAAAAATAAAAAAATAAAAATTCAAAGCAGTTTCTGTCTCAAGGATCCTGAGAGCATTCTAATGGCAGCCACTCATGAAAAGACCAATCTAGCTGACTATAAAAAAACAAAGCAAGGGAATGATTAAAATTGAGGATGGTGGTTATGATAGCTGTGGAGATGTAATCAGGAGCAACACACAGGGGGTTTTCTTCAAAGGTAACTGATAATATTCTATTTGCTAAGCTCATGATGTGTACCTGGGCATGCATTTGATTACTATTATATTGCACATTATATACACCTTCTTTTGTATACATAAAATATTTAAAATGATAAAAGCCCATTCGAAGCTGCATATGCTGGGTTTTTTGGTTTTTGGGGTTTTTTTTTTTTTTTTTTTGAGACCATGATGAATAATATAGGTAACATTTCTAACTAACCTTTCTATATCACATTCCCACTTATTTTATTCCTCCCCAGCACACCTTAATCATCCTTAATATACAAAGTTAAGCCACTGTAACTGCCAGTGGGCCACGTGCATCTCAGTACGCTATGTAAAAGCTAATAGGTAGAAAGACTTGTGGGGTGGGGGTGGAGTAGAATCTGGTAGGCTCTGCCTCAGGTGGCACAACAAGATGAGGGTGGCAGAAGACTTTAGGTCAAGGTCTTCATTGAGACTAAGCAGTCCTTTGTGTCAGCTATGCATTGCTTGTGCTCCAGGTAACAAAGAGACAGGATGCCTCTGTCCATTTCCACTCCACAAACTACTAATTGAATGGCAATATATCTATGGGATAAACAGAGTTAAAAGCATTAAGACTAAATAGGCCCACAAAACAGTGATATAACCATTGATCACTTTTCAAATTCCTTGAATCCTAAAATACAGACAATGAAATAGAAATGCCCTCGCTTTCTTGTCCATTAATCTCCTCTACTAATGTCCTAAGACTTTCATCTGTTCTCTTCAAAAGTAACTTCCAAAGTAGAATGTCCAAATACCGGGCTTTACAGCCACAATTTATCTCTGCCCCTGCTAAAGCACACAGTGCCAAGTCAGCCAGCCTGTGCCATTCTCAACACGTCATAAGCCAGTGTCTGTTCATGTGCTACAGGCACAAAAACCATGTGTTCATTTTTAGTTCCAATACACAGACATCTGTGCAGCAAGGTCAAATCCAAAACTCCTCAACTCAAGAACTTATGAAGGGAACTTTCAGGGAAAAGCTAAGAGGTGTAGTCCAAGGTCTGAAATGTTAGGAATGATGTTTGCAGGGAAAATATTAAGGAGTGAGAACCCAAGACCCAAATGGACAGAGATTTCTGAAACCACGGTGCTCATTCCAAACAAGAGCTGCCAACCAAAACCATTCCATGAAGAAGTTAAAAAAATTAATGGAGTAAGGCTAAAACCCAAGCATAGAGTCAGAATTTCCTTACCACACCATAAAACATTTTGCTTTCAGCATGTCATGCTAATTTTTAAAAATACCCCTTTGGACCTGAAGACCCAAGGAAACAGAGAAAAGGGTTTCTCATTTCTGCCAAGTCTGCCCATGACAGCAGGGTCTCAAAGTGATGCCAAAGCAGCTGCCTCTCTTTCCAGAATTCTTTTTTTTCTTTTTCCCAAATACATAGGACACCACCCCAGAGCTGTTCATTTTTCCACCTCACAACTATGAAAATCCATTGTTCACTCAGGGGAAAAAAAAACCTTAAAAAATGAACAAGGTACCCATTTCCTAACAAGTGTGTATTATGGATTTATGGATGATTCAAAAAAAAGTCAGATCAACTGCCATTTCTCACCAAACATAAAGAAAAACAATCAGCTCAACATATGTGAAACAGAAAAGGGAACCTCACTGGTTTTCCTGAAATAGCAATTCTATATTACACTGAAGCCCCACAGGCATGAAGCCCAGCTCTGTGAATTTCAACATATGTGTTAAAGGCCTAGCCCAGTTCTCCACAACAGAAACCTGATTAGTTGGTGGGCCCATTTCTTCCTTCACTTCAAAAGAGTTCTTTAAACTAACTCAGACTAGACTTAAGACAGAATATCCAGGCAAGTCCACTTAGCACACTCTAAAGCATCTGAAAGGAACTCAAGTTTTGCTTAATATTAAAATATGGAAACTGGTAAGTCTTATAAAATGTTTCTAGGAAACACTTTCTAGTGATAGCTATAGGAAAGATGTTAAGAAGAGGAAAGAGAGTCATGCCCAGAGGTTATTTTAAAAGCCCCAATTTATAAAGCAAAGTGTACAGAGCTTCTAATCAACAATAAGGAGGAAGATATATACCTTCTGGCAAGAGACTAAGATTTCTCACAGCTTCCAGGTCCTACCAATTAAAACAAGAGAACAAGCTAAAAATCCAAACTCATCCTCCCTTCCAAAAGGGCAGACTTACTTAGGAGGTGCAGATCCACAGAAATCACAACTACCCTGGCCAGACTTACCAATTTTCTCACAGCTGCGGGGCTGCCAGCAAGACTGGCACATAGTAAGCTGTGTAAAAGCTAACGAGCAAATCTAACAGCACCAAATCCTAAGCATTAAAAAAAAAAAAAATCACCAGTTCACTCTTATTGCTTCTCCAAAAGCACAAAATATTCCATCTCCATTTCTATTATCTTCACTCTATTCCTACAAGGACAGAAAGAAGACAGGATTCACTCCCATTTTACTGATGAAGAAAAAAGGAGAAGCAGCATGAAGAAGACAAAATTGGCCAGCATCCCACAGCTGATGCTAGAGGTCTAAATGGAATTAGGTGTTCACATTCTCTGTCCAACATTCTGCCTCCTAACAGCAGTCAACCGAATGTTCGTACACAAATACCCAGCTCTTCTCCAATCCATCAGAAAAAGCCCTTGGACCAAAAAATGTAATTCTCCAGTGCCCTGAACTAAGCTTTTCAGAGCAACAGCCCAATTTGCTCTGCAGCAGAAATCTGTATTGTGCTTAGTGTGAGGGGTGGTGGCAGAGCAGCCAATGACCATTAAATTCTGCTTCCAAAGGCAAAAAACCGTATAATGTTATATGCCTTTTCCCCTTCCTAATCTATTAGACAGAGCAGCTAATTTCACGCCACACCTCATATTTGGTGTGTCTGAAATCCTAGACCAAGTCCTGGTCAATATGGAACAAAGGCAAGACAAACCACAAGAAAATTAGAAATCTATTCTATGTCATTACCCATAGCTTCAATCCTGCCCTCCCCCCATATGATGAAAATTTCATCTATACTGGTTAAGTGGACCATCAAATGCAGAGCCTACTACAAAAAAGCTGTTTCAGCAGACACACACTTTTCTTTTCTTTTCTTTTTTAAATAACTTATTTTTTATTTTTAAAGAGGGTGGAAGGAAAAGAGACAGAGAGGGAGAGAAGCATCAATGTATGGTTGCCTTTCACCTGCCTCCAGCCTCGGACCTGGCTGGAGACCTGGCTTGCAACCTGGTTATGTGTCCAGGCTGAGAATCGAACCAGCAACCTTTGAGTTTGCAGGCTGATGCCTTATCCACTTTTCAAGACATGAGCATGAGTTCATTGGGAGACAAATGCAGAAACATAGCTCTACCTGAAGGGAATAACATGCACCAACCTACTAATTTCTTTTTTTTTTTTTTTAAGATTTTGTTTCATTATTTTTAGAGAGAGGGGAAGGAAGAGAGGCAGAGAGGGAGACAGATATCAATGTATGGTTGCGTTTCACCTGCCTCCAGCCACAGACCTGACTGGAGACCTGGCTTGCAACCTGGTTATGTGCCCTGGCTGGGGAATTGAACCTGCGACCTTTTGGTCCGCAGGCCGGCGCCTTAACCACTGTGCTACCAGCCAGGGCAACCTACTAATTTCTTTAGGGAGTTTGGGTTTGGTCTGATCCCCAAGATGAGTCCCTGAGAGAGCTGTACAGAAAGGTCAGAAAAGTCAAACTGACCCAACAGTTTCCTTTTGGAGTACCATTAAAAAGAGAAGTTCATGAATGAGTGGTTCTCAGTTCAGGTGATACCTCAGGATCAATTGAGGAGCTTTTTAAAAATTCAAATTATTGGTCCCTAAGACATACTGATCTTTTCCCAAAGCTCTCCAGGTGCTTCTGGTGCATAAAGTTCTCAGTGTATTCACCTACATGCTCTTCAGCCTTGGGTGTCTCAAGAATCAATCACATGAGCTACACCAAAAGCAATTCGAATCTTTCTAAAAACCCATTCAGAGCACAAACTACAATGGCAGTTACCACAAGGTAAGTCTCATTTCATTAACACAAAAGTTGAGTTTTCTAAACCAATATACAGATCTAACACTGGATGTTAGAGAGCAGTCCACCCTTCAGAAAGTAAGAAAAAATTCCATGTCTAAGTTTGGAAGTTTCTTCATCAGTTGGGCTAGAACTCATGCCCCAATGCCTATACTCATATGTACAGAATTCCCACATGGGCTTAAAGCAAAACTATTTTCTACTCTGACAGCGGTCAGCACACAGCCCTGAGATAACCAAGTACCAGCAACCAAGGAGGCCAACCAGGAAAACATGCAAACTTGGAGTAGAGATGTCCAATCGATTGTGGGCCTACAACTCCTCACATCATTTGCACGCGTGAGGGTGAAGAGGGTGGGGTGCTGGTACACAGAAAAGAGTAACAAGCTAGGTGGTCAAAATGCAACACCAACTTTCTGTCCCAAAGGCCAAGCATTTCCAGCAACATCCCTGTGGGATGCCCCAGTACACAGACACCCCAGGAAACTTGAAGCGCTGGTCCAGGATAGGGGTGGGGTCATGATTTCAAAACACCTACGGACTAGAGAGATGCTAAGCAGCTGACAAGTGTCAAGGGGAACGAACAGAGTGAATGCCGTTTTCCCATAATTAGCTCTGACCTAGTGAACGCTGTCACCACCTTTAGCCCCAATTCTCTGCCTCCTTACAAAGGCCACATCATAACTGTCAGGATCCTGTCAGAACAAAACGAAGATGAAGCAAAAAGAGGGATGTCTGTCAGGCCCCCAGCTGGTCTCACCTCCCTGCGTCCACCTCCCGGCCGGCAGAGCCTCCCGCGTCGGTTAGGCTCGCAGCCGAAGCAGCCAGCTCTCCAGGCCTTTTGCCGGCCCCGTACCCGCCACCGGAAACCCCGCTGGAGCTCTTCGTGCGAAAGAGGCGACTGAGGCGGATTCTGAGGGAGCCCTTCAGAGAAGGGCACGCGAGTGGCCGGAAGGGCCCGGGAGGCGGCGGCGGCGGGGGAGGCGGCTGCGGCTGCTCCCCTCTGCTCACGCGCCCTGGGGGGACCAAGTCCTGCAGCGGGAAGGGCACCGGGGGTAATTCAGGGCCCGGGGGCTGCAGCAGAAGCCGGCCGCTTGCGCCGCGGCCCGGGCTGCTGAGCTCCTCTTCCGAGCAGCTGTTAGTCTCCAGGCTCTCGGCCTCCGACTCCAAGCCCTCCAAGACCAGCAGCGCGTCGCTCGTTTCCGTGGGGTCCTCCCCGGCCTGCGGGGCGGCAGCAGGCGGCTGGGGCTGCGGAGGGGGCGCCTGCGGGGGGTACGGGCAGCAACTGCCACCAGCCGTCTTGATCCCGGGCCCCGCCGGCTGCCCGAGCCCCAGAGCTGCCAACTGCGCCTCCAGTCCAGCCGCCGGGCCCCAGGTCCGCTCGAGCGTCAACCCTGGGGGCAGGGCCTTGGGGTCTAGGGCACAGCGATGCCGGGGACATAGCAGTTCCGAGGGTCCGGGCTCCGGGGCCGCCTCCGCGTCCTCCTCCTCCGGCGGCCGACCGACGTTGCGGAACACCATCAGCTGCGGCGGCCGGGAGCCCCTCGTACCCGGCCGTGCGAGGAAGGGTGGCGGCTGGGGGCCATGGCCCGGGGGTGGCGGCGGCGGGCCTGGCTCGGGGGCCGCCTCTCCATAGCCGAGCAGGCGGCTCAAGACGCGGTACGAAGCGGCCGCTGCCGCCGCCTCACCATCCCGGAGCTCGGCCCCCTGCATCGGGGAGAGGGAGGGAGGGCGGGCGGCAGGGAGCCGGGCTGGGGTGGGGACTAAGCCGGGCCCCGCCGGAGCCCCGCCCGCCGTGGGCCCCGGAGCAACAGCGCAAACGGCCTCAGCGGCCTCTGCCTCATAGAGGGGGCGGGGGGCGCGCGGAGCCCAGCGCGAGCGCAGGCCGCGCGCTGCCGCCGCCGCGGAGGACCGCCCCGGCATGGCGTCATTTCCGGGAGGAGGCGGCCACGCCCCTTTCCTCGGGGCGTGCTCGCGCCAGCCCTCGAGGAGTGTGACGTTACGCGCGGCCTGGGTCGGTATTGGGCAGTAACTGCTCCTCGCCCGTCTGTGGGTCTCTGGCCTGGACGTTTGATTTTCACCTCCCGGGCTCTCAGGCGGAAGCGGTGCGTCCGGGTAAGGTGGAGCAACCCGCGACTTCTGGCCTGGTCCCGGGAGAGAACCGCTAGCCTGGCGAATAACTCCGGTTCTGGTCCTGCTTATGCTTCTTGCGATGTGTGACCGAGGCGGAGTCATTTCTTCATTGACGATCTGTATCACCCCTAGCATCCAGTGAATATTTATGTGATGACACATGAATAATGTGTTCTAAGACTCAGAGGTGTGCTGATAAATGTTGCACAAATGACTCTCTGGGAGGAAAGGGGGTGTATGCACGTGTAAGTGCATAAGTATATAATAAATTTTATTGATGTAAAAGATGTGTAGCACACAATTTACCCCCCTCCAAAATAAAACGGTAATACGCGATTGCAAATTCCATGTAACCAATTGATTCTCACAAAATGCTTTCATTGATTTTTGCCAAGTTCTTGAATGGTTAGCCCTGTGGTTTCAGATGACTAAAAAGTGTAATTATGACATGAATGTTGGTTAATATTTTCCTCTATGTCAATGTAAGAGGAAAATAGAAAAACAAACAAATGAGTCAACTGTCAATTATGGTAGTGACTTGTTTGCTGAATCAGAAGAGTTTTCAAATAGTGAAAATGTCTGCAATTTTTCTGTTCACAATCTAATGGCTATAGGCATAACACATTAAATTTAAATCAAGCTTTCTGGTGGAGAAGTTTGGATCGAATGCACAAAAATGCCATTTCAAAAGGGGAAGGAAAAGAAGGAAAAACAAGTCATCAGTCTCTGACCTCAGATGGTTAAAGGAGAAAATGTATTCGGTGTCTGCCACATCTTTGCACCCTCCAATGACGCTTACGTCCATGTCACTGATCTTTCTGTCAAGTAAACTGGTGGGATAAAAATAAAGGCTGACTGAAATGAGTTCTCTCTATACGCTGCCATGTTGGCTGCCCAGAGTGTGGCCCAGAGGTGCAAGGAGCTATGTGTCACTGCTCTCCACATCAAACTTTGGGCCATAGGAGGAAATAGGACCAAGACCACTGGACCAGGCGCTCAGAGCCCTTGCCCAATTGGGAATGAAGATCAGACTGATTGAGGATGTTGCCCTCATACCCTCTGACAGCACCCACAGGAAGAGGAATGTCAACATGGTCACTGCCTATCAACGAGAGTCCTCAAATTATTATTTTCTGTTAATTACCTTTATGTCAGCTAAAAATTTTAAATCTGAATTATTAACATTTTCTCCATCACTTTTTTTTTTTCTGTTTCAGTGCGTTTGTCTTTTTTTTTTAATTTTATTGTTGTTGTATTATATCCATCCCCTTTTTGCTCCCCTCTGTCCCCCTCCCCACCCACCCATTCCCCCCAAAGTCAATCTCACCTGTTGCCCATGTCCATGGTTCCTTTATACTAGGTTCTTGTCTAAGCTGCTCCCCTTTCTTGCCTCTGCCTCCTCCCTCCCACCTACCCCCAACCCCTTTTTCCATCACTTTCTTAAGTCAAGGTAATCAAAACACTAAATGTATATGGTTTGCTGATTTCCATGATGTGCATAAGAGGTTTGTCCCTAAAGTATCCTGCCAATGTCAATATACTTAAAAGTTTGTGCAGCTGATACTTTCAGGACAGACCTTGTATTCCCATCATGGCTGATTTCAATCTACCAACCCGGCTTTACTGAACACAGGGCAAAAGATGAGAAGTAGCATACCATTATGTAGTAGTTCACCATGCAGATACAACAATATAAATAACCCCAAGAACACAGATAACTGATAATAGTAAATTTATTAGAAAGTGAGAATTTTTGAGAACTTATTAAATATTACCTTTGTTTTTAATATCATTTATGTCATTATAAATTTCTATATTATACCAGAGACTGATTAACAACTGGCTTGCAGAATTCCTGAAATTTTAATAATTACCTTTCATAAGCTTATGTGAGCCAGCTCCATATTGCACCACAGTTTTCTCATCAGTGAAACAGGGATGAGGATTGCTGCTTTGCTTCCTTGTAGGCATGATGTGAAGATCAACAAGACCAAGTTTGTCTGTAGAAGAGGTCAGACTGCAGGCAGGGAGGCCAAGTAGGAAACCTTTGCGGTGGTCCCATGTGAGGTGTTTAGGGATGCAAGGGATAAGAAGGAAGGTGCAGCCAGCAGAATCTAACAACTTTGGTACCCAAGGTTGCATTAAGGGAAAGACAGTTGAGGATCTGCTATGATTCCTGCAGCCAGAAAGACCTTTTTAAAATGAAAATGTGTCCATGGCTAATGCTTCATGGTTTCCCATTGTTTTTCCCATTGCTCTAAAGCTAAAGACAAAACTCCTTAAGGGGGCTTTTGGGGTCCTGGGTGATCTGACCCTGCCTCTCTCTGGCCTCATCTCCCATCAAGCTCCCTCTTGTTCTCTCCCCTCTGCTGACCCACTAGCTCTATGTCAAGCTTGCACATACATATATGGCCACTGCATAAACTTTTCCCTTTTCTTGAAGGCCTCCCCCAACATTTTTAAATTTTATTTATTTATTTTGCTTAGTAAGTCCTATTCATTCTTCAGATTGAACTCACTTCCTCAGGGAAATGAATCTCCCTGGTGGGGCAGTTCCTCCTCATTGAGGTCCAAGACCACTCATTTGCTGCACTTAATTGCACATATTATTTGTCAACCATCTGTGAGGTTATTTGATTAAAGTCTGTCTTCATTACTAAGCTTTCAGCGCCATGAAAGCAGGGGCCACATCTTCACATCATGGCCTCTCCAATGCCAAGGACTGTTTCTGAGCACAGAGCAGGCCCTTGATAACAAGTATTGAATGACTGTTCAACCTAACACCTTTTAGGAGGCTCCTAGCCCTGGCTGGTAGCACAGTGGATAAGGCACTGGACTGTGAACTCAAAGGTCGCTGGTTTGATTCCCAGCCAGGGCTCAAAACCAGGTTGCAAGCCAGGTCTCCAGCCAGGTCCATTGATGGAGGCAGGTGAAAGGCAACCATATATTGATGTCTCCCTCCCCTTCTCTCCAAAAATATTAAATAACAATTTTAAAATTTTAATAAAAAAAGAGGCTTCTCATACAAATCCATCTTATTCAGCACAACAGCATTAATATCCTTCCCTGTCCATGAAGAAACTGAAGCTGTTATTCACCTAAGATCACACAATCCAAAAAGCTGCAGTGGTATTCAAACCCAGCTCTGACGCCAAACGTTTTATTCTTTAGCCTCTCTCCGTCAGTTACCTCTCAGGCGACATTGAGGTTTCTGGAGAAATTGCTGTGGGATCACAGAACACTTGAGGCCTAAGAAAACCACCTAAGATCCCTGGCTGTCTCAGGAAAACGCCCCAGAGCAGTTTACCCGGCCGGTAAGATTAGGTCTGTAGCTCTGCAGCGCCCTCTGCTGTCCAGCTACTATCTTAGCCCCAGAGGGAGGCTACGTCCGCCACCTGCGTGCGGTTATCTCCACCTGCCCAGAGCACACAGAGGCACAAGTGGAGGCACAAGGGAATGCACACGAGCCCTTTCTAAGGCGGTGCAAGGAATGCTGCCTTTCTCCTTATCCTTAAATGCCCAGGCCTGTAGCCCAGGCCCTAGGGGGAAAAAAAAAACATTGAAAATTAAGATCCAAGCAAAGGAAGTATAACTTTGAGTTGAATTGGTGTATGTTTGCCGAACAGGTTTTGTGCCTACGCATACCTCTTTCACTAAAGACTGCATAAGTGGTCCCTGCAGTGGTAGGATACTAGTTTTTAAAGTTTGTGAAGAACAATTCAGATCATGGAAACCAGTCTTGCAGTCCACTTAAGTCACTCAGCCATGGGCCAGGCTTCGGGGTGCAATGATGACTGAGACAGGCTCAGTCCCCGCCCCACTGGAGCTTGCTATCTCATTTGAGTCCTAATCATGCCAATTCCTGGGTGTATGACCAAGAACAAATAATTAAACATCTTTGACCCTGTGTTTCATTTGTTAAAAAAAAAAAAAGGAGGTGGGGGAAGAAAAGTAGGTCAATAATAATCCCCCTTGATGAGGCTGTTGTGGGGATTAAATGGAAACTTACATATAAATGCTAAAACACTATATAAATGTTAGTTGTTACTATCGTGAAAAGCTTCTTAGGGGGGAAAAAACAACTTACTGTTAGGTCTTCACCCAGTGTATTTTGATGGCCTTAACTAATGGTAACGGATGATACCAGGAACCAGGAGTGGGTCACTCGCTCCCTGTCTCTCTCTGTTAGCACACAGTCAGAGCCACCAAGGAGAGAGCTATGGATATGTGACACAGGTCTGACCACGGTGTCCATTCACTGGTTTTGTGGCCTTGAGAAGGTCACTGCTGACATTCAGTTTTAGTTTCCTTCTTTTTTAAAAAAAGATTTTATTATTCTTAGAGAAAGGGGAAGGGAGATAGGCAAAGAGAGAGACATCAGTGTATGGTTGTCTTTCACCTACGGACCTGGCTGGAGACCTGGCTTGCAGCCTTGTTATGTGCCCTGGCTGGAGAATCAAACCAGTAACCTTTGAGTTCACAGGCTGGCGCCTATCCACTGAGTCACTTAGCCAGGGCTAGCCTCTTCTCTTTCTCCCATTCCTACATTCCCACTTATGGTTCTGAAGCATAATTGTTTGCAGAGGCCACCTGTAAAATAAGGGGTGTTTTTAGCAACCTCCACCTGTCCCTTCCTATATACTCAGTGATCCAGGACACAAAAGGCTTGGGGGAGCAGAGAGGAAAGGGAAAGAGCCAAAAGACAGCACGTGCATTTGGGGCCAGATCACTGTGTGAGTGGAGTATGCATCAGCAATGGGAAGGTGATAGAAAAAGGAGGGAGAGGAAGGCAGGGGCTTTGTTCTGTGGCTACCTGCAAGAATCTACGCCCTTCTGATCCACGGAAGCCACCTCGGACTAACTCTGAGCTCCTAGTTATCGTGTCCAACAGAGGGAATGGTGTGAGTGATAAGAAAAACAGAAGGAACAAGAAAGGTTAGGCACAGTTGTCAAGAAGAAAGGATACAGGGTGTAGAATGACAAAATGAAGGCAGAAGTGGAAGCAAAATTTCATAGTTCATAGGCACCAGCCTGTGAACTCAAAGGTTACCGGTTTGATTCCCAGCCAGGGCACATAACAAGGTTGGAAGCCAGGTCTCCAGTCAGGTCCGTAGGTGAAAGGCAACCATACACTGATGTCTCTCTCTCTGCCTATCCACTCTCTTCTCCCTGCCCTCATTTCTCCCCACCCCATTGGCTATGGCTTTCAACTGTGATGTAGAAGGAAGGATCCCCTGGGTGGGGAGGTGGAAGCCTGGTGGAGGCTCCTGCTCTGTCACAAGCAACAGTGTGATCCTAGGGAAGTCTCTTCACCTCTCTAGGCTTGATTGAATCTTCTGTAATGGGGCTTGATTAAGGTCTCTGAGGATGGACAACCAGGTGGCAGTCATGGTTTGATGGAACACTGTAGGGGAGTCAGAGCTTTGAATCTGAGTCTCAACTCAAAGTGACCCACTAGGTGATCTTGGGTGAGTCTTTGAGCTTCAGTGTCTGCATCTGTGAAACAGGGATAATATTCACCATATGTGGTTGTGGGGAAGATTTATTGAGATAATGCACATGAGAAGCACCTTATAAACTGCCACTGTCTGTACAATGACTGAGTGTGGTTATACAAAGCTCTTTCTCACCCTCACCATCCCAGTATCAAATTCCAGTTCAGCAGCGTAGTGTCTGGGGGACAGGCAGCAAGAACAGATTGCCAGGAGGTGCAGCTTGGCCCTTTATCGTGCCCATCTTAATTTGCTGCCAGGAGGCTAAGTTGGACAAAGGGGTGGAGAGAGAAGCACGGGCCCTTCTGAGTTGCTGTGATGCCCCATCCTGGATTTGCCCATCTCTCCTGAAGGAGCAAAGGGCAGAGGGCAGCAGGAAGAGAGGGAAGGAGAGAATGAATGAGCCCTTTCTCTCCCCTTCTGTCTCTGTCTCTGTCTCCATCTCTGCCTCTCTCTCTCTGTCTGTCTCTCTCTCTCTCACAGATGTAGGGTGGAGAGTGCAGGGAGGAGGCCTAGTACTGGATAACAGGGGGAGGAAAGAGTGGTGTGCCAGGATTAAGAGGGTTTTTGTTGGGAGCCACAGTGAGAGAAGAGGAGGGAGAGCCCTCATGCCTGTATCCAGAAGCCAGCTGATGATATTAGGAAGAAAGAAAACAGACGACACAGCACAAGCGGAGAGAAAGAGGGAGAGAGAAAGAGAGAAATCGAAGAAAGGAGTTGGGAAGGCAGGTGATCCCAGACTGCAGCCAGCCTCTACTGGGCTCTTCTGAGCCACCATATCCCCCAGGCAGCCTAGACTCCAGAGGCCCTGAGAACTTTCCTAAGGATGAGGACCAGGAAAATAGTTATGGCACCTCCTGTGTGGGGGCTACTGGGCTGCTATCTCCTCTGTGCTTGGGCTCTCGGGGATCTACAGCCTCTCCACCCTCTGCCTTCACTGTCCTCTGAAATCAAGCCAGAATATGTACCCATGTGGGTGCCCCCAGAGGGTGCTGAAGCAGCCCTGGCTTTTCTCTACTCTGGAGATGCCCAACAGTTGTTGGGAACTAATTGCAGTGTGCGCTATGAAGCTCAGGGGGCAGAAGCCAGTCCAGGGATCCCCCCGACCCTAAGGAAGGCAGCGGGCACGCTTACCCAGGCTGCCAATTTCCTCAACATGCTGCTACAAGCCAATGACATCCGAGAGTCAAGCGTGGAGGAGGATGTGGAGTGGTACCAGGCGCTGGTCCGCAGTGTGGCCGAGGGGGATCCAAGGGCATCCCGGGCTTTACTGACCTTTAACCCCCCACCAGGGGCCAGCCACCTGCAGCTGGCCTTGCAGGCCACCCGAATGGGAGAGGAGACCATCCTTCAGGACTTGTCTGGGAACAGGATGCTGGAAGAGAGCTTAACCAAGATGCTGGACACTCCTGCCCTGCAGAAGCGGGTGCTGACCAATGACCTAAGGAGCCTTGGAAGCCCCAAGTGGCCACGAGGAGATGGATATCTGGGGGACATGCAGCACGTCAGGCTGTCTCCTCCCTTCCTGGAATGCCAAGAGGGCCATCTTCGTCCTGGCTGGCTTATCACACTTTCGGCCACCTTCTATGGACTCAAGCCAGACCTCAGCCCAGAGATCAGGTAAGTGGCTTTGTGCAGGATTCGATGCATTTTTGGTTTTTTGAGGGTGGGGAGCCCAAGTTGATCCATCTGTGCGTGGGCCATTTGGCATGCACATGTGTGTCTGGGGGACCCAGATGTATGTATTTGCATTCAGCAGTCAACTCTGGGAATTTGTAACTATGTATTGACACAGATGTGAGAGTACATACTGTGAATTAATCAGCATATTTACACATACATATAAACAGATGTGTGGGTATAGCTGGGGGTAGGTTTTGGCCCCTAGGTCTGAGTAGTGGAAATAAAAGGCATGAGAAAGGGCTTTGTGTGGATGAAAACGACTTCTTATATCAAGTATGTTCCACTGTCTTGCCTATCCTGACCCAGGAGTCTGTGATATCCCTCAAATAACTGACCCCCTCAATCGTAGTAAAGAGGTGCTTAGGAGGCCTGGTGGGGAGGGGGCAGCCAACGGGCAACAGGACATTCAACAATCAACATTGTTTTTCCACCTGTGTCCCCCTTCATCACTCCCAGCAGCGTTCCCCTGCTGCTAGCAGGAAGTCTGGCTCTCTGCCAGCCGTCTCCCCACTCGAGGAGAGCAGGGTTGGGAGCCCTTGGGTCAGGCAGCTCTAACTCTGGGCTCCTCCATCCATATCTCCTTTGCTATAATAAATGTGACCTGGTTGAGCAGAGTGAGGGGCAGGTAATAATTAAGCTTCATGTGTGTATATATGTGTTTATCTGAGTGCGTGTGTGTGTGTGTGTGTGTGTGTGTGTGTGTGTGCGCGCGCATTGGGGAAGTGTGAAAATCCCCTTCAGACAGATCATCAAAGTTCAAAGTTTCAGCTCCCACATGTCTTGGTACGTCCCCTCTACAAGTTGATAGAAACTAGGATGCTGAAAAGCTGAGGGATGGGAGGATGGAGGGTCACCGATAGGGAGAGGGACTGTTGCCTGCAGACAGCGAGGGCTAATAACATTGGAGAAACGGAATGCCTATATGTCCTCTCCACACACTGCAGCCACTGTACTAAGCTCACATTGCCCATCATCTGGGGCCCAAGGACACATGTCCACCTTGATATCCTTTGCTGTGTCCCTAACTGCCAATTCATTGCCCTAGGGGGCAGGTGCAGATGGACGTAGACCTTCAGAGTGTGGACATCAATCAATGCGCCAATGTTCCAGGCTGGTACTCCAACACGCACCTGTGTGATCTCAACAGCACCCAGGTAGGAATAAGGGGTGGGAGGCACATAGGGTCCTACTTCCCGTTGCCTTTCCCACATTGCCACCACCCAGCTCCCAGAAGCAGCTGACAAAGACACACCAGCCTCTCAAAACTTCAAGGAAGTTTCTAGGGATGAGATAAAAATGAACTTCCAGCCTTTTTAAAAGTGAGGACACCTACAGCCTACCCCCACCCATCACCTGAGACAACCTCTTTCATTTCTTTGAAATTTCAGCGTGCCTCTGTCTGCTTTCCCTTCTGGTAGTGGGCGCTCCAAAATCCCTTTCCAAGACCATCTCCTGAGCCTCTATTAATCATCCCCTTCTCTTCTCCTGGACCACGTTGTCATATCATGTCGACAGAGCTCCAGGCTCCTCCTGGCCCACAAAAGAGGCTCAGTCTGTGTTTGCTGAAATAAGTGGAATTGCTGGTTGGGATGTGGGAGGACTCTAACCTAAGCAGGAGCTTAAAGAGCTCTGGGACTGGTACCGGTGATGGAACTCAGGCCAGATGCCAGTGGAATCAAGGCCATGCATGCAGAAGAATCTGGATAATGGAAAGCAACGGCTGGTAATCCTACAAGCCCAGTGCTGGGGAACTGGGAGGCCCAGCACTAATCTGCTCTATAGTTGTGATGGCTGAATGCTTGTTCCTGAGCTGAACTGAAGCCAAGGCAAGCCCTGCAGCCTGCTGGAGGTGGGCATATGTGCTTGGAGCTATAAGCCTAAGGGACAGAGAAGGGATCCCATTGTCCAGTTCCTTTTAAAACCCAGCCACATTCACATCTCTGGGCAGGAGCAGGTCATGTTCCAGTGGCCCAGGAAAGAGGGAAAACTGGGCCATGATATCAGAGGCATTGCCCTTTGATCTTTCCTGGTGAAAGTCAGGCTGGTTATAGTAGAATCTCCGAGGGTTTAGTTGTTCATTTGCCTAAAGGTGTCTATTCCTGGCCACTCCCTACAGCAGATAGGACCTTATCCATGTGCTCATCTTCCTTGCCTGACTCTGGGGTCTGCTCTGTCCCTTGCTGGGTAAACATTAATGGGCGGAGGCAGAATAAAGAGCCAGTCTTGGCATTCTACCAGCTGGGCATTAGCCTGGCATTAGGGCTGGGGAAAGCAGTCCTGTGCCAAAGCCAGATGGGCCCCAACGAAGGAAGCCGCTCCTCTGTGGGAGCCTTTTCCATCCACCTGTGTGCCAAACAGGGAGGCTGATGGGACCCTTTGAAGTAGCATGTGGGTACACAAGTATGGCTGGGCTCAGGGTTCTTCCAATTTCCACCTTCCGCAGCACCTCATTCTAGTTTAGCTGGGCACTGGGAAATGGGGTCTGTGAGATCCCTGTCACTGCCGGTCTGAATAAAAGGGTGATCATACTCTTTGCTTGGGTGTCTCTTTGAGAGGAGAGGCTGTGGGGGTAGGGTAGAGCAGGTTTCCATAGAAGGTGGGCTTCTAGTGAGAGGCCCTAATGTGGATCCAGGAGCGATGGATAGAAAAGTAGATAGATGGATCCTCCATCTCTTCCCAGGATGGAAAGCTCCACACAAATATCTATCATTTTTCTGTTGTTCCCGTAGTGCATTCCTCTGGAGAGCCAGGGCTTCGTCCTTGGCCGCTACCTCTGCCGCTGCCGACTAGGCTTCTATGGGGCAAGCCGCTCCTGGGGTATGTAACTGTGGTGAGGGCCAAGCAGGCATTTTACAGGCTGGGCCTATTGGAGGGGGTCTCTGGGCAAGGCAGGCTAGGGTAGGATATTGGGAGGAACCTTGTGGTTTCCTCCCAGAGTGAGAGAAGCAGAAGAGGCAGACAGGATCTAGTTTGGAGATGAGCCCATAACATGCCAATCTGCTGCAAGTTGGCCTTGCCGTGAGGCCTGGCTTGGCATCACTTCTTCCTGTTACCCCCACCCTCTCTTGGGAGTACCCATGTCTTCATTCTTCCCCTCCTGGCCAAAGGAGGCCACCAAAGGAGGGCAGGCAGAGGGCTGTGTTCACAGTTGGGAGAGAAGGCTAGGATCTCAGGATGCCCCAGCCAAGCCCCTCTCCCTGCACCCATCTTGCTTTTTATAGCTTCAGAGGAGAGTGCCACCCAGCCAACTGGGCAATTTGGGTCACTACAAGGCAGCTCCGGGAGGCTGCTTCGGTGCCAGCCGTGTGCCAACAGCTGCACCAGCTGTAGGGATGCCACGCCGTGCCTGGTGGAGGAGGCCTTGGCACTGCGGGCAGCAGTGCTGGTCTGCCAGGCCTTCTGCATGTTGTCTGTCTTCCTGAGCATGCTGGTTTCCTACCGCTGCCGCCGGAACAAGGTAAGGACAGCCCCACATTCTCCCTGTGCACACATCTACCCAGCTTGCATCGCTAGCATCACTAGACACCTAAGGCTAGAATTTGGGAGAAATGGGCTCTGGTCTTATTAATCTAACATACTATGTGACCTCACCATTTTAGACCCGTTTCCCACCTTTAAAATGAAGGCACTGGACATGATTCGAACAGTGTATAGGTACTAGGGAAAGTGGTCTGGAACCTTACACAGCTTCCAGGTGAATGAAGGAAGCATACATGCAAATAAAATGGCAGTGCAGCAAGACAGAGGTGAGGATGAAATTAATGGAGTTATGTGTCAAGTTTCTTTGGCAGTTCAGAGAAAGGACCTGGTTGTCCTGCCTGAGCTGGCATGGGGAAAACTTTATGGAGAAGATAACATTTGAGCCAGGCCTGAAGGTCAACTGGATGGTTGCCAGGCAAAGAAGTGGGTATCTAGACAAGTGAACAGTCTGAACCAAAGCTTGAAGGAAGGCATGAGGCACCTTCTAGCTCCAGCAGCTTCTGATCTGACCTCAGGCTGGGGCTGGGAGAATGGGGCTAGGCTGCTGGGGTCTGAAACCTGGCCTTTAGCTTGGCTTAGTACCAGGGGAAGTAAAAGCCTGTGGTGGGAACAGGGGTGTGGCTGTGGATGGAAGGTGGAGTTAATGTTACGGGGTAAAGTCTTAGCCCAGCGCCACTAAGTGACCCCTAAAACAGGCCTAAGACCCTCCTGCACTACTGTCCAGGCTCTGTCCTCCCACTGACTGTTCTGCTTACTCACCTCTTGTTCCTGGGTTCACAGAGGATCCGGGCATCTGGAATTGTCCTGCTGGAAACCATCCTTTTTGGATCCCTGCTGCTTTACTTCCCCGTGAGTTTGTGGCCAAAGGCTGACCCCTGCCTCCCAGGGAGTTCCAACACGGTGCCCTCCAAACTCTAAGATGCTTCCTCCTCTCTGCCCTCTTGTATGGATTCAGCGGCCTCTAAATCTCCCTACTCAGATGCACAAGTAGGCTGGCTTAGTGAGCTTTGGAAGCAAAAGTTAAAAAAGCTTTATGGGCCCTGGCTGGTGGCACAGTGGATAAGGTGCCGGCCTGTGAACCCCAAGATTGCTGGTTCAATTCCCATCCAGGGCACATAACCAGGTTGCAAGCCAGGGCTCCAGCCAGGTCCATAGCTGGAGGCAGTTGAAAGGCAACCATACATTGATGTCTCTCTCCCTCTCTGCCTCTCTCCATTCTCCTCTCTAAAAATAATAAAATCTTAAAATACAAGCGCCCTATGACCCACTGTGTGACTTAGAACAAGGTACCTAATCTCTCTTTCTTAAGCTGCTTAAACTAGGCAGAATAGAGGTGATGTTTCTATTGCAAGGCTGTTAGGAGAATCAACAATGTGCCTGGCACAGGGTGGGAGTGCAGTGGAAAATGGCCATTTTTGCACCCTCCTCACCAGGTCTTCATCCTGTACTTCAAGCCCAGTGTATTCCGCTGCATTGCTCTTCGCTGGGTCCGGCTGCTGGGTTTTGCCATTGTCTACGGCACCATTATACTCAAGCTTTATAGGTAGGAGCAGACCTTGCTCTCATGCTGCTCACTCCTGGCCACCCCAGCTTATTGATGGAGTTCTTCAGAGTAAGACTCTTACCAGTTCCACTCCCATGTCCCCATCATTATAGTCACTACAGCTCTCCCCTCCACATAGCTTTTCTGGGGGTAAAGAGGCAGCAAGCCATGGAAGGGATAGGAAGGGAAGGTATCTATGGGGAATAGGGGAGCAATGGCCAGAAGAGAAAGCCCTGCTCCCCTCTCCTTGACCTTTCCTTCGACCCCCACCCACCTTCTACACCCTTGCAGAGTGCTCCAGCTGTTTCTGTCTCGGACGGCCCAGCGGGGTCCCCACCTAAGCAGTGGGCAGCTGCTTCAGTGTCTGGGGCTGCTTCTGCTGCTAGTACTAGGCTTCCTGGCTGTGTGGACAGTGGGGATCCTGGAGCGAGGCATCCTGCACATGCCCTTGGTGGCCCGAGGCCACACTCCCATGGGCCGCCACTTCTACCTCTGCCACCATGACCACTGGGACTACATCATGGTTGTGGGTGAGTTGCCTTCACTGAGCCTCGTCTTACTCTGACCCTTGATTCTGCATCTCCATGGGTCCTCTGGTCCTGCTCCTCCTGCCTTGGACCCGGACTCCTGGCTCAGGTTTCCTCCTTCAGAGAAAGGGGTAGCATGGCTGCTAAGGTGGTACCAGCTCTGTCCCTCCCTGCTTCCCCACAGCTGAGATGCTGCTTCTGTGCTGGGGCAGCTTCCTCTGCTATGCCACTCGGGCTGTGCCCTCAGCTTTCCACGAACCACGCTACATGGGCATCGCCCTGCACAACGAGCTGCTGCTCTCTGCTGCCTTCCATATAGCTAGGTGAGGACGGGCTCACCTACCCATGATTCCTCCCATCTAACACTACTTACTCCTCACCACTCCCAGGTAGATACCCCCTTCCCATGGCCATCCTCACAACACTGCCATCTCTGCATACTGAGGAGGGCTCCCGCCTGTAGCTCTCTCCCTACCCCACAGATACCCTTCCTGCACCCCACCTCACCCAACATCCTAGAAGAGGAAGCACCCTCCCACACTTGCTTACTCTTCTTGCTTTCTCCCTCCTCACACCTCAACCATCCCAGCAGCTTGCCTGCTGTGGGTCCATAAGGACCTGGCCCTGTGATGGAGGCAAAATCCGTCCACAGACTGGTACACAGAGTTGTGGGGCTCAAGTCTGTACTGCAGGCAGCCAGAGGCCAGCTGGAGTATTATGGGAGGGCTTCTGAGAGGTGGGTGTTAATGCAAGCCTTGAGGTAGGATCCACATCCCAGACAGGGCAAGAAGACGAGTGCCTTCCTTGCCCCACCAGCACCTCCATGGGGATCAGGGCTGGGGCGACACAAGTGAGGCTGGTGAGGAAGAAGAGGTCAATCCCAGCTATAGATAAGAATCTTCCCGTCATACTCTCAGGTTTGTGCTGACCCCTTCCCTGCACCCGGACTGGACCCTCCTCCTCTTCTTCTTCCACACCCACAGCACAGTCACCGCTACCTTGGCTCTGATCTTCATCCCTAAGGTGAGGTCTTCCCACTTCTGGATGTATGGCAAACGCTGGGCCACTTTGTCAGGGGCACTGTAGATCTGCTGCAACAGCAGCGCCCTCTCCAGGTCAGGGTGAGGATGACACCCTGCAGGTGTGTGGGCTCTGATCAACAGGGGCCCTAAGCTTGGAGCTCACTTGGGAGTGGAAGTCTCCAATTTCTGGGCAAGGGAAGTAACAGCCAGGACTGGAGGGGTCCTTGTAACATAGTTTTAAGGTTGATTGACTCTGAAAATCAACACGAAAGTAGTTACAGAGAAGTGGAGAGCTGAGAACATGGCTAGGAGTTGCAGGAGCAGCAGGTTAAGACCCCTTGGTAGAGAAGGCAGTACAGAACACATTATGGGGTAGATCAGGAAGGAGTAGAAGGAGCAAAGGTCTTTGGACTCCAGAATTCTGAATCAGAGAGAAGGAACAGTGTATTCCATGGGACAGGTGGGGGAGGCATGAACAGGGGGCTGGGAGAGTCTTCCCCAATAATGCCCACTTCCCTGGCTAGTTCTGGAAGATGGGAGCTCCTCCCCGAGAGGAGATGGTGGATGAGGTGTATGAGGATGAGCTGGACCTGCAGCGTTCAGGCTCCTACTTCGACAGCAGCACTGCCTCAGCTTGGAGTGAGCGCAGCCTGGACCCTGGAGATATTCGGGTAGGTGCTGCCATGCCTCCTTCTGGTGTCAGCTTTCAGGGTCTGGGCAGGGAGCGCTGCCACCCAGCTCCTACTTTTCTCTAAGACATTTTCTCTCCCCATCCTCTACCATTGTCCTAAGCTACTTCCCCTGGCTCTATTTAAAGAGGGTGACACAGAACCCAAGTGAAAAGACCTCAAAAGTGAAGCTCTAATCTCCCATGTCCCCCATTCCATGCAGAGGGGCATCACAAAAGGCAGACTTAAGAAGCCCGAGTCCCCAGCACATGGGGCAGTTGGGGACTCTATAGTGTCCATTGGGACTGGGCAGTGCAGGCAATGACCAGCTACCAGGAGTTTCCACACTAGGACCTCCTTTCTCTGGACATGGCTTAGAGGATGGAAGTCCTTCCTGAGTCTTACATCAGGAGAGCACCCATACTCTCATTTTTTCTGCTTAGGGAAGTTATTACAATCATGGGACCCCCAATGAGGGGCTTAGGGCTCAGTAGGTAGGAAATAATGGGCAGTCTAATCCCATGGTTTTATACAACCTCCAGTGTGGGAAAACCTTGGGAAGCCATTTCGTCCATCCGCTCCACCTCCACAGGGGCCCACCCCTCCACCTGCCTTGTTTACATCTCCCAGTTCCTTCCTTGTCCAACTGCCTCCAGCTCTTGTTCCCACTGGTGTCCTCCACACCCTTTGAGCTCTGCCTCTTCTGCTTCCTGCCCCTGGGTATAGGCTGAATGGAAACCCCAACCCAGCAGGGACCCCAGAGAGTGTGCAGACCACCGTCACAGCCAAGCCACCCCAATCTACTCTCTCTGCGCTGGCTCTGGAGAGAAATCCAAAGTATAAAAGACATTCAAAGCCCTCCTGTATCACTTACACCTACCCGAACGTGGCACTTTGTCCGCTAGTCCCATCCATCTCATACAATCCTCTTAAGAAAACTAACACTAGGCAGCCAATTACTGCTATTTTATAGAAGCAGAGGCTCAGAGAGGTTAAGAAAGTAGGCTCAAGGCACATGATGGGTCACCAACCTCAAACTCAGGTTTCTTGTCCCCCACATTGGTGACTGCCCACCAGACCACAGTGCCCCAGAGACGGGAGTACACACTGCATCCTGAGAGGGTCCGGCTGGGAACCATGAATTCTGAGGTTTAAAGGCAAGGAAGGGACAGACACTGCTTGGTGGGAAATAGATTACCCCAGAGAAAATGGTCTTATTAAGGGCTGAGGGGAATACTGGTGCAGCCAGGGGATGGAGAGACTAGCCCAATCGTCCCAATGTCAGCTCTGCTCTCCTTGCTCCTCCCTTCCCCCAGGATGAGCTGAAGAAGCTCTATGCCCAGCTCGAGATCCACAAGACCAAGGAGATGGCTGCTAACAACCCCCATCTGCCCAAGAAGCAGGGCAGCTCGCGCCAGGGCCTGGGCCGCTCCTTTGCGAGGTACCTGGCTGAGTTCCCTGAGGCGCTGGCCCGGCAGCACTCCCGGAACTTGGGCTCCCCGGGTGGCCGCAGCCTGCCCAGCTCCTCCCGCCGCAGGCTCCTCAGCTCTAGCCACCAGGAACCCGAGGGGCCGCCAGCCCTGCGCAAGTACCACAGCACCTATGACCACAACCACGGCAGGGAGCAGGGCCCACCTCTCCTTGACTCACTTCTGAGAAGGAAGCTGGCTAAAAGGGTCTCACGGGCAGAGCGCCAGGAGTCTGTGGAGGGGCCCCCTGCCCTGGGCTTTAAGTCAGCCAGCGCCCACAACTTGACAGTGGGTGAGAGGCTCCCCACAGGCCGGCCGGCCTCCCTGCAGAAGTCGCTCAGTGTCATGGCTGGCTCCAGTGATAAGGCGCTGCTCGTAGCCAGCCAGGCCTATCTGGAGGAGACCTATCGGCAGGCAAAGGAGCAAAAGGAGAGAAAGAAGGCAGAGGTGGCCTTGGCGAGCCCAGGTCAGAGGTCATCGGCCAGGAGGCTGGAGCGAGCTGGAGGAGCCCCTCTGTCAGCCCCACCTTCCCCTGCCAAGAGCAAGAGCATGGACAGCTCCTGCAGCTCTGGGAAGCCTCAAGAGGGGGATGGGAGAAAGCTGCCGCTCCCACCCATCCAGCACCAGGTCTCCATACCCATCAAAGCCCTGTCTGGAGCTTGCTTGGGAGAAGTAAGGATGCTGCCACCCACTTCTACCTTGGCTCCAGCCCCGGTTCTGGCCCCAGTCCCTGCCCTATCCCAAGTCTCAATAACCCCCCAAAGCCCCAGCTTTCTCACCTTCATCTGCCCCTGGGAGAATGCAGAACTGCCCGTCAAGAAAGAAAATATGGCACAAGAAGGCCCCTCAGGGCCAGAGCAAGGCAACCGCTCCCCTGTCCCAGCTCGAGCCAGGCTCTGGAGGGCCCTCTCTGTTGCAGTAGAGAAAAAGGTTGCTGGGGAGAGTGGGATGGACACGGAGGACAGGTGTCTCCAGGGGGACATTGATGATGTGGATGAGGACAGGCCCAAGGTCTTCTCTAAATCCCACAGCCTCAAGAGCCCTGTTCAGCAAGGTTCTGTGCGCAGCCTGGGACTGGCTATCAAAGCTTTGACCCGTTCTCGGAGCACACACAGAGAAAAGGAGAGTGGGGAAGGGAGTCCTGAGGGGGACAAGGGCCGAGTTGCAGGAGAGGGTGCAGGCTCATGCCCCAGGTCCCCCAGGCTAGGTGGGCGCAAGATGATGAGTAAGCAGGCGGCCCTGGCCCCCTGTGAAGATGAGGAGTCCCTCCAGAACCAACAGAATGCTCAAACCAGCAGAATGCTCCATGTCTGTTACCAGGATAGCAGCAGGGGACAAGAAGACAGAGGCAGGAGGACATCCCAGGGTCAATGGGAGGGGAATGTTGAGAGAGCAGGTAAAACAGAGCCTGCTACACTGAGGCAAGCCAGGCAGGGCACAGCTGGGGACAAAAACGCTGAGCAAGTGAAAGAAGCCCCTGCAGGGAGGCAGGAACTGCTCAAAGCTGGCTTCCAGTGCAGGAGCAGCACTAGCGCGGACTATAGGGTGGCAGAGGTATGTCCCTGGGAAGTCACCAAGTCAGAAACATGTCTGCCTGACAGCAACAAGGCTGAAATCTGCCCCTGGGAGGTGAGTGAAGGAAGCCCTGAGCAGGGAGCAATAAGCCAAGATCTAGATGACTCCCATGAAGAGAGAGGGAAAGCCCCAGAAGAATTAGAGCTTCAAGATGTGGCTACCATTGCTTGGAAAAAGCCAGAGAGGCTGGTCAGGGGGCAGGAGGCTGTATGTCCCTGGCAGAGTGCCGATCCCAGGGGTCTGTCCCCTCAGTCAGCCCCTCGGAACTCTGAGAGAACCAAGGGCAGGCCTGAGGCAGGGGGCTGTATAGAGGCTAGAGCGGTGAAGTGTCAGCAGAAAGTCGCAGGTCTGGAGTTGTGTGCACCTGACTTCACCAAGGCAGAGCTCTGTCCTTGGGAGGCAAGTGAAGGAGGAAAGAATGGGAAACTGTCCCAGGAGGGAGTGAAGAAACTCCCCCAAGACAAGCAGAAAACCCCCAAGAAAGCAACCTTCTGGAAAGAACAGAAACCTGGCAGAGATTTGGAGTCTCTCTGTTCATGGGAGAGGACTGATTTCCGTGGCCCCTTAGCAATCTCTACTGAGGCCCCAGGGACCGCCAAGTATTCAGGGAGCCTTTCGGAGGTGTGTCCATGGGAGGCAGGAGAGGCTCCTTCTTTTAGGAAAGCAGAGATTTGTCCCTGGGAGCTGGGTGATGAGGTAGCGAGGAAGGAAATGCTGTGTCAGGGGATGGGCAGAGAATCTCTCCAAGGAGACTGGCAAGCCTCCCACAAAGGGCTCTTTGGAGAGGTGGGGAAACAAACTGGGAAAGCGGTGCAGACATTTAGCCCACAGGAGTCAGTGTGTCTCTGGGACAGCACAGACCATGGGCACTCCAACCCCTGGATGGACAATGCCTCATCCACAGCCGGTAGCCAACTCCTCAGCAATGGAGGAAGCAAAGCCTCACAAGTGGGTTCACCAGAAGACCTTAGGCCAGAGCTGAAGGCAGTAACACCCACCAAGGCAGAAATTGGTTCCTGGGAGGTACATGAAAGAACAGAGGACTGGAAATCTGAACAGGCACCCAAAGAAGAATTTCAAAAGGGCAAGGAGAAAATGCCCGAAACATCAGGAGTCAAAGATGTCACAGCTTGGGAAAAGCCTGAGGGACAGCTCCAAAAGCAGGAAGCAGTCAGTTCTTGGGAGTATGTGGACCCTGGCAGTTTCCCCCCACAACCTCAAGACCCAGACAGACACAAAGCCAGTTCCCAGGTGTCAGGTGGTGTGGGAAGCAAAACTGCTGCGATCTGTCCATGGGACGTGGAGGACAAACTGTCTGCTGAGAAAGCAGAGATCTGTCCCTGGGAGGTGAGTGATGAAGCAGGGAAGGAACAAGCTTTGGGAGCTGAGGCCATTAGGAAATTGTCAAACATTACAGAAAAGGCCCTCACAGATTCTGGACCTAGTGAGATAGCTGTTACTGCTTCACAGAAGCCAGTGAGGCCAGCACAAGGGCAGGAGGTGGCCCATCCCTTGGAGTGTGTGGACCAAGAGGACTCCTCTCAGCATTTAGACACCGTAGACACTGACAGACCAAAGGCTGGATTCCAGGAACTGGACCTTGTCGGGTGCAGGGCAGCTGAGGCGTGTCCCTGGGAAGGACATGAAGCATCTGCCAGCGAAAAAGCCGAGATCTGTCCCTGCGAGGTGAATGAAGGAGCTACTGGGAAGGGAGTGGAACAAGAGATGGGAACTGATTCGGCAGGGCAGAGGGAAAAAACTCCAGAAATGGGGAGACTCACCTCCCTGGAAGAAGACATAGCAAAAGGAGAGACAAAACTGAGCCAAGAGCAGGAAGCTATTTGTCCTTGGGAGAAGGACGTGAGGGGACCCTGTGCTCAGGCCTCTGAGATCTCAGCCTTGTCCAGTGGTATGAGCAGCAACCTGGCAGAGCATTCCTTGGAAGTCAATGATGAGGTGGCAGAGAAAGGGGACCTGACACAAGACCCAAAAATTGGTTTCCCCCAAGGACACATAACCCAAGAAAGAGCTCCATCTTCAAAGGCAGAAGTCCCTACTGAAGATGCAGAAAAAGTGAAAAATGAGCTACAATCTGTCTGCCCATGGGAGAGCATAGCCCCAGAAGTCTCTTCTTCCCATCGCGAAAGTCACTGCCATCACCAACCGAAAGCTGATTCTCAGAGACTGATCAGCACTGGGGGCAGGTGCGCTGAGGTATGCCCATGGGACACTCCCGCCCCAGATGCTCATCAGCCTGACCACAGCACCAACGCGGAGGACTGTCCCTGGGAGGTGACTGAAAGAATCCTTGAAGGAGTGTCAATAGAGAATGGGAAAGGGGATGAAGGGAAAGCCTCAGAAAAACCAGAGCTCAAAGTTGGGACAGTTCAGAAAAAGCCACAAAGGGCCCACAGGAAGCAGGAGGCTGTGTGTCCCTGGGAAAGTCAAGATAGTGGAGGTCTGTCTCCACAACCAGCCCCACAAGCTTCTGACAGAAGCAGAGGCACTTCCGAGGCCGTGGGCAATGTGGAGGCCAGGGTAGCAGAAGTGTGTCCGTGGGAAGCAGTAGAGGTTCCCTCAGCCAACAGAGCAGAAATCTGCCCGTGGGAAATGAGTAAAGCAACAGCAGAGGAAGGTGGCCCAAAACATGAAGTGGAGAGAAAACCCCAAAAGCACGGACAGCCTGTCCTTCAAAAGGCAGAGTCTGGAGGGACTGAAGAACACTTTTCACAAGCAGTGTCCAAAGGCAGCAGAGAGCAGGAGACAGCCTACCCCTGGGAAGGCACAGGTTTGGGGGCACTCTCCCCGCGGCCAGATGCTCTGCACACTGCCCAAGCCAAAGTCAGTCCCCATGAAGCAAGTAGGGGGAGCAGGATGGCACAGCTGTATCAATGGGAAGTCACAGACCCAGAAGGAAATAAAATAACGGGCACCATGGCAGACATCTGTCCTTGGGAGAGAACTGGAGCCCCATCTGAGGAATCTGGCCTCCTGGCTTTAACAGCAACTCGGACAGCAGAATTTTTCCCCAGAGACCCTGAGAACCCATCATGCCTGTTAGTCCAAAGACCTCTGGGTGGCTTCCTTCCAGAAAGCAAAAGCCCCCACCCCAAAGTGAGCAAACCAGATATTTCTTTTACTCCAGAAGATTTCAGAGAATTCCAAGGACCTTCAGGACTTCGGCCAAGGACCAGCTTAATTCCAGAGCCAAGTCTCCATGAAGCTGAGGCTCAGAATTCTTCTTCCCTAACTGAAGACCAAGGAGAAGTGGCTTCTAAAGCTCCTCATGAAGAATTCGCCCTTCCAACTGCTTATCCTTGGGACTGGGAGTAACAATTCCTAGTTTAAGCTGGAGTGAGGTTAAACATCAGGTGGCTGGCTTTCAGGAGCCAAGGGTCTTTCCAAGTCCTATAACTGAAACAAAGACACCTGGCCACTTCCTATCTCCAGGAAGGCCAGCAGTCAATTCAAAGACAAACTATACAAGCCAGGTGCAGCTCAAACCCGAATATGAAGTCATAACCTTTCTTTATTTCCAATTTTTCCTGCTGTAGGGAACAAAGGCTAGATTCTCTGTTTCTAATGAATCCTCCTATCCAGCTACAGTACTCAACACAAGCCATTTACGTCTAGACACTCACTTGAAAAGCCAAGTCAGGGATGAAAAGAAGTCAGCAGTGCCCTACCCACACTTTCTTACTGGAAGACCCTATTCTTCCCTGAAGTCTACAAAAAAACCTTTTATTCTTATTATTATTTTGAGCAGAAACTAAGTCATGCAAGGCCTTGGCTACATAGGAACTGAGGGTCACAGAAGATTACAGTCACCATAGGAAGTTTATGAAGCCACTTAATTCAAGTTCAAAGATAAATAAAAGGAAACATCTAAATAGTTAAGGCCCTGGCTCAGTGGATTGAGCACTGGCCTGCCAACTGAAAGGTCAGCATTTCTATTCCTAGTTGGAGCACATGCCTGGGTTGTGGGCCAGATTCCCAGCTGGGGGTGTGCATGAGGTAAAGAATGGATGTTCTTCCCCCTCTCCTTCCGTTCCCCCATCTCTAAAAATAAATAGCTCAAAAGTTATGCCTGAAATGCCTTAAAGATCTTGTCATTTTGACTTTGAATCTCCAGTTTCTGCTTAACTGATCCTCACCTGCCTTGCATGACTACTGAAGCAGAGCCAATCAAGCACATACCCATATCTGGCATCCAAAGCAGTATCAGACAGAGCAGGGAAGGAAAGGCAATCGCTCCAGGTCCTCCCCATGCTGGCCAAGGTTGAGTTCTCCCCTCCAGACACCCAGTTTAAGTAGCATGCCTCTTGCTGCCTTTTTCAGAAGGCCTCCCCTTCTTCCTGCCCCATCTTTTGCCAGTCTCCAGAGTTCATCTCAGTGGCTCATTCTCCCCCTCCTAGTCTTTCAGGTGCTATCATTAAAGGGACCCCTCTTTGTTGTCAATGCAAATGGCGCCAGGAGGATTCTCTGGTTCTGATGCAAGAACCAGTCCAAATCACTTGCTTAGTAATAGGAGGCCTACATCAGTCTCCTTCCTGAGAAGCCTGAGAAAGAAAGGAGTTCTGTTCACAGCCAGCACTGTAACTGCCCTCAGAAAGAGTAGTGCTACAGGGCAGGTTAGAGGCCTGAGGAAAGGGCATCATGTAAACACAAAGCCTCTTTTTTATGGAGATCTCTCTTTGTCTTAGACTTGTCTTAGCTTGGCTCTATTCTCTCAAGTCAGTTCAGCCTACCCCTACTTAAGCAATGCTAGATAACAGAGTGCTGGAATTAGATGATATAACCAGAGGGAAATGGAGGAGAAAAACATTGGTCAGATAAGTCCCAGGGTTGACGCACAGGTGAGTGGGGGTGGGAAATAGCAGGCTAAACAAGGCAGAATTGGGTAGGGGCACTAAATATGGCAGTAAACCCACCTGCTAACTGGACAGATATTGATGCCATTTATGAGGAGAGGTAAGACAAGACCAAATACCCAATGGAAAAGAAATAAGTCTGCATGTGAATACTCTGGGCAGACACAGCACATCACAGAGAAAAATAGCAAGTGTTCCATTTCCAAAAAAAGGAGGAAAAGGAATGGAGGAACCCACTTTTTCAGGGACTAGATACCCTTGTTCCCATAACCAGTCCCTTCCACATATCTAGATCCATTTCCGTGGCTTTTAAGAGAATTAATTGAAATGTGTTGTTGCTCTGGGCTCCGGCTGGTTAACCCCACAAATTCTGAGCCAATGCAAATTGTCCTAACTGTGCACCTCAAAATAATCCCATCCAGTCTGGTCTAGCTAAGAACAAAAATGTTGTCCCTATACCCATTGCCATGAAATAAACCTTAGGGAAAAAAAATAGAGAATGCTTTTTCTTGGCAGTTGGTTCTAGCTTATTCATCATGGTGATTTTTCTTTTTTCAACGTTTTTAAACATGAACAAGAAGAAAATGCCTGCTCGGACGCCCAAGGTTACAACAGCCTTTAGGACTTCAGCTCTGTGGCTGGCTGGCACTGCAGATGATCTCTTGCCTGGCTTTTCTAGCCAATGCTTTACATCTGAGCCTTTCACTCAGCTGGATTTGATCCCAAGGGGAAATGAAAATTGCACTTATCCGCTGGCTCCCTGGCGGCAGCTATTGCTTAGCTGCTATAGCTGCTATTTAGGATTATCTAGAGACCCAGGAGGCAGATCTGGGGAAGTGGGGTGAAACAGCTTATTTAAAGCAATGTTTTCACATATTCAGAGAAAGCAATGTATCATTTGTCCAGTAAGTGTGCTTTATTTCTCTGCTTCCCTATCCAACCTGGATTACCTCCCTTTACTCCTCAGGGCTGTGGATCCTGCTCAAAGCACTTCCCAGCTCATTGTGCCTTAATCCAGCACTCTCACAAATAGGATATGAAGAAACCTTACCTGGGCTGCAAAACGACATATATTTTAAGACAAAGGGGTTGAAACTAAGTAGCATGATGAGAGTGGCTGTTCTGGATTAACCCACTGGTGTTGCCTCTTTCCTAAGCATGCACATTTTATTTCCATAGTCAGCACTCAGCAGCTATTGTCAAGAAAACCATTTCCCCAGTGAGGCCTGGTCAATCTGTGCTTTGTCGGGATGGTAGCTTTAGAGAAATTGAGGAGTTAGGTTATTCTCAACCTGATTCCAGTTTCTTTGGACTCTTCTCTCAGCACAAGGTCAGAGCAGATTGATTAATCCTTAACCTAATTTACAGACTCTTTAAAAGAAATTCTGGGCTTAAAATACAGAAAGTATAGAATTAAGGTCCTGTTTTTTAAAAGAAGGTCACACTGGGCTGACCAAAGCAATAGTACTATAAACCAAGCTTACTGCTGGTATACAGTGATTTCCCTCATCACTACCTGCGATGACCCAAGCTACATGGGCCTGCGAAGTTGCTCTTCCTTCTCCTAACAGCCTAGCTGGAGCTAAGGAACAAGGAAGGGCTGGGATGTTTCATGCTACACAAGTCCATATTCTGGCATCTTTGCCTTCCCAGGGTTTGGCTAAAAAGAACAGTCGCCATCTCTAAGAGGTGCAAGAAATCAGGGAACCAAGTCTTATAGAGGGATTACCCAAGTGTATGAACTTCTCCATGGCCCCTGCCTTTCCCTGAAACTTTCTAGGATCACACCAGGGTGATTAAAAACACAATCCATAGGCTAGAGGATAAATGACTTCTTTGTATTTACATCCTTCTGTGAAATACAAATGCTGATCCGGTGAGTTAAGTATGAGAAGACCCTCTTAAATTATACCATCTCCTATAAACACTATTTTTCCCAAGTCTGGATTTCCTAGAAGTCACATCGCTCACAATTAAATCTATGTTCTATTTCTGCCGTTTAAAGGCTGGTCTACTTCTAACCTGAACTGGGGAATATGGATGGACAGAACCCACCACAACTGATCCAAAATATTAAGAGTATTTTATTTCAAACTCTGATCCCTATCCTATGATAGGAAAATTCTACTAGTTTGCTCCTGACGGTCCCTGCTATGGGAAAAATTGGTGTCAGATGTTCTCTGAAACAAACTGCCTTTCATTTAGGCGCAGAAGGTAGGTATAAAACTTAAAAGAGTAAGTGGGTCTAGGGCTGTGCAGAGCAGCCACCCACCTGGGCCTGGCCATCAGCTTGGTTAAAGAGGATGAAACTGCTGAAAAGACCCAAGCAAAAGAGGAGAGAACAAAGGTAGTTCTTTCTACAGCATGATGAGGATGGATGACTTCAAAGCTCCCAGCCACCTCATCACTCATACTTCACCCCAGGAATCATATCTGCCATCAGGCTAGCTGAGGCTATGGGCTTCTCCTTGTAGTTCTTCATAGTCTTCCCAGGGTTTCAGCTGGGGGCCAGGGATCATCACCGTCTGAAAGAGCAGGAAGCTGAGTTATCTATCATCCATGCCCATGGCTCACGCATGAGCATCCCTTGCCTTCATGCCCACCCCTAACAGGATTCCCCTTCCTAGATGCTGCATCACGCCCTCTCTCCACTAGGTGGCGCCCAACAGAACTGGCTTAAGATGCCACTAGAAGGAAGTCAGCCCTCTATTTTTTGAAGATTATATATATATATATATATATATATATTTAATTTTTTTAAAGATTTTTTCTTTTATTCATTATTTTTAGAGAGAAGGGCAGGGAGGGAGGAAGAAAGGGAGAGAGATATTAATGTATGGTTGCCTTTTGCCTGCCTCCAGCTTGCAACCTGGTTTATATGCCCTGGCTGGGGAATCAAACCAGCGACCTTTGGGTTCGCAGGCCAGCACCTATCCACTGTGCCACCAGCCAGGGCTTTTATTTATATTTTATAGAGAAGAAAGGAAGGGAGGACGAGAGGAAGAGAAATAGTGATGTATGAAAGAAGCATAGATCTGATCGTTGCCTTTTGCAGGCCCCCACACCCAACCAGGGACCTGGCCTGCAAGCTGGGCATGTCCCCTGACCAGGAATTAAGCTGGGAATTTTCAGTTTGCAGGATGATGCTCAACCTACTGAGCAACACCAGTCAGTGTGAGCCTCAGCTCTCTTAAACCGCACTAGCTACCTTACCTTAAGGATGGGCTGTTTAGGGGGTGCCCATGGAGGGATGATCTTGCCATGTATTCTCCAACTCCCATAGGGATTTGTCAGGTGCTTTTCAAAGACAACATATTCAAGGACATCCTTGGGCACATCTTCTTGTCCGTACATCAATCTGCCAAACCGGTCATAGATGGCCAAAGTCTGCAAAGATGACAGCAAGTCTGGCCTATTAGTCCTCAGAGTTGTTTTGTGTTTGTGGGCTTTGTTTTTTTAATCCTTGCCCAAGGATATGTTTACTGATTTTAGAGAGCAAGGAATGGAGGGAAGAGAAGGAAGGAAGAGGGAGAGGGAGAGAAACACTGATTGGTAGCCTCCTGTATACGCCCCAACTGGGGATCAAACCCTCAACCTAGGTATGTGCCTAGGGATCAAACTCACAACCTTTATGTTGTATGGGATGATGCTCCAACTGAGCCACCTGGCCTGGCCAGGGCCTGCTTTCTTTTTTCTCACAACCATTTTTAAAACAGCCATAACAAAACATTTTAATGGGTAGAAAAACAAATCATATCAGAATTCTGAATCTAGACTAACTGATCAACTACTGACACTTTACTCTTAAGAGGTGTGTTTTGTTTTGTTTTTCTTGACTGTGGAGGGAAGGAAGGAGGAAGTCTATACCAGGAAGGGTGGGAAAGAATATCCTTGCACCTGTCTTAGTAGAGCTAACTTCTAACAGTGAGAAGGGCGTAGTGACAGAGCAAAGAAGACCACACTGAACCTTTCCTTAGAACCCACAGTCCTGGGCAGCTATAGCCAGAATTCCAAAGGTAGAAGGACAACCTGAGTGTGAAGAAAAGCAGACTGGTGCCTCTACCTGACGGGTATGCATGCGGACGGTGACCTGGCCATACATGTTGCCCTGGTTCATCATACTTGAACAGCGAACCTGAACCACCTGGGGTGGCTCTAAAGATTCTATGAAGCTCCAACGCACGGTCTTATATTGGATGTCCCAGACCATGTCCTAAGAGCAGAAGAAAAACAAGTTCTACTGAGTTTTTTCCTCTTTATGGAAGCTGGTGCTTTCTTTCCTTCCACACCTGCACTCACTTCTTGCAGTGCTACAGCCAAAATGCAACATTTCCCACCAAGTGCTTTCTTTAACGCCTTTTCTACCACCCAAGTTTTGATTAAGCTATTGCTCAAGCCCTCACAACAGCTCTCTTTTCATTCAAATCACAACTCAAAACCAACCTAAAGGTCCCTTCTCCAAATCAATGAATACCACACTCCAAACTGGCAACTTGCCTAATAATATGCCCTTATCCCTCCCATACACTTTCATACTCTGCTAATTATTACATGTACTTTCGCTGACTTCATATTTGTTGCCTCTCCCCACCCCACCTTTTAGCAGAGAAAGTTGGGATTTTACAGGGATATAAGGACTAAACCACTAAGATAAGGTTAGCTATCCCTATCCCTAGGGAGATAGGCTGAACTGATAGAAACTGAAGCTCTTATTTTTATTTTATTTTTAAAAATATTTTATTTATTATTTCTGAAAAGAGCGCAAGAGGGAGAGGCAGAGAGGGGGAAAGACATAAATGCATGGTTGCCTTTCACCTGCCTCCAGCTACAGACCTGGCTGGACACCTGGCTTGCAACCTGGTTATGTGCCCTGGCTGGGGAATCGAACCAGCGACCTTTGGGTTCACAGGCCGGCACCTTATCCACTGTGCTACCAGCCAAGGCTTGAAGCTCTTATTTTTAAATCACAAAATCCCCCTCCTTAAGGGTCTCTCAAAGTCCCCAGTACCTATTACCACACAACATAAGCCTCATGAGTTCTTATTAAATCCTTTCTTATAGTGTAAGCAAGGGTAGGCTGGCCCAGTGTGGCCTTACCAGGGTTCATGCCAAATCATTATCATTCAGGCAAAAAACAATGGAACTTCGGCTTTGTTTTAAACTTTCTGCACTTTCAAAACTGGTCCTTCTTAAGAAAACCAAAGGCGATGTCTATAGTATGCCCATCCACAATTTTAAGTATAGGAACCTACCGGAAAACAGTTTTCAGTTGCCAGGGTATGAAGTCGGTCATGGTCTGAGCTAAAAAAGAAAAGAGATGTACATACAATTGACTCCTTTTATAATATCCTGTATGAAAGTTGAAAATGATTTGGAAAATGAAAAACAATTCATTTTCACAAACATTTTCTTCATGCCTACCATTGACATAAGCCAGGTAATATGCTGAGTCCTGCTGACACAAGGATAAATAATATGATTTACCAGAAAATCCTGAGCTTCACAACAGAGTAAGGTTAGACTTGAATCTCAGGAGCAAAGAGAAATTTCTCTGAATTTATTAAGATGAGCAAGAGACCCATACTGAGACATGGGAACTGGTTTTTACTCTAAGCTGTAACAGGGGGGAAAAAATCCAACATAAATAACAATCAAAAGCTCATCTTTTCTCCTTACCTCAAAAATATCACCAGTACCAACTGGTTTGGCTTTGTATCTTACACTGTCATCTTTGAACCTAGCCAAGATAATCATCTGTATTTTCTGGCCTATCCTCCCCTCCCCATACATATCTGTTACTGCTACAGTGAGCTAATCATCCTGATTCTATGCAGTAAGAGAAAACAGGTAACAAATCCCAGGCCTGGTACATACAAGATTTTCGGAGGATTCCTAACTGAAGAGTTTCAAATACACCTAAGAACACATTCACATGACTTTTCCCCACAATTTATTTATTCCTAGGCAGTTTAAGACTTTGTCCCTTTCAAAATTCTTATTCCTAACCCCAAAACAGGTAAGGGATTAATTCTATCTGCTTCCCTTTCACCTCTATTCCTAATAGAAAAGATTCCAACTCATTTCTCCCAATGTAGCTCTAGCCTAAACCAGGTGAGCTGTGGTGTTAGCTACCACAACCCTCACGCCCGGCACCTCTGAATGCACTCTTTCCCCTCACTATTCTGGCCTAGAAATTCTCAGTAAAAATAAATTCCCTTTTCTATGAGTTTACTTACTATTTTGCCATAGAACTTACACCGAAAAATAAAAAGAAGACATCTACTTCTGGCAACATAATGGACTGAGCTAATGTAATACTACTCCCACTCTCAACATCTAGAAATGTTGGGTAGAATATAATATACACACAGCCCTGGTTGGTGGCACAGTGGATAAGGTGCAGGCCTGCGAACCCAAAGGTCGCCAGTCGATTCCCAGCCAGGGCACATAACCAGGTTGCAAGCCAGGTCTCCAGCCAGCTCTGTAGCTGGAAGCAGGTGAAACGCAACCATACATTGATGTCTTGCTCCCTCTCTGCCTCTCTCCCTTCCCCCTCTCTAAAAATAATAAAATCTTTAAAAAAAAAAAAAGTCCTGGCTGGTGGCACAGTGGATAAGGAGCAGTCCTGCGAACCCAGGGGTCACTGGTTCGATTCCCCAGCCTGGGCACGTAGCCAGGTTGCAAGCCCGGTCTCCAGCCAGCTCTGTGGCTGGAGGCAGGTGAAAGGCAACCGTACATTGATGTCTCTCTCCCTCTCTGCCTCTCTCCTTTCCCCTCTCTCTAAAAGTAATAATTAAAATCTTAAAAAAAAAATACACAGTTTTTAATTTTTATTTATTTATTTTTGACACATTTTTAAATATGCTATCCTAGTTCACTAGAAAGGTAAATCCTCTAGAGGTCTGAAAGGAGGAGGAAACTAAAACCAGATGGAAAAAATACAACCTGTTACAACACCAGCATAGAGGATAATGAAGGAATCCAGAAATAGGATCTAATGGCCAGGAGATGTACTCTTCTGAAAACCTTGAACTCTCTGGGAGGTGGAACTAAAATCCCTGAATAAAGCCATGACCATAAAAGGTCCTGCACTGGCAGAAATGGGAGACTAGAAAAGTAGCCCACCAACCTAGAGATAAAGCTTCTGTCTAGGGCTCTAAGTTGAGGGGGGGGGGGAACCCTGAAAAATTAAAGTCCTAAGCCCACATTATATGCAAATGTGGATGCAGGATTTATAGTACTGATATGATGTAAGAATTTCTAAGCTAAGAAATTAACATAAAACTGATACCTAGCCAATGATATCCCTGGTATCTGGCAGAAACACACACACAACCTCTCTGGAAGCATGTTCATTAACTTAGGTTGTTTAGAACTCCCTCAGAAGAAACTCTCCACTGAAGATGAGCTTACAACTAAACATTACAAAAGCAGACCTGGAATCTATCCAGCAAAATTAACAGACACCAAGATAAAAATGCAGTAGGAAGCTGCAGGAGTGGGACCCTCCATTGCAACACCTGGTAAATTAGAAAAAATGACGAGAACCACTATTTCAGAACTCTGGATTCTGACTGGACATAAATAACAACCAGGGGAGTGCCTAATGAGGAGAGTGGCTAGTGATCTTGGGTAGAAGAACATGTGTAAACCAACCAATCATTCCCCCTTCCCTCAGCCCTATCATGACTGTGGGGATAGTGACCTATGTTCCTGAGTGGATCGTTGGTGCTAGGGCAGGCAGCAAGTACCTTGACCTCCAAAAATGTGGGGTTGCACATTTTGGTCAGTCTGGTGGATCACAAAGACCAGAGCAAATGATGCCATGGTTTTAGCCCTACTGGCTGCAGCAACTTCTCCCTCTAACAGAATCAAAAAATTTAAAGAACAAGAACACCTGTTTTGTTTTTATTCAGCCAGACATTTAAGGAAATCTTTGTCAGGTCACTGGCTGACTGCAGAAACAATGGGACAGAAATTTCAATGACTACACATGACAAAAGAATATACACTTAGTAATAGTTTGGAGAAGTCACAAATGGGTGGTAGTAGCACTGATGAGAAAAATCAGTAATTTCTGAAGAGTACAGATCTGCTCTCCAGGGTTCTTAACAAAGAATTACAAAGTAAACAAAGAAACACAAAAGTATGGCCCATTCACAGAAAAAATATTTTGATAGAAACCAGAGCCCAGACATTGGAATTATTAGTTAAAAATAAATTAATTATCCCAAATATGCTCAATGAGATCAAAGAAACCATAGATACAGAACTAAAGGAAATCAGGAAACAATGTATGAACAGATTAAGAACAACAGTAAAGAGATAGAAATTATGAAAAAGAACTTTTGAGCTGAAAAGTACAATAACTGTAATAAAAATTCACAGGTGTTGAGAAGCAGATCTGAGCAGACAGAAAAAAGGATCAGCAAAGTTGATATTAAGGCAATCAAAATTATCCAGTGTGAGGAACAATAAAATGCAAAAATGAACAGAATACTAGCAAACCAAATTCAGCAGCATACTAAAAGGACCACCAACCACAACCAACTGGGATTTATCCTTAGAATGCAAGGGTAATTTAATGTAAGAAAACTCATCAATGTACTACACCACATTAATAAAACGAAGAAAGAAAAATATGATCATCTCAAAAAAAAAAAAAAAAAAAAAGAAAAATATGATCATCTCAATTGATGCAGAAAAATGTAACATCCTTTTATGATAAAAACATTCAATAAACTATGAATACTTGGGAGGGCACTTCTTCAACCTGATGAAAACCTTATAAAGAAAAACCTACAGGCCCTGGCTGGCTGGTGGCACAGTGGATAAGGCATCAGCCTGCAAATCCAAAGATTGCTGGTTCAATTCCCCAGTCAGGGCACATAACCAGGTTGCAAGCCAGGTCTCCAGCCAAGTCTGTAGCTGGAGGCAGGTGAAAGACAAGCATACATAGATGTCTCTCTCTCCCTCTCTGCCTTTCTCCCTACCCCTCTCTCTAAAAATAATAAGTAAAATCTTTTTTTTTTTTTTAATTTTATTGTTGTTGTATTACATCCATCCCTTTTTTAATAAGTAAAATCTTAAAAACAACAACAACAAACAAACCCACAGCTAGTGTCATACTCAATGGTCAAAGACTAAAAACTTTCCCCCTAAGATCAGAAACAAGACAAGGACTCCTGCTTTTACCACTTCTAGTCAACTTAATCCTAAGAAGTTCTAGCTGGGGAAATTAGGTAAGAAAAAGAAATAAAAGGCATCCAAATTAGAAAAGGACAAGTAAAAATTATCTGTTCATAGATCTAATGATTTTACATGTAGAAAATCATAAAAATTCCACAATGAAAGGATTAGCACTAATGAACAAATTCAGCAAAGTTGCAGAATACAAAGTCAATATACAAAAATCAGTTGTATTTCTACATACCAGCAATGAAGAACCAGAAAACTAAGACAACAATTCCATTACAATGTAGTACTGGCATATGGATGGACATATAGACCAATTGAATAGAACACAGGGCCCAGAAGTAAACCCTCACATACATGGTCAACTGATTTTTCAACATGGCTGCCAAGACTATACAACGGGAAAGGACACACTTCAACAAATGGAGCTGGAAAAATTGGATATCCACATGCAAAGAATGAGGTTGCACCCTTACTTTACACCAAATACAAAATTAACTTAAAATGGATGAAAGATCTAACTGTGAGAGCTAAAGCTACAAAACTCTTATAAGAAAACATAAGAGAAAAACTTGATGACATTGTATTTGGCAATGATTTCTAGGATATGACACCAAAAGCACAGGCAACAAAAGGGAAAAACATAAACTGGACTTCATATAAATTAAAAACCTGGCCTTTCCAGTGATGACACCTTCCTGATGACAAACATGCCCCTTGCTAAGGACCTCTTTCACTCCTCTCCAGAAGAGAAGAGAAATCACAAGCAGCAGCACCTGGTACAGAGCCCCAATTCCTATTTCATGGATGTGAAATGCCCAGGATGCTAGAAAATCAACGCCATCTTTAGCCGTGTACAAACAGTAGTTTTGTGCATTGGCCGCTCCACTGTCCTGTCTACCTACCTATAAGGGAAAAGCAAGGCTTCCAGAAGAATGCTCCTTTAGAAAGAAGCAGCACTAAATGCACCCCAAATCAAAGGGAGGAGCCATCCCAATAAAGTACAATTTTGGATTAAAATATGTTAAACTTTGAAAAACTTTTAATTAATTTTTAGAGAGAAAGGAAATGAATACAGAAAGCAAGTATAAAATTAAGAACTCAATAGATGGGTTTAAAAGCAGATTAGCTATAACTGAAAAGGGGACAGCAAGAGATCAGAAAATATACAGATTGAATTGGAGGGAGGGAGCGTTGTTAAGAGGATGGCATGGAGAATGGAAAATAAAAGAAAAAGTCCTAAGAGCCATTTGGCACAAAGTGAAAAGATCTAACAGAAGTGTATTCAGAGGCACAAAAGGAGACGAGAAAGTGGAAAAGAAGCAACATTTGAAAAGATGTTCTAAGTATTTTCCAACACTAACAAAAAATGCACTAAAGATTTAAGAAGCAATAGAAAGATACAGACACATACACACACATACACACACAGGTACATCATAGTAAACTGCTGAATACTAATGACAGAAAAAAATCTTAAAAAGCAGACAGAGAAAAAAAGAACCTTTAACTTCAAAAAAAACAGGAAGAAAGAATAGCTAACTTTCCATAGAAACAACAGAAACCAAAATATGACATCTTCAAAATGCTGACAAAAAATAACTACCAAGCTGAAATTCTCGACCCAAAGAAAGCATCCTTTACAAATAAAGTGGGGGAAAAATCCCCATAAACAAAAGATAAAGGTGAAAAAAATTTTTAAATATTTTATTTATTAATTTTAGAGAGATGGTAAGGGAGAGAGGCAGAGAGAGAGAGATCAATGTTTGGTTGCATTTCACCTGCCTCCAGCTATGGATCTGGCTGGAGACCTGGCTTGCAACCTGGTTATGTGTCCTGGCTGGGAATCAAACCAGCGACCTTTGGGTTCACAGGCTGGCTCCTTATCCACTGTGCCACCAGCCAGGGCTAAGGTGAAATTTTTAAAATGCAGAATTAAAAAATTAGATGATAATGACATGGAAGATGAAATAAAGTGGTGATTGGAATTAAAGTGTTCTAAGGTATTTATAATATTAAGTCAAGAACACATGCCCTGACCAGGGAGCTCAGTTGGTTAGAGCATTGTACCAATACACCACAGTTATATGTTGGATTCTACCAATACACCAAGGTTGTAGGCTGGATTGCCCAGGCAAGGCACATACAAGAACACACCAATGAATGCATAAATAATTGGAACAATAAATTGATGTTTCTTTCTCTCCCCTTTCCTCTCTCTCTGTAAAATCAATGAAAATAAGAGAACACATGTTATATATGTTAACAATAACTTCTGACAGAAATAGAATGCAGCCCTGGCTGGTGTGGCTCAGTGGAATGGCATCACCCTGCAAACCCAAAGGTCGCTGGTTCCATTCCCCAGTCAGGGCACATAACCAGGTGGCAAGCCAGATCTCCAGCCAGGTCCATAGCTGGAGGCAGGTGAAAGGCAACCATATATTGATACTTCTCTCCCTTTCTTCCTCCCTCCCTGCCCTTCTCTCTGAAAATAACAAATATTAAAAAAAGAAAAAAGAACGCAATACTTCCAAATAAGTAGAAGGGAAGGAATAAAAAAGGAAGAATGAAATTATATCAATCTAATAAATGAAAAGAGGAAAATGCAGCAAAGAAAAATCATAGCAAATGGAATGCACAAAATGTGGTAGAAAAATATCAAATATACAAAAAACAATGTTTGACAATAAAAATAGGTTTCAAAAAATATATGTAAATGTGCTTATGTAAATTTTCATTATTTACACACGGATATTTAGTGAAAAGTATAAAAATAAAATATACATGGGAATTACACATAAGATAGTGGTTATCTGTATGAAGAAAAAGAATGAGGAGATGACAGTTCAGCTATACCTATGTTTTATCTCTGCTCCCTCACCCAATTAGATCCCGAAGCAAATACAACAAAATACAAACATGTTAACATGAATGGTACTTTTTAGTATGTTTGAACTATTTCATAATTTAAAAAACAATTTAGCCCTGGCTGGTGGTACAGTGGCTAAGGTGCCGGCCTGCGAACCCAAAGGTTGCTGGTTCAATTCCCCATCCAGGGCACATGGCCACATTGCTAGCCGGGCCCATGGCTGGAGACAGGTGAAAGGCAACCATACATTGATGTTTCTCTCCCTCTCTCTCTTCCTCTCTCTCTAGAAATAATAAATAAAATCTTTTTAAAAAAATTTTTTTTAACTTAATGGATTTCAGAGTACAGATTTGAGGTCCTACATGAAGTCTAGCCATAGGCAGCCACAGCTCAAGAATGTCAGCAACAGTCCAAGGACTGGTACTTAAAATTATTGCAGGCACCCAGTGTTTTTTTGTTTTATTTTGTTTTAAAGTATTATTTCTTTTGTTTTATTTATTTATAAAAAATTTTTATTATTTTTCAGAGAGAGGCACTGTGCCACCAGCCAGGGCCTCCCAGTGGTTTTTCATCTCCCTAACAGTCTTGACTTTTCTTTGGTTAAATCAAGAAAACATTAAAATTTTTCAAAAGAACTGACTGGTGCAGCTCAGTGGATTGAGTGCCAACCTGCAAACCAAAGTTGCTAGTTCAATTCCCAGTCAGGGTACATGCCTGAGGTGTGAGCAAGGTCTTTGGACAGGGGTGTAGAGAGGCAGCTCATCAATGTTTCTCTCCTCATTTTTCTCCCTCCCTTCCCCTGTCTCTGTAAGTAAATAAGTAAAATCTTTTCAAAAGAGCCCCCCTTGCTGGTAGCACAGTGGATAAGGCACCAGCCCATGAACCAGCCATTGAACCTGGCTGGTTCAATTCCCCAGCCAGGGCACATAATGAGGTTGCAAGCCAGGTCTCCAGCCAGGTCTGTGACTGGAGGCAGGTGAAAGGCAACCATACATTCATGTTTCTCTCCCTTCCTCTCTCTCTGGAAATAAAATTTTTATTTTCAAAAGAAATTTCTACAAAATAACTAAAAAAAGGGAAATGTACATAAATAAGACGAACACACAAAACAGGTCAGGAATAATTAGGGATCAGGTTGGGTGAAAACAGCAGCTCTTCAGCAGGGTCTTCTAATGCTTGTAAGTGGAGCTAAGCTAGACCAAACAGTGAAAATCCCCAGCAGCAGGGAGATCAAGCACAACTACAGGGTCCAATTATTTCCCACATAGGAAGTTCTACTGCAAACTGAGAACATAATGGGTTTAAGATAAGGAGATCACTTACTTGTTAAGACAAAGGTGAGCTTCAATGAAGATATCCTTAGCTTTTTCAGGAAAGTCCTTTATTTTAAAATTAGCATCAAATTCTCTTATCCTCCTTATTCTGTAAAATTAAGCATAAGAGTTACTTTTAAAGACTTCATTCAGTTCTATAACTCACAGCTTATGTTAACCTCTGGTCAGGACACATACAAGAATCAACCAATGAATGCATAAATAAGTGGAACAAGAGATCAATGACTCACTCTCTTTCTTTCTCATTCTGTCTCTACCTCTTCTCTCGAAAAACTTCAATAGCCCTGGCTGGTGTGGCTAAGTGGATAGAGTGCTGGCCTACAAACCAAAGAGTCACTGGTTCAATCCCCAGTCAGGGCACATGCCTGGGTTGTGGGCCAGGTCCCCAGTTGCGGGTGTGCAAGAGGCAACCACACATTGATAATTCGCTTCCTCTCTTTCTCCCTCTCTTCCCCTTTCTCTAAAAATAAAACTTAAAGATTTTATTCATTATTTTCAGAGAGAAAGGCAGGGAAGGAGGAAGAAAGGGAGAGAAACATCAATGTATGGTTGCCTTTCACCTGCCTTCAGCTACGAACCTGGCTAGAGACCTTACCTGCAACCTGGTTATGTGCCCTGGTTGGGGAATCGAACCAGCAACCTTTGGGTTCGCAGGCCAGCGCCTCATCCAGCCAGGGCCAAGAAACCTTTTTTTTTTTTTTAATTTTATCATTGTTGCATTACATCCATCCCCTTTTTTCAGTAATAAGAAATTTTTATTCTAATAGTGACTCCCAGTTGTCTCCAACACCTACGACAATTGTGATGCCACATTCTTCTTCAATTGCTCAGCTCTCTGTGCCAGCCCTTCCTTTGAAAGAGGTGACATACGAGCATCACCCTCTGGAGGAACATAGGCTTCAAAGAAACCAGCTGTAATGAGAGAAGGAAAAAACTAAGAAAGCATTGCAAGACTGAGAAAAAGTCATATTGAGGTCATATAAAATTGGGAAGGATCCTGGATAAAGTAGACTAATAAATTAGACTTCTATGTACAGGGAATCGTGTTACATGAGAAAAAACAGAATAAGATAACTTAAGTCTTCTCTCAGAGCTTTAGTTTCTTCATGTTCAAAATAGGGAAAATTCACCTTTGCCTTTTAGGAACAGTGTGAAAACAAGATAAAAAATGACCTTATGAAATAGAGTGTATACAAAGTAAATAATTATTGAGATTCAACTGATTTTGTAGTTAAATACTGTGGATCACCTCCCAACTCATTCCCCTTGCTAGCTTATCTCTGACAGGAGACTTAGTCAAGGTCTCAGGAATACCATGCCTCACCTGTACAAGCCAGATGTATGGGACGCTCCAAACGTTGTGGAGGAATGACCACTCCTGCTTTCCGGGCATGTTGTATAAACTCCTTTTCTGATTTGTATTTGGGTTCATAAGCAGGAGGTGTGAAACGTTTTTTAGTTCTCACTGGAACTATTGCTATGGACTGAGTCACCAAGACTGGCTGGAAGGCAGGAAAAATTAGGATATAGGTAATCTGGAAAAAATACAATCTTGAACAACTCTAAGCAAAGGTAGAAAAAGCACATCCAAAGAATGACTTAGGAATAATTATAATACCACATTGGGTGGGGGGTGCATTACTACCTTAAAACTTAGAAAATAGTAAGCAACATTTACTGACTCCACTGGACATTTGCTAAAGGCTTTCCTTGGCAACTCCAAGGGTTATAGATTGATTAAAACAAGGCTTCTACCCCAGCTGGTGGCACAGTGGATAAGGCGCAGGCCTGGGAACACACAGGTCGCTGGTTCGAACGCCCAGCCAGGGCACATAACCAGGTTGCAGACTAGCTCTCAGGCCAGGTCTGTAGCTGAAGGCGGGGGAAAGCCAACCATACATTGATGTCTCTCTCCCTCTCTGCCTCTCTAAAAATAATAAAATCTTTAAAATACATTAATTACACTTTAAAAATAAATAAACAAGGCTTCTGCTTCCAAAAGAACCTTCAGTCTGATGTGGAACATAAACACCAACTCAATGATGAAGTGAGCAGCACGCTTTTATTAAAGCCTAAAAAGAGCCTTCTTGGCATCTCCACAATTTTTAATGAGATTTTATTTCACCCATTCACTGTAAACTTCAGTTGTTCTAGCTCCCAACTTATGAACAAGCTCTCTAAAGACCAGATTTGTTTTCTCTCTGACCAAGAGGTTTGCTTAGGCAGGTATAATGACAATACTGGATTCCTCCGTTCCAGCTGTTTCCTTTTGGACCTTTTCAATCAATGGAAAGCTAACCCACATTCCCAACCATGATGTCTTTCCCCCTTAAACCCTTCCTGCCAAACAAGCCCAGACGAAACAGGATAAACTTAGTCCCGGAGAACTTGCAAGCCCTCATGGCCCTACCCAGGCTTTCACCACTGGGCCACTTAGTAGCTGGACCCCGTCTATTTAATCTCTTCCCTGGCGCTGGTAGAACTCTATCATCGAAGCTCACCAAAGGCAACTAAGCAGGGCTTATTTCCCTCTCCTCTGTTTCCCTCCTCCTGCCCTACTCGCCTGATCCCTACCCACCTGCCGACACCACCATCCTAAAGCCCTGGATAAGGAAAACGACCCCCGCGCCATGGGGGCAGCCATTTTGTTCACTCAAAGGCTGCTGGGATGGAGACTACGCTTGAAGAGCCTGGAGAATGCGAGAAAACGCAGTGGGTGGAGCTGACTCTGGCGCGGAATTTTCCAGGGCGCGCGCCCCCGCTGAAGTGTGAGCGCGAACGAGCACGTGCGCGGGGAGTACGGTGGCGCATGCGCACTAAGATGCGGTTGGGTGTAGGGTGGAACGCACGGCTGTCACGCGCCTGCCTAACACTGGGGTGCGAGCTACGCCTGCGCGTAAGAATTCCAGGCTACAAGTAGTTGCTACATTCCTCTGTGGTTGGGAGGTCGCTGTACCTTGTTTCAACTGGGAGCATGTTGAAAAGGTGTGGCTTTTCTGAGACAAATGGTCTTTTTTCCTTTAAATTTTTTTTTTCAGTGCCTACTTTGATCCCTGGAAGAGCAATGACAAATAGTGTCTGGGTCTATAGCTGACCTTAATATGCTTCGCAACTTAAAACTTGAGTGTTAGTTTTCCCAATCTATACTGTGTGTGAAGAAAAATTTTTCTTAATGTTAAATCAAGGGAGTTAATGAGTACCATGTTTATTGAACAAATGTCATGACTACTGTGTTTATTGATGCAAAAGACTGGTGAACAGACAAAAACATTTCTTACTGCCATTTTGGGAAAGAAGTACATGACTAGTGTTAACAAATAATAGCTTACACTTAGAAATGTTTACCTGGTGCCAGGCAATTTTTGAAGCACTTACAAATATTAAATTACTTCTCACCACAAACAAGAGTAATATTCTCATTTTCCATATGGTGTTGGGTTGCAGAGAAAGTATACATTTTAGTTAAGGTCAGATGACTGATACCTGGCAGAACAAACAGTCTAATTCCAGAACCTACGTGCACTAATTACTATGCCGCATTACTTCATATTCGATTGTCAAAAAATACATGATGGGATCATCCTTAAAAACCAGTGCTGTAAATTATTACTGAATAGTAAACACTTTCCACATTTTCCACAGGGTCTTATTCTGACAATTAGCCTTTATTGAGCGCTTGCCTACGGTATTTTGCAATGAGTTAGGATCTATGTATGCACATACTAGAGTTTACAGGTTGGAATAAAATTGTTACAAAATACCAGGTAAAATGCTAGGGCCTATCAAAGGAAAGAGATTACTCTTCAGTTTGGGGATCACATGCATTGTCTTAATTCTTGACTTCTCAACTATACTGCAATTCTTCAAGGGTAAGAATTCCCCTACCAGTCCTAGACACAGCATTAAACCTATAGCATTACACATGAAAAGTAACATGAAATTAGGGGCCACTGTGTGTATTAATTAAAGAATACATATTATTAAGCAATTAAATGAGATCTAGTTATTTCTTAACAGATTCCTATCTACTCTATGCCCCAGAAAATAAACTATAGATAGATAGATAGATAGATAGATAGATATAGATATAGATATTTACTGGTCTCCCCACCAAAGTGAAAAAACTGGAGTCAATGAGTGGTTATGAATTAATACAGAACATTGATATAGCCTATGTTTTATGTTGGCCTACATGATAGTTAAGACATCTCAGTTCATCCTTTGCCTGCCCTCTGATCAGTTTCTCAAGGAATCAAAATTTGTTTTATATGAACATGGATGAAATAATAAAGGATGTCAATATCATTTAATTCATCCATTTTTTGAAAATAGGCTATTGATGTTAGTGAAAGGAAAAGTAAAAACATCAATTTGTTCCATTTATTACACATTTCTTGTTTCTTTAATATTTTATTTTCAGAGAGAGGAAGGGAAGGAGAAAGAGAGAGAGAAACATCTGTGTGTGAGAGATACATCAGCCTCTTCCACGTCCCCAACTAGGGACCTGGCCCAAAACCCAGGCATGTGTTCTTATTGGGAATCAAACCAGCAGCCCTCTGGTTCCTAGGCTGGCGTTCAATCCACTGCACCACACCAGGTAGGGCTTATTGTTTATTGTATGTGCCCTGACAGGGGAGCAAACCCACAACCTTGGAGTTTCAGGACCGTGCTCTAACTGAGCTACTCAGCCAGGCCTCATTTAATTCATTCTGAGATGAATTATAAATGGGCTCCTTTTTTTTTTTTTTTTTTTAAATTTTTAATTATTATCTTCTTACTTCACTAAGTCAATGGAAAATTGGGAGCTGTCTGCTGAGAAAGTAACACTGGATATTTCTTATTTCTATAACCCTAGTAATTTACATTTCAGAAAAAGCAAGAGAAGAGAACTCACTGTGTAATTAGAAACAGAAATAAAGTGGTTGGGGACTCAGCCTTGCAAAGGACAGTTTTGCACATAGCAGGCAATCAAATATTTATTTATGCAATAAATGAGCCACTGGTGTGGCTCAGTGGACTGATCGCCGGCCTGTGAATCAAAAGGTTACCAGTTCCATTTCCAGTCAAGGTACATGCCTGGGTTGTGGGCCACATCCCCAGTTGGAGGCATCCCATTGATGTTGCTCTCCTCTACCCTTTCTCTAAATATAAATAAGAAGGAAATCTTTTAAAAATTAAAAAAAAATGAATGGATAAAATCCCAGATGAAATATGATGAAGCAGAGGGCAAAGTTGATTTCTTATTTCTCCAAACACAGGAAATTCCTAGAATTCCCTGCTGCCCTATTGAAATTTCTGAATGAAGCTGAAGAAAATGGGATATCCCATGAGCAATGGGGGCATGTAATTGCATTTTTTTCCCTTCCCGGCAGTAGATGACAGAATCTAAGAAATTCCTGAAGTTCTGTCCAGTAACCTACATTTTGGGAGGAGCACATTTGATCTGAAGAAAGCGAATCCTTCTGGAAAATTGAAAATTTCTGATTATTATATTTCTGTTTATGGATTACAATGCAAGTAATAAGTTTGCTGTGTATTAATGTTGTACTTCCTTCCCTTGAAAGCATGAACAGCAGAAAAGTGAATTCTCCTAGATAAGATGACATAGAAGAAACTAACAATTCTGACCTTCTAAGAAATGTTCTCAAGAGATTTTTAGCCAACAATGTTAGCTGAGTTTTTGGGTTTTTTTGTTTGTTTGTTTGTTTTGTTTTGTTTTTTGTCAATCCAAGAGTTGACTACTGTGACCATCACGTAATGGTTAAGAATTCTATAGTGCTCTGGCTGGTGGCACAGTGGATAAGGCGCCCGCCTGCAAACCTCAAGGTCACTAGTTTGATTCCCCAGCCAGGGCACATAAACAGGTTGCAAGCCAGGTCCATAGCTGGAGGCAGGTGAAAGGCAACCATACATTAATGTCTCTCTCCCTCTCTGCCTCTCTCCCTTCCCCTCTCTCTAAAAATAATAAATAAAATCTTAAAAAAAAAAAAAGAATTCTGTGGTGCCTAACTTTGTATCTTAGCTCCATCTTCCTTCCTCACCTATAGAAAGGGAATAAATAAGTATCTAACTCATAGAATATTTATTAATAAATGAGTAATACATGTTCCCACTCTGGTCAGTTATGGTCACTGCTTCCAAGTCCCATGACCATGGAGAGGATATACAGAACCTAGCAGAAGTCCTGATTAGTGTAACTGTTCTTTGTGTTGAACACAGATAATATCCCTACCTCCCAAAGTCCATCCCAGTGCAATGTCCCTAAAGCAAGAGAGCTCCTAACCCAGATATGAACTGGAAATTCAAAGGAAGCCCTGAATGTTAGTTGTCTTCCCCCTAAGAAGTTCTCACCTTTTTTTTTTTTAAATTTTATTTCATTATTTTTTTAGAAAGAGGGGAAGGGAGAGAGGCAGAGAGGGAGAGAATCAATGTATGGTTGTGTTTCACCTGCCTCCAGCCACAGATCTGACTGGAGACCTGGTTTGCAACCTGGTTATGTGCCCTGGCTGGGGAATCGAACCTGCGACCTTCGGGTTCACAGGCCAGCGCCTTAACCACTGTGCTACCAGCCAGGGC